>CATNEN010000007.1:6935000-7357500 GCA_950097015.1 Macrostomum hystrix | reverse complement strand
AATGAGGTTGAAGTGAAGACCTATAGAATTAACGGAGATATGCATTTAAAAATCGAATAAATAACATATTTTTTTATATCTTGGACTGTATTTACAAAAGTTTTTAGAAAGTGCCTTTATCCATGCCTGAAAGTGCCTGGTCCACCCAATGTTCAGCGGTCTCCAAGCTCACCAAAAGATGCAGTCGAACTCAAAGACGAGCATCCAACTTTCATTCACAGAAAATTAGCATAATTTATTACAATCAAGCAGCACGACTGGCTGGCTGAGCCAGAATCAGAGACGCCTGCGCGCGCATATGAAATGCAGTTTTTTGTTTTGTCGCAAATTCGGCTCATTTCGAATGCTCATTAATTCTTAGTTAATCGTCTTCAACGCTCATCGCATGCACTTAGAAGTGCGATTCCAGTGGACTCAAGATAGCCTAATGTAGCACAGAGCTGAGCTCACTAACTTAATTAGAAATTCAGTCGGCCCCCAAAAACTACGGTGTGCGACTTCGAAATTATTTTGGCAATCGCTTTTATTTCACTTTTCTAGCTTTTAAATGTTGTTCTTGAACACTGGAGTCAAATAGAGCTTTTTACTCTGTAATTACCTGCTGCTGAAACTAAAGCCACAACTTCAGCACATTTCCTAAGCTTCCTAAACTTCTCAAATCCCTAAACTTCCGAAATTCCTAAACTCCCCAATGTCCTTAACTTCGAAAAGTCCTAAACTTTCCAAGGTCCTAAAACTCTCAAATCCCAAAACTTCCCAAATCCCTAAACTTCCCCAAATTCCTAAACTTGCCAAATTCCTAAACTTCCCCAAATTCCTAAACTTCTCAAATCCCTAAACTTCCGAAATTCCTAAACTCCCCAATGTCCTTAACTTCGAAAAGTCCTAAACTTTCCAAGGTCCTAAAACTCTCAAATCCCAAAACTTCCCAAATCCCTAAACTTCCCAAATTCCTAAACTTCCCAAACCCCAAAACTTCCCAAATCCCTAATCTTCCCAAATATCTTAACTTCTACAATACAAAAACGCCTCTCCCGATCCCCAATCCACAAGAAGCAACTGTGATTGTTCCATGGTTTAAACTCAACATGCAACGGCAGCCTAAGCTCCTCATCTTTGAGCACTCGGGATGGTCAACCCGGGAACCCAAGGCAGCGGAAAGCAGAAGTCTGATTAAGTTCCAACACTAGCATAGTCTAAATTCGACGAAAATTCCCTGATTTACAGCATTTTCACCCTGGCGCTGGGTGTGGGGGTCGTATACATGCCCGCGCCGGCTCCACTGATAAGGAGGCCACCCACAGCCTCCGAGAAAGCAGAGAGAATCAGAAGAAAGAGAGATCCTCTGAGTATAGCCGAGTCGATGAGGCTTTGGCCGCCGAGTAATTTATTGTGTTTGCGGCCTGCTCTCCCCGCCCCCTCCCCTATCCCTCCCATCCGGGTGAGAGTCAAATATTTATGCCCCGCATGTCAAATGCTGCCCAGCCAAGCAAAACCCCCAACTGCAACTGTGCGAGCTGCGACCCGCCTGAGGCGAGTCTATCCCCACTCCTCGACTGCCTGATAAGGATCTCAGGGGCTTGAGATCACTTTGAGCAGGGACAGACCAGACTGATTTATGGTCTGCGTTAACCCGAAGCCTGGCAAAGACAATGGCTTCAACAAAGAAAGCAAGGCCATGTTAATCAATTCAGTTTAGTCAAACATGTTGTTTTATTGCTTGTGTGAAGCTCACGTATTCTTGTTACAAACTGCACGGTGAATCATTTGATAATTTCTAGCAAATGAATTTCAAACTATCTTACTGGATGATCGTCTTTTGCGAGTTTCTACAGTAGAGTTCGCCTGGCTTGCTAATGGCATTCGCCTAATAGGTTCTATATCAGTTCATCGTGCAGTGTGGAAAATTTAGATTCAGATGGTGGACTTTCACGAAAATCGGTCATTCGGTTTGGGAGCTGTCGTGAAGCAGGCAGCGGGTATTTGAAATATCCCGAGGTCTGTCCACAGGGGAGAAAATAGTGGTATTTCTACTGTTAAAACATCTATCTGAAACAAAGCAATGGAACTAGTAAAATTGCATGCAGTTACTGGGATAAAAAGCACACGCGGGACAGCAGCCCATGTTGTTTCTGTTTGGGGATCGACAATTCGCTCAAACCGCGCATCGAGCGTCTCAATCGCGCGCCCCGCTCCCATTGGCTGAGCGGCCGCTGCTCGCTCTGCCCCAGCAGCCACCCCAGGGCCACCCATGCAGGCCTAAATCATCTGAATTCCTGCGTTACCAAGATCTCAGCCAGCTCTTAACTCCGGCTCTCAGTCTGAAGTTGAATTTGAAGTTGAAGTTGAGCACAGTGAGCACTCCAGCCTGCCAGCATGAACTACTTCAGCCTGGGCGGCGTGCTACAAGACGCCACGGCCGCAGTCGAGCCGGAGGCGTTCAGCGCAGCTGCAGCGGTGGCCGCCGCCACAGTCACTCCGCCGCACCAGCCGGAGGGTCTGTCCTATCATCCCCTGACCAACTATCAGCTTGAGCAGCATCACCCGACTCATCAGCTGTCCCATGATCATCTGCACGAGCATCACCATCATCATCATCATCATCATCAACAGCAGCAGCAGCGGATGCAGCAGCAGCAGTACTCGGACCTGGATTTGTACCGGCGCCGTCACATGGATCCCTGGAGCGAGCGGTTCTCATCGGCCCAGTCAGCCGCCGCAGCTGCGGTCGCAGCCGGTGCCGCGGTTGCAGCCAGCTACTTCAGCGCAGGCGGCGGCGTCTGCACGACGCCGGGATCGGCGACAAGCTCGGAGCTGCTGCAGATGGACGCCGCGGTGCGCAGCTTGCAGCATCGGGTTCGCGGTGGCCTGACTGCTGTGGCCGCCGTAGCCGCGGCCGCCGCCGACGTCGACGGAAACTACGATGTCGACATTGACAACGAGGACGATGGCGAAAATGACGAAGAAGAAGCCGCCGCAGACGCCGCCGCCGCTGCCGCCGCTGTTGCTGCAGCCGCAGCGGCTGCGGTCGACGAGACAGGCCGATCAATTGACACCGCCAAGCTGTGGCCTTGGATGACTGTTATTGGTGAGTGCAGAGCAGTGCTCAAATTCTTGGTAGCTTGTGTATCCTACCGAGAGGTCGGGGGTTCGATTATCCGCCAACAATGTCAGTTCACCTAGCTGCAAAACGGGTACAGCATTTTGCTGTACTCAAAGTTCAGCAGAGAGTGCTAGCAGTTTGAGCAGTGATTTCTGTTCAAATTGTTCAAGTTAGTTATCTTTGTTTTTATTTGCTTTCAACCTTCAGCTTTTCCTATCCTGTCCTGGAAATCCCTCTGCAGAATAAAGAAATCAATTAATCAACGAATTTCCTAATTCGCATTTGTGCCCTAAAGTGTTAAAATCACTTTTCTCAGTCAATTCAGCTTGCGACCAGCATTTCAACAGTCGGGGAGCATTTGTCAGGGACCAGTGAAGCGAAATTGTCTGCAGTCACCCAACCCCATTGCAGCAAGGACTGCAGAGGTCCGGGACAGATGGTCCGGGCGGCTCGGTGGTCATTCTTTCCGGCATAAATCACGTGAAATCTCTCCAATTCTCACCTTTATTCACCGCTATTAACACCAGGTCCCTCTTCCGCCTTTCCCCCTGATTACCATTCTTCATTCCGCGCGTGTAAATAGTACTGCTAGATCGACTTGAAATATCAGGATCTGAGCTAGATCTGATGCTAGATCAAACCTGAAATATCAGGATCTGAGCTAGATCTGATGCTAGATCAAACCTGAAATATCAGGATCTGAGCTAGATCTGATGCTAGATCAAACCTGAAATATCAGGATCTGAGCTAGATCGACTTGAAATATCAGGATCTGAGCTAGATCTGATGCTAGATCGACTTGAAATATCAGGATCTGAGCTAGATCTGATGCTAGATCGACTTGAAATATCAGGATCTGAGCTAGATCTGATGCTAGATGCTAGAATCACCTGCTGCTTGTGAACCAGATCTGTTACTATACGTATGACTATTGTGCCGTGTATAATGTGACTGTATGCCTGTACACTCATAACTTATTACTTAGAGAAATGAGATCGGTACCCTATAGTTTTGCCGCACTGCTCTCAACGTGCGCTAATTTCATTCCGCCTTAATGAAGTTCCCGCGGTACTGTGCCAGCCCCATGCAGTTGCTGTCGGGTAAGTGTGCCACCCATGCAGAACTCAGGGCCGAGGGTGGGTGTCTCGAGTCTTGTTGTCTTCGCATTAAAATGCGGACAGCACAGCAGTCTGGCTGTGTCCCTGTTTCTAGTTCAAAATAGCAAAGCCAATAAACTCCTTTGGGGCTAAGAAGGCAAACTTTTGTCACTCGGACAGTTTTGTGCATGATCCCAGGCCTTCAGGGCCCCATTTTATTACTCCAATCCCAGACCTTCAGGGCCTCAGTTCACTACTCCAATCCCAGACCTTCAGGGCCTCAGTTCACTACTCCAATCCCAGACCTTCAGGGCCTCAGATTCATTTCAGGGCCTCAGTTCATTACTCCAAACTCGGACATTCAGGGCCTCAGTTCATTACAATCTAAAATAATGTCAAAAACAGTAAAATCACATCACTGACCTCCCCTGCTGTCGCGGATGCTCCAGGCCCGAACTCCGTGCACCGCAGGCGCGGCCGTCAGACGTACACGCGGCAGCAGACGCTGGAGCTGGAGAAGGAGTTCAAGTTCAACAATTATTTGAACAGGCGGCGCCGAATTGAGATTTCCAACCAGCTGGGCCTGTCCGAGCGCCAGGTGAAAATCTGGTTCCAGAATCGCCGGATGAAGCTGAAGAAGGAAAAGCAGCAGATTCGCGTCATTAACTTGTCCTCGGCCGGCAAGCTGGAGGACGACGAAGAGGACGACGGAGCCGAGGAAGAAGAAGATGCTGATCGCTTTGGAGTCGTCGAGCCAAGGCGAGCAGCTCAGACAAGACGCGGCGGCAGGCAAACGAAAATAGGCTGAGAATTACAGGCTGGATGTCTGCCATACATGTATCGTAGTTCTTAATTTCATTATTGGTATTGTCACTCCATCGGGTGGTCGTGTCACTCCATCGGGTGGTCGTGTCACTCCATCGGGTAGTCTTGTCACTCCATCGGGTAGTCTTGTCACTCCATCGGGTAATCTTGTCACTCAATCGGGTAATCTTGTCACTCAATCGGGTCATCTTGTCACTCCATCGGGTAGTCTTGTCACTCTTTTGGGTTGTCTTGTCACTCCATCGGTTAGTCTTGTCACTCCATCGGGTAGTCTTGTCACTCAATCGGGTCATCTTGTCACTCCATCGGGTGGTCTTGTCACTCTATCGGGTAGTCTTGTCACTCAATCGGGTCATCTTGTCACTCAATCGGGTCATCTTGTCACTTAATCGGTTAGTCTTTTCACTCCATCGGGTGGTCTTGTCACTCCATCGGGTAGTCTTGTCACTCCATCGGGTAGTCTTGTCACTCCATCGGTTAGTCTGTACTGCTACACACTCCTCTACTGCTTCGCCTGTAGATGAGTGTGGCGTCCTTGATTATCATATCCAAATTTGCTCCAAACCTTTGCTTTGTTGCGTTATCCCTGCGGTACCAGTAAATTTGCGAAAGTTATTCTGTAAATACTACTAATAGTAGAACACTGCGTATTATTTCGCTAAATATATGTCTTACTTTTGCGAAATCAGCACAAATATGACTGAAGACTTGCTAAGTCAGCCACAGAATTAAAATAGAGCAGCAAATTATTTTGTTGTCGCTTTTCTCTATTAATACAATCATTACATTGTCTCTCAGCAAATCAATACAAAGACTATTACTTAGTCCAAGATTGACCAAACAGCTTGATTGTTTTGCATAGCAACTGTGCATAGAAACAGAGTGAAGACTGCACAATGAGTACTTGTACATGTTGATTTCTCATCCCAGAGTGGCAAGTTGATGTTTACCACCAGCACACAAAGCTTACATTACTCAATCTCTCACAGTTGACCATCCAGCAGCTCTGCTGACACACTGAAGCTAATCACTGTTCTTTTGTAATAATAATCAGAACTGACGATTCAGACACCGAATCAGTGGACTCACATGAGTACACTCTGCCCAATTAGCTATGATCAATTCGTTATTTAAACTGGCAGCTGCGGCTCACAAGGCTTGCAAATACACTCCGTCTGTCTCCTCAAGCCATCTGTTTCAGCATGAGCACACTACTAAGAATTCTGCCACCACTGCTGCTGCTGCTGCTGCTGCTGCCTTCAAAGACTCGACCAGAACCAGAACCAGAATCAGCCACAACCAGAACAATCCCGTCAACGCCTGATAGATATGCATCAACACCTGGCACAACGGGCACAAGCACATCAACACCTGGCACAAGCACATCAACAACTGGCACAAGTACATCAACAACTGGCACAACTGGCACAAGTACATCAACAACTGGCACAAGCACATCAACAACTGGCACAAGTACATCAACAACTGGCACAACTGGCACAAGTACATCAACAACTGGCACAAGCACATCAACAACTGGCACAACTGGCACAAGTACATCAACAACTGGCACAACTGGCACAAGTACATCAACATCTGGCACAAGTGGCACAAGTACATCAACAACTGGCACAACTGGCACAACTGGCACAAGTACATCAACATCTGGCACAACTGGCACAAGCACATCAACAACTGGCACAACTGGCACAAGTACATCAACATCTGGCACAACTGGCACAAGCACATCAACAACTGGCACAACTGGCACAAGTACATCAACATCTGGCACAAGCACATCAACAACTGGCACAAGCACATCAACAACTGGCACAACTGGCACAAGTACATCAACATCTGGCACAACTGGCACAAGTACATCAACATCTGGCACAACTGGCACAAGCACATCAACAACTGGCACAACTGGCACAAGTAAATCAACATCTGGCACAACTGGCACAAGTACATCAACAACTGGCACAACTGGCACAAGTACATCAACAACTGGCACAAGCACATCAACAACTGGCACAAGCACATCAACAACTGGCACAACTGGCAGAAGTACATCAACATCTGGCACAACTGGCACAAGTACATCAACAACTGGCACAACTACCGCAGGTACATCAACGCCTGGCATAGTTACCACAACACCTGTAACAGCAACTCTGAGCAACAACACAACGCCAGTCACAAGTGCTACTACAACCCCAGATGTGCAGGCAGTGATGAAGCAGAATGTGAACAGCTACCTGTCAGCCAGCAGTCAAGCAGCCGCCATCATCATCCCGGCACTGCTAGCCATTGGAATTCTGTTCGCTGTGTACAAAATCATATCGATGAGTCTAAACAAAGGCATCTAACAATACACACTACTTTTAAGTAGTGTGCTCAGGTGCTAAACCACTACTCAACAGTTTAATGAACGAAATATTTCCTGAAAGTGTAAATAAAATATTTCAGCTTCATTAAGCGCATATAAAAAATATGCAATGGTTGCAATTCGAAATTTCAACTCCGAAGTGAAATTAATTTCGTGAACATTCTCTAATCAGAAGCAAATTACAATCAAAAAAGAAACTCTAGTCAATAAAATGAGAAATGTTTTACTGCATAAAAATAGAACATTAAACTTGTTTAGCAGAGCACACTAAAGCGTTCGGCAATTGAGTTCAAAGCAAAACCTTTTTTCCAACAGCATTAGCTACATATATAAACATCGCTCACACCATTAACCTGAATTGGTCACTAGACCTACACCAGAAAACCCTCTCTAGCAATGATTTTAGTAGCTCACAATGCACCACTCCAGACTGATTGAGTCTGGGCGAGTTAACAGAGTTAACACTTGAAGTAGGAAGAGAAACCAAAACTTAATTGAGCACTTCCGTAGTTTCAATAGTTGCTTCAATGGGACTGGGGGTGGCAGACGATATGTATAGAAATAATTTTCCTCTGGCATGCAGTAAATGCTGTTTTATGTGCGAGAGTGGCAGAGAGCCAAAGTTACAGTCGTGGCCCGCAGCAAGCGCGCTGTGACAGAACTAGTTGAGGAGGAGCAGAAACTCATTCCCAGCCGGCAACCACCCCACTCCCCCAGCTGACAATGAGAAGCAGAGCGGAGGGACAGCAGGAGGCGGGGTGGTTGGCACACGCACGGTAGGGGGAACGGGAGAGACAGCGCATGTTTGCCAACGATTTCTGCCACGGTAGAAGAGACTGGAGGTCGCGTCTCTGAGTCTCTAAAACGCACACACAGCACTGGCACAGCACTGGCACAGCACTGGCACACGAGAGCGCATTGGGCCGGGACCATCGCGCGCCAACCCCAAACCGGCAGTGCGCACTGCAGCAACCCCACCGCCGACTGAACGCATCGAGCGAAGCCTTAAACCCTGACTCCCCTGCACCGCTCCTGGCCTTCAGGTTACGCAACTTCACGCCAGGTTGACCGCCCACCTCCTTCCAGGCAAGCGCGGGCAGGTGATACAGGAGGGCCAGCTTGCTGATTCTAAGCTAGGCAGAAACGAGAGAGCGGGAAACAGCGCAGGAATCGAGAATGCGCTGCAACATCAACGCCTACACCCTGTGCTTGGGCATCTTCGCACTGGTCTATGGCAGCTTCGACACCTACCTGATCTCCATGCTGACCACCTTGGAGCAGCGCTTTAACCTGCCCAGCAAGCTATCCGGCCTGCTGCAGGGCTCCAGCGACTTTGGCTACCTGCTGGGCGTCCTGCCCGTCAGCTTCTACGGTAGACAGGCCCACCGGCCGCGAACCCTCGGCGCCCTGGGCCTCCTGCTGTCACTCGGCATCCTCATCATGAGCAGTCCGTACTATATCTTCGGCCCACTGCCTGCTGGCGCCAGCCCGACCGCAGGTGATGCTTCGTCGAGCGGCCAGCCGACTGGCCTGCTCTGCAACTCGACCACCGCCGTGGCAGCAGCCCCCGCTGTTGCTGGCCCGGATGCCAGACCGCTGAGCGGCCAGTCCGCCGTCGCCTACTTTGTGCTGGTGCTCGGTGCCTTCCTCGTCGGCGTCGGCAGCACGCCGTTCTGGAATCTAGGCCTCGCCTACATCGACGACCACGTCTCCAAAGTGCGCGCCCCCGTGTACATCTCGGCGATGATGGCGTTGCGCTTCGTGGCCCCGGTGCCCGGTTACATCATCGGCGGCAAGCTGGCCATGCTGCCCGAGGACCTTATGGGCGGCAGCAACGCCGGCAGCCGCACTGGCGTCGGTGCGTGGTGGCTGGGCTTCGTCTGCCTATCCGTCCTGACCGCCTGCTGCTCGCTGACCATGTTCTTCTTTCCGAGGCGGCTGCAGGCACCGGACGATGCGACAACGCAGGAGGAGATCGAGCTGCCAGCCAAGAAGCGGCTACCGCCGGCGGCTGATCTTGACGAACCCGACGGTCGGGCGCTCTGCGACGATTCAGCCTCCGCTCCTTCGCAGCAGCAGCAGCAGCAGCAGCAGCAGCAGCAACAACAAGACACAGACAAAACCGACAAGCAAAAGATCACGGATGAGACTGGCCCAAATGCGACTGCTGCAGCAACAGCAGCGGCAGCGGCGGCGGCGGCACCAAATGGCGATCGTCCGACACCAGCGGAGGAGCTGCTGACGAGCGTGGTGAGCCTGGATCCGTCCAGCCTGGTCAAGACCGGCCTGGCACCCACCATGCGCCGCCTGGCGGGCAACGCCACCTTCCTGGCCCTGCTGATCGGCGCAGCGCTGGAGTTCCTGGCCTTCATGGGATTCCTGGCCTTCCTGCCCAAGTACTATCAGGTACGGCTGTGTGCGATGGGTTTGACACTGGGCTGCAGTGCGCCTCTGTTTGCTTGGAGACTAAATTAATCCCGCCACGGACAGGTCGGCTTCGGGGTGAGCAAGGAAGAAGCCGGACTCTACGCGGGCATTGTGGAGGGCCTGTCCTCGGCGCTGGGTACTCTGGGCGGCGGCATCTTCATGAACCGGGCCCGGCTGTCGCTCAGCAAGCTGCTGGCCCTCACCACCGTCATCTGCCTGCTGGCTGGCTGCGTCGGCAACATCGGCGCCGCGCTAGACTGCCGCCGAACACCGGAGTTCGTCAACTACGACAGGTGAGTACTCGCTGCGAGCTGGGATTAGAGTTATATTGGGATGGGAGGAGTACGATGGTATACCCAGAATGGGATGAGTGGGATAACGGATACGGGGATTTTTGGTACAGGGGGGATTTTGGTACAGGGGGATTTTTGGTACAGGGGGATTTTTGGTACAGGGGGATTTTTGGTACAGGGGGATTTTGGTACATGGGTATTTTTGGTGCAAGGGGATTTTGGTACTGGGCGACTTTTGGTACAGAGGGATTTTTTAGTACAGGGGGATTTTCGGAAACTTGCAATTTGAGAAAAAGTAAGATGAGAGCAAGCGTGGGATTTAAGGTAATTTAAGGGAAAAATCCGAAGAGTTTATAAATTAGAGATCAGAGAAGAGAGATTATTATTAACAAAGAAGCGGGGAAAAACAATGATCGATGAACGTCGGTTTAAATAAAGTTTTTAATTAATTGTGACGAAAAATCCCGTAGTGGATGAATGACAATGACCAATGCGTCGTGGGAAGAGCTTTCCATTTGAGCGGATTTCGCTTTCGAGTACAATTAGTTAAGTGTTGACTGTTTCAATCTAATTGCTCGTGTTTGCTCACCAAAACTTCGGTTTTTTTAATCAACCCGGGGGCCCAATTCTTATTTACACAGTTTGTGATCGCTTAGGAATTGCGCAGTTGGGACACGTTGCTAAATGCCTAATTAAAGAGAGTGAGCGCTTTCACGTGACTCACTGAGCAAAGCAAACCGAGTAAAGCCTCCTGAGCCTTCTTTAACAGCTCGGTATTTGCGGGGCGCTGCGCGTGATTTAAAATCAAGTTGCGCAACTCGCCACAGACTTGACTGAGCAAAGACTCAGGGAGGAATTATTTAAGATGCAACCTTAATGTTCAGGGGAAAATGTTTTAGATATAACCTGAAGGTTCACGGAAGAAGGATTTAAATTCAACCTGAAGGTTCAGGGAATAATGATTTAGATACAACCTGAAGGTTCAGGTAATAATGTTTTAGATACAACCTGAAGGTTCAGGTAATAATGATTTAGATACAACCTGAAGGTTCAGGTAATAATGATTTAGATACAACCTGAAGGTTCAGGTAATAATGTTTTAGATGCAACCTGAAGGTTCAGGGAATAATGTTTTAGATGCAACCTGATGTTCAGGGAATAATGTTTTAGATGCAACCTGAAGGTTCAGGTAATAATGATTTAGATACAACCTGAAGGTTCAGGTAATAATGATTTAGATACAACCTGAAGGTTCAGGGAATAATGATTTAGATACAACCTGAAGGTTCAGGTAATAATGTTTTAGATGCAACCTGATGTTCAGGGAATAATGTTTTAGATGCAACCTGAAGGTTCAGGAAAGAAGGATTTAGACACAACCTGAAGGTTCAGATGCGAAAACAATGGTACCTTGTGAAGGTCATTGTGACGCAAGGCACAGGAAGTAGAAATCTTCAAATAACTATTGAAAGGTCGCCAGCTCGCATACCCATTTCGCCCGCCCGCCCAGCCCCGCCGCCTGCCGACCCTGCGACTGCGACAGGCGCCAGTTCAGGCCGGTGTGCGCCGGCAACATCACCTACCTGTCGCCCTGCCTGGCCGGCTGCACAAACTTCCTGGCCAACTTAACAGGTGCAAACTCGGTGAGTTAATAGCAGATTGGCAGCCGGTAAATTGAGTAGATCTTCACTTAATGGCTTTATAAATGGTGCAACTTTATCATTATTTTCCCTTAGTTCCACTGTTTCACAGGAAATTTTCATGTTTCGAAACTTCATCATTTTTCAAAGAGTAATTATTTTTTAACCGGCATCATTTCCCGTAACCGGCACCATTTCCCGTAACCGGCATCATTTCCCGTAACCGGCATCATTTCCCGTAACCAGCATCATTTCCCGTAACCGGCATCATTTCCCGTAACCGGCACCATTTCCCGTAACCGGCATCATTTCCCGTAACCGGCATCATTTCCCGTAACCAGCATCATTTCCCGTAACCGGCATCATTTCCCGTAACCGGCACCATTTCCCGTAACCGGCATCATTTCCCGTAACCGGCATCATTTCCTGTAACCGGCATCATTTCCCGTAACCGGCACCATTTCGTGTAACCGGCACCATTTCCCGTAACCGGCATCATTTCCCGTAACCGGCATCATTTCCTGTAACCGGCATCATTTCCCGTAACCGGCACCATTTCGTGTAACCGGCACCATTTCCCGTAACCAGCATCATTTCCCGTAACCGGCATCATTTCCCGTAACCGGCATCATTTTCCGAACCGGTATGGTTTTGTAAACACTGCCATTATTTTTTGACAGGCATTATTTCCCAAACCGGCATCATTTTGACATTATTTCCCTAAACATCGAAGGCAGAAAAGGTTACGATTGACTGAAATTTTAGTGCATTTTTGTTCATATAATACTTGTTCATAAAGGCTCACCACATTTAGCAAAGAGGTCTATCCCCGAGTAATCAAATATTACGCAATGACACACCTTTGACATAATCACATTCACTGAGTTACGCTATCCTCTGTTAGTTAGACTCGCTAAACACTTAATTAGCTTCGGTTAGCCTTCAGATATCAGGCAGCCAATGTCTAGGCATTGAATTAGGAGTTACTAGGCGCGGCAGGACAGATTAGAGCGAGTTGTGAAAGCCTCCCCAGGCCAGATGCTTTCGAAATGCCCGCCTGTGCAGGTGTTTGGCCGCAGGCAGGCATCAGATTTTGGCTCGCTGAGTCAACAGCCTTTATGGCTATATATCAACTGCGAACAAGTCTGATGCGAATCACCATTCGGCATTAAACAAACAATCCTTGCTACGAGCTATTTTAAGGCCTGACTTTTCTATGCATGACGACAGATTCGAAAACCTCTTTGTAGCTCTTCTTAACAAGTCAATCCGAGCATTGAAAGCTCACCAAGGAGAAGGAAAATAAGCAGAAAATAGATTGCTGCCACAGGAGCGGTGTACTTTTAAGCAATGGTGCAGAAAGTGAGGGCCAGTTGGTCTGCTCTGTTTCGACCTTTTATTTTCTAGCACAGTGGGCAGAAGCGGCTTTGAGGGGCCAATAATTCAGTAAAATCCGTTCACAAAGGAAAAGGGGAGAATAGGTGCCTGGGAAAAAAATCCTTAGTGCTCTAAATGCTTGTCAAGTTGTCCGGGTTTAATCACGTATAGGGTGCTGCTGCTGCCGTTGCTGCCATGCGACTCAGAGTAAATTAATAATGCTGCGGCTCAAATGACTCAACTACGACTTTTATTATCTTACTCAAGTAAACGTATTGCCAGACAAAAATCTACCATGACTCAAATTAAATTAAAATGACCCCAATTAAACAACAATCAATTATTAACAACGTTGACTCAAATTAAACTACAATGACTCAAATTAAACTACTATGACTCGAATTAAACTACAATGACTCAAATTAAACTACAATGACTCAAATTAAACTACAATGACTCAAATTAAACTACACTATGAGTCAAATTAAACTACAATGACTCAAATTAAACTACACTATGACTCAAATTGGACTACAATAACTCCAATTAAAGCACTATGAATCAGATTAAACTTCCATATCGTGAACAAAATTATAAAGCTCTAGCTGAACAACAAGGCTTAAAATATAAACAAAACTAGGCTAGCAACTGACTTACATTAAGCAACTCTGACTCTACAAGAAGCATAAAGCGTGTTTTCTTTTCTCCAGACTGGCACATCATCCGGCTACGAAGGCTGCACATGCGACCCGGCGTCGCCTGCCAGCTCAATTTCCGCCTTCGCCTTCGACGACTTCTGCGACAACGGCGGCAGCTCCTGCAGCGCCAGCCTGATCGCCTACAACAGCATATTCTTCTGCCTGAACCTGCTGGCCGGCGCGGTCAAGAGCATCGCCTGCATGATCGTCATCCGCTCCATCAGCGCCCGCGACAAGGACATCGGCTTCGGCTTCATCACCTTCGCGGCTAGCTTCTCGTCAACTGTGTCGCCGATTCTCTTCGGCGCGATGATCGACGCATTCTGCCTGCACCGCGACGCTATGGGCGGTGGTGGCGTCTTTGCCCGCTGCCTGCTGTATAACATCTCCGGCATCCGGGTCAGTCAGCACCTGCTGCGCTCCGTGCTTCGGGTCCTGTGCGGCTTGGCGTTCGTCTTCGCCACCATCAGCGCCAGGACGAACCCGCACATCCGGCGCAACGAGCGCGAGATCAAACAGCAGCAGCAGCAGAAGCGCTCTCGCCCCGCAGTCAGCTGTGGCGCATCTGTCGCTCCTCAAACCGAAAACCGATAGCTCTTTGAATATCCAGGAGCTCTGATGATTCTGTTCATTTAATGCTGAAACTAATTATGTAAAAAATAACCATTTCCACAGAGCAGACAGAATCGCTTCAAATATTTAACTTCTGCCTATTTTGGTGCACTAAACAACCTTCCGTACCCTGGTGGATCTCTACTGTCTAGATAGTAAGGTATTTGTTAATTAACATGACTATAGTCCTCCGTGCAGCCAGCAATACAAGAAATTGCAGGTCGGATGATGCAATAATGCACTGCTTTGTCGGCTCAGCAGTAATCTAGCTTTAGCAATTTTATATGTCACGTAAATAGCGCATACAGGTAAAAACTACTGATTTGCACCGATTGGAAACAGGTGAAGGACTGCTAATCTGTTTTATAATCACTATATGCTTTCATTATTTTATATGATTTCCAAAGCTAAAAACTGAAATCTAACAATGGAATCTGATTTTTCTCTAGTCGAACAATAGGCCGACCAAGTGTCCTGTGCCAACGCGAACAAAGAGCTGTCTAAATGACAAAGTGATTGTCGCACTTTTGTGATCCTCATTTTTTTTCTGCACGGTGAACAATAACAGTCAATAATTGTGCATTCACTGCCTCGTGTTTCGTTTCTTTAACTGTTCAACCTGATTCTAAAATATAATATCTTCCAGTTTAAGTGCCAGAAGGATATTCTGCAAATATACTTATGCCTTGCGAATTAGTTGTAGGCTTCCACGCGCAATCTAGACTAGACTCGTTAATTAAAAAAGGGATGAAGTTCATGACTAGATCATGACCGATTGGGATGAAGTTCATGACTAGATCATGACCGATTGGGATGAAGTTCATGACTAGATCATGACCGATTGGGATGAAGTTCATGACTAGATCATGACCGATTGGGATGAAGTTCATGACTAGATCATGACCGATTGGGATGAAGTTTATGGCTAGATCATGACCGATTGGGATGAAGTTCATGACTAGATCATGACCGATTGGGATGAAGTTCATGACTAGATCATGACCGATTGGGATGAAGTTTATGACTAGATCATGACCGATTGGGATGAAGTTTATGGCTAGATCATGACCGATTGGGATGAAGTTTATGACTAGATCATGACCGATTGGGATGAAGTTTATGACTAGATCATGACCGATTGATATGACCTCACCTGGAAAGTATAACAACCGATTCCATTTACAAAAAACAAACTCGTGTGAAATCAAACGATTTTACAAATGTAGTTACCGAATGAGCTGAGAATACAGGGTCGTAAAGTGAAGGAATAGACAGATAAATAAATAAAACTAGCTGTTTATTAATAAATAAAAATGACAGTAATTAGAGCGCATAGCGGGAGTGCCAGTGCGACACAACATAGAATGAACAGTTAGAACACAGACAGTGATTAAACTGATTTCGTTGTAAAAAACGTTTAACGTAAACATCGATTAGCTAAACTAGCCATAAAGACACGCGCACACTAGCTGCACTACTGACAATAGCATCCATGGGGCCTAAAACTGCAATTTCAGTTGTTAAAAAATAGTTGATGTAAAACGTAACTGCATAAAGTGTGTAAATGCCGACTAACCTAACAGATAATTTAAGTTTTGAAAAATTCTAAGATAATACGCTCGTAAATTATTACTACTGACACACAACACAACCATGGAATATTGTTGGCAAATATTAACAAACAGGTATAGAAACTATTAGATTATTTAGTGAAGGTCTACTCGCCGAAAACTAGTTTAGTGCCCAGCAGCTACTGAATAATGAGCTGCTGGGCACCAACGATTATTTTTAAAAATTAATAAATACAAAGCGTTTTAGAAATGAAATGAAATTGGCTGTGATAAAAAATGATAAATAATATCAAAATTTTATTAACCAAACAACAGAATGTGAGACACGGGCTGAAGAGAAGCATTTTGGGGGAAGGAGAGACAAGACAGCAACAATATCAGAAAGCAGACCTTATGAAACCGAATGAAGCAACAGCATCAACATTTTCTGTCATCACTGGCCAACAAGTCTGGGATACTACTTACTTACCTGAACGATCTCAAAATTTGTATACGCTGCTTTGAGAAGCAGAAAAGGTGCGCGAATACAGATAGTTACAATTAAAACAAAAACTTCGACATGGAACGAGCCACACTGGGGACATTCACTACTCAAAGATATTTTAACTGATTCTCAGAACTGTAATCCTTTTTTAACCCCAGCTGATTTGACACACGAACTTCCGAAAACCTTAAGGAAATAAGCGACGATATGTATCGAAATAAACATGTCCAGATAATAGTATGATTAGGCCGAGGAGCTGACTTCGCCGCCAGCATCGGCAGCCGACTGCCGGCTGTTGCTGTTGCTGTCGCCGGGCAGCGATCGGCGGGCCCGCTTCTCTGGCAAGGCGGCGCCGGAGCTCTCGTCCTGGTCCTCCAGCTCTTCCTCTTCATCATCGTCGTCTCCAACCTCCTCCTCTTCGTCGTCCTCGTCAGCGCGGATGGCTCGGCGCTTGCGACTGTTGGCTGTGCTCTCTTCATCTTCCTGCTCCTCACCGTAGTCCTCGCCTTCTTCGTCGCCCTCACCGGCCTCTTCCGCTTCTTCAGCGTCGCTCTCACCCTCTTCATCGTAGGCGCCGACGCCCCGGCTGTATCCGTCGGTAGCATCAACAACGGCGTCGCCCTCTTCGCCATTTTCGCCCTCGCCTTCACACGACTCGTCGGCAGCAGCGATATTTTTCTCCATGAAATCAGTCGCCTCCAGTTCATCTCCGTGGCCCTGAACTGCTGGCTGGTCATTGCTGTTATCGGCTGACATGGCAGCTGCTGACGGCTGCAATTGCGACAGAAAGGATTCATAGCTGTCCAACAGTGTCTAGTCAAGTGGTGCAGCAAGAGCGTGTTAACAATCAAGTGGCGCTGGTTGTTGTCTAACCAGATCGGCTGGACCTACTACTAGGTTCTACATAAGCTTTACACTCTGAAGCGATTGAATAAACAGTCTTTGTGAATATAAAATAGCCTCCTAAGGGGTCGTAGCCAAGTGTTTAGAGAATAAGACACTAGGCTACAGTTGCTGCTGCTTGGGGGAGAAAGGTTCCATTCCTAACTGCACTGGAACAGTTGGGTCATTTAGCAAGTCTTAGATAGATAAATAGATCCTAGCATTAGCTGGGGAAAAATTGAGGGTGTGCTATGGGTGTGGCACTTATTTAAGTTGATAGACTAAATAGCCATTTCGCCTTCAGATGCACTGCCAGATTGATGTCAAGCTCTGCTGTTGGCTACACATCAGACACAATTGGGGCATGTCAAATCAAGTAAAGAAGCAAAAACTGAAGAAGCATAGAGAGAGCTCACTTTAAAATAGAGTATCTATTGATACATAAAATGGATGTAAAATTGCATCCTTTCTATTATTGAACAACTCCCACAACTTCCAATTGTTATCTAAATATAGGAAAAAGAAATTAAGCAGTGGAACATATATTATAAAAAATAATTATATCCACATAACATTTTTCGATCATGGGTAGTTCCATGAGAAGGAGGTCATCAATGGGATAGAATTTATTTTTTTATTATTTGTAAAAGTGAATCTTTTTATTTGTACATAATTATATATAGTTTCATGTTCAAGTAGTTTTAAATATATTTACCTACCTTAAGGTTTATACTTTTTGTTTAAACCTACCCCTACAATAGTACCCCTACAATCATGTCAATGTTCCGTGGGACATTATTAAAAAGTGAGTCTAGTTTTCATTAAGGAACTAATAGTCTTAAATATAACTCATAGACCATAAATATGAACATATATTTTTTCTTATATCTAAAAAATGGAATTAAAATGTTTTATAACGTAATATATTTCTTTTTATCATAACTTTTTCTTTGAAAAGTTTGGGCTTTGCTTTTAAAAGTGTTAAAAGTGACCATGATTTTTTCAATGAACTGTTGTTATACCAAGTTTAAGAGGTGTGTTTATGTTTTGTTGAAGGTCCATTGTAGGTTTGATCTGAAATAAGAGATTACAAATATTACTTATGAACAATATTATAACCAAGATCTAATCTAAAATAGAGAGATTCCTGATACTGTTTTAAAACATGATGGCTTATTTTTTTAAACAAACAACTGTCAGTCCAATGACCACCATTTAAGAAAAATGTGTAGCACAGTTTAATCAAGCTACTAAGAAGAAAAATTAGTTTATTACTGTTTATCTAGCTATTGCTTCCTACAACAAATGATTTTTAAAGACAAAAACTTGCCTGATTAGCAAGAATCTTGAACTTACATTAAAAAACATAATTATATGTCAACTTTCACCAAAAACAACTGGCATCCAAAATGTCTACTACATCAACATAAAAAATTTAATTACTTTAAATTATATCTTATCTTAATCTAGACGTTATGCCCATCAATATAGAATATACAAAGTCTCAGTTTAGTTTGTCTTTGGTATGAAATTTGATTCTTATGTACACCAACCCAACAACTGTCTTCTCACGGAATTAGCCTTAAAATTATTTGTTATCAAGACAACTTGGATCCAAGTAGCTATGATAACTACTAAAGAGATGGGCTAAACCACCTACCAATTTTATTGAGAATTATAAAAGCCTTGAAAAAAGACTTGTAAAAGACTTTGTCATGTACACAAATGAACAAGCTGCACCTTTTTCTTCCTGCAGAATCTGGTTTATAGATGGCACATGAATAGTGCGGCCTCCATTCAAGCAGCTGTATTCTATCAACTGCTACCTGCGCCAAGGAACGCACCTGAAAATGTGCCACTTGTCTTTGCTATAATGTTAGGCAAGACCATTCATGACTACAATGCTGTTTTTAATGTGCTAAGAACCCTGGTTGCTGGTCAAGCCATGCCAGAGACTTGCATTCTGGATTTTAAAGCTGCTGTATGGCAGTCTCTATGCACTCTTTTTCCCTATGCAAAATTACAGGGCTGCCACTTTCACTATAGCCAAGCAATCTTTGGTCGGGTGTAGCAGCAAGGCCTCCAACAAGCCTACTTGACTGATCCTGGCACTCGGGAGTTCTGCTGCATGCTCATGGCACTGCTGTACCTGCCAGCTGAACACATGGCAGAAGGCCTGGCCCAGACTGATGCAGGGGTGCAGTCGCCAGAACTGCTTGACCTGGCTGAATATGTTAACAGCACTTGGCTGGTGAATCCAGTGCATGGCGTAAGAGAAATCAGCATATTTGGCCAAGTGATCTGAACTAACAACAAAGTCAAAGGCTGACACCATTGCCTGCAGCAGAGGGCGGAGCAAAATCAGCTGACAATCTACCCACTGATGGAACTGTTATACAATGAGACTCAGCTGATGCTAGTATACTCTACCTTGGTGTGTGAGCAAGCTGCTGACGAGTGCCATCAGAAAGTGCAGTACCAGCAGCTTCAGGAGTTAGCAGAGCTTAACTGGGCAAAATATCAAGCTGGCGAGCTCTCTGTGCACAGCTTTCTGGTCAGCTGCAGTTGCCAAGGCATTATTCCCCGTTTTGGTGGGCAAGCCAAATAAGACTTAAGTTAAAGCCAAGCCGAATTAAGCCAAATTAAGGTAAATGTCATGTTAAAAGCATTTGTGTCTTCGTGCCTTTGTGCCAGTCTATAATTATAGATTAAATTTAAATTTACCTATTTACATATTACTTATTTAATGCTACATGTATATATGTAGATATGTTAATGTATGGGACAACAATCTTTGTGGTCATAAGTCTGCTATTGTCTGGTCTCAAGTCCAGAATGAGAAAGGAGGAGGGGACAAATTTCACTTCAGCCTCATTTTACATATAAACTATACCTGTACATGCATGCAGAAGAATCTGTTAATTGAGTCTACAGACTACAATGCTTGTTATTAGTAGATGACAAGATGACCAAACTTTAAAGCATACCAATTGGCTGAATGACGAAGTGTCTAGGATCCGCCAAATTCTGCTATTTTAGACAGTAAGAACAACTACTAGCTAAAAATATCTTAAGAATCTAGTCTTAGATGAGCTAGGCCTACATCTAACTGTCTTCAGAGCTAAGGTTAAAGCAAAGCTTGAGCTAGAAACATGAACTCAAAGCTCATACACTAAACGTGACGCATTAATGTTTAAAGGGTTTTACAAAAAATTATATTTCACACGAGTAGTGCAAGCAAATTTTGCAAGCTTCGTATTACAAGAAAAGAATGCATTAATAGCTTTCCAAAAATAAATTAAATTATACACGACCCTGTATAATAAAAGTGTATTATACGCACACTACGCACGTACTGACACTGAAGTACTTACGATTATAGTCTTAATTAGTCTTGCCTAATTATAATTTAATAATTTACGAGCGTAATATGGAAATAAATCTTGGAATTGAGTTTTTTGATATTTGAAAAAAAATAAAATGGCGAATTTGATGCTCACGTTCTAGCAGAAAAATGTCTATATTTTACTTTATTTAATAGTATTATTACTATAATTATGTTATTCTTATGTATATTAGTGGCACTGCTTTGCGCTTCGTAATATAGCTTTTTGTTTTGTTTTGTCACTTGTCAAATTGGATAAGAAACTCGCAGCACAAACTTTAAACTGAAATTTTAGGACCTGATTCAAACAAACACAAAGTTTTTGCGTTGTCAAATAAACTCACTTATAACAAGGCTTAAATACTAAATCAGAAAACTACTAACAATATCTGTAGCTATTCCTTTGAGATTATTATGTGAAAATTGCCTGTAATTAAAATACTTTTTCTGCAAAATATAGAATTTAAAAAATTATAATTCAGTGTGCTTTGGCCAGTGTACTGTTAAATTTAATTTATGTCTTTTTTTAGATGGTTGCATTCATAGTCAATAGTTTTATTCGCTTCTATATCTTCTTCGAAATGTGTAAGCACAGTAACAAAAACCGTCACGTATTGCTCAGAATACGGGAAGTATTCCTAGTAATCGGCTTCGCCTCAGTCAATAAATTTGCGCCTCGAGCCTTCCACTCTAGGGAGCCGAAATAAATGGGAAATTCCTCGGCTTCGCCTCGGCCAATAAACGAGTCCTCAGCCGTTCCGGGCCAAAATAAATAAAAAAGTGGGTGATACTTATCCAAATAAATGGCTCCGCCAATAGGAAAGCAAGATTCATTTATCGGGCCCGGCCAAATAAATGGCTCCGCTTACAGGAAAGCAAGATTCATTCATCTGGCCCGGCCTGTTTTTTACCATAGACTACAGACTTTGGGCCAATCAAACTGGGGAATAAAAGTAAATGACTTAAGTTGAAATAAAATAGAGTCGTCTGTTGCTTGCCATTCTTAACTTAACTTTGACGGTATGCAGAGCTCCATCAAAGATCTCAATTAGCTGCAGAAACCTCTGAATTTAGGTTTGAGTATGATTCACCCATTGAATGCATTTCTGTTGGGTGATGACGCTAATTGAGGCATCCACCTCACGCTTGAGCACTGACATGCGATGCTGTTCCATCGTGGCAGCTCGCACCGGCGGGACACAGTGCCTGTGAGGTATGAGTCAGTCCAGGCCCACGGGCTATGGTCTGCGATGCCTCACACCTGCAGTCGTTTCTTGAGCAGGCTTGGCAGGAAGGAGACCTGTGCCCTTCGGGTGCAGGAATTCCTCCACGCTGTCCCGTCAGCTGACCCATGGGTACACGTCCCGCGAGTGTTCAAGGCTGACCCTAGGGCAGCCGGACAGAATGGGCAACAGCGCTGGATGACCCATCCAGGGCCTCCGGCCAAACTGGGTACCTCTAGCCCCGGCTGGAGGAAAAGGTGTCACCCTTTGACCTTAACAGGGTATGCGGCCTTTCCGCAGCTTCGTGCACCTGTGCGTGATCAGGTACCTCTGGCTACGGCTCTGAGGAAAGGGTGCCACCCTTTGACCTTAACAGGGTATGCGGCCAGTCCGCAGCGTTTCGTGCACCTGTGCGTGATCAGGTACCTCTGGCTACGGCTCTGAGGGAGAGGTGTCACCCTTTGACCTCAACAGGGTATGCGGCCAGTCCGCAGCGTTCGTGCACCTGTGCGTGATCAGGTACCTCTGGCTACGGCTCTGAGGGATAGGTGTCACCCTTTGACCTCAACAGGGTATGCGGCCAGTCCGCAGGCCTCGGCGCTGGCTCAATGGCGCCCTCCAATGTCCCAGTGTTGACCGTGCTGATGGACGCTTGGCCAGGGAGTAGTCTGGTCTCTTACGGTTCCTCCCGGTGGTCCTGGCATCCCACCCCGGGTTGTAACTTGTCTTTTTTTTTTGGCTGCCCCCGCTCAGCTTTGGGATCGCGGCTGAGCGGGTTTTTTCTGCCTGTGTCTACAGGAAGCCCCATTTTCTCTTTGCAGCTGCAATGGCTTCCAGCCAACCTTCTACTACGGCCGAGGGCACCACGGTGCCCAAGGTCACAAACGCTGCGGCGCCCGGGCCTGCCCCTGCGACCGCCACAAATGCCGCGATGCCCATCTCGCGCGGCGATCGGAGCACAAAGCGCTCCACGACATCTGGAGCGGCGAAACGCCGTAGGCGCCTGCTGGCCCAAGGCAAGCCAGCTTCGTCGACCGTGGACCGGGCCCAGGCCAAAGGGGCCGAAGGGGCTCTGCCTAGGGCGGGGGCTAGGGTGGGGGGCCCCGTGCCTCCTGCCCAGGCCCCTGCCCAGGGCGGGGCCCACGACGCCCCGAGGCCAGGGTCGCGGGCCAAGGAGGTCCCGGCGCCCATCCGGCCGGCGGCTCGGCTTGAAGGAGGAGTGGAGGCGGAGGGCCCCGTGCCCACCGCCGACGCAAATCCCGAGAGTGGGGACGCGGCAGGAAAGGGCCCGGGACCACGGGCCACCTACGCCACCATCGCGCGCAGGCAACCTGCCATCGTGGTCGCGGGCAAGGATGGCAAACGGCTGAGCGGCGAGCGGCTCAGCGACATCTGCCGCAGCATAGACGCTATGCTGTGGCAACTACAACTGAAAGGCGAGCCCCTGGCGGTCGGTGCGAGTGCTACCAGGGACTCGTTTTTTGTTGTCTGGCCCGGAGATGCGGAGTCAGGGCGGCGGCTCCTGGAGCTGCTGCCCACGCAGATCTGGGCGGCCGACCTCGTTTTCCTACGGGAGAACGAGCCGCCGCAGACAAAAAGACATCGCATTTTCGTCCCGGCGAAAAGCGTCGTTACTAGCGCTGAGGACCTCCGCATGGGCCTCATCGCGATGAACCGGGAGCTTCCGACAGCGGGCCTAATCGTGCACCGCACGATCCTGCGCCCCGACGGCACCGGCTTCACCGCCATTCTGGGCCTGTCCGAGCAATGGACACGCCGTTACCCAGATGGCGCAAACGTCTGCATCGGTCTGTGGAAGACCAAAATCTTCGCCTACGATGCCGACAAAACCCGGGGTCAGACCGGGCCCACCACCGTGTCGGCCAATGAAGGGTCCTCGGACCCCAAGGCTGGGACTGGGGGCAGGGCCCAGTCGCCTCGCCAAAAAAGGCCAGAGCGTGCCATCGCTGGCAGCTCTGAGCGTCGCCCCGCGCGCATCACAAAGCGCAAGGGCCTTCTCCAGCGGGCCTCCGAGGTGGTGCGAACCGCCAAGATGGCCCAGCTGCGCGCTGAGATGCGCGGTGGCCCACCGGGGCAGGCGCCGCAACCAAGGGCTACGGGGGAGGCCTCTAAGGTGCCCAGCTCCATCGAGCAGGGCCCTTCGAGCGCCCCTCCCACGGCCCAGGGAGCGGTGTCGGCTCCGGTTGAGGGCGACTCTGGGCCTGGGCTCGGGGCCGGGGGTGGGGACTGGGCGGCTGACCCCGTCGAGTTCCCGCCTCTGGCTCGGGGCCTGGGCACGGAGGAGCCCATGGCTACCGACATCGACCTGGAGGAGGAGGACCGCCTTCTGGCTGAGTCCCCCTCCAAGTAGACCTCTGCCTGCATGATGATCCCCGGAATATCATGTCTGCAAGTTAACACCCAGCACTGCGTGGCAGCATCAGTAAATCTGATGCGCACGACAGAGCGCATGATGCCGGGCCTTGTACTTGTGCAGGAGCCCTGGTTATCAAAGAACAAGCCAAGCAACATTCCTGCTGGCTATGACTGCTTCTGCATGGCAGACTCTGTCCGCCCTAGATCACTGATCTATGCCACAAAAGCCTTAAATGCGTGGATGAGACCCGATCTCTCTAACGGGGACATCTGCGTCATCCAATCTGCACACATTGTGCCTAACAAGTTGACCCTCGTGGCCTCCGCCTACCTGGCGGGCGACGCCCCCGTGGTCAGCGATACCCTCGTCGCCCTCTGTGATTTCGCCAGGGCACGTAACTTCGAGCTGCTCCTCGCGGGAGATGCAAACTCGCATCACACCCACTGGGGTAGCTCAAAAATCAATGACCGCGGCGAAGAGCTCCTGGCCTACGTCAGCGGCACGCCTCTCAACTTCTGTAATGTGGGCAACACGCCCACTTTCGACAATGGGCGGTGGGCTGAGGTGCTTGACGTCACCCTGGCCTCACCCGGCATCCTCCCAAGGGTGCTGGGGTGGGAGGTATGGGAGACCGAAAGCTCGCTCTCGGACCATCGTTTCATTCGCTTCAACATCGGTACCCCCGATAAGAAGCAAAAGCCTATTTGGAGGCGTAATGTCAGAAACACCGACTGGCCCGCGTTCAGCCAAAAGCTGCATGAGGGCCTTCGGGATTCCGACCCCTCCATGGCCATGGCAACCACGCAGGACCTAGATGGAGTGGCTGCCCTGCTGGGCGGCGCCATCACAGAGGCCTACGAAATGGCTTGCCCGCTCAAAGCCTACAAAGGCAAAAAATCGGCCCCCTGGTGGAACCCCGAGCTCGGAGTCCTGAGACGCCGAGCTAAGGCTCTCCAGAGGAAGCTGAAAACCTCGCACGACCCTGATGACAAAGAGGCCTATACTCGCGCCATCCATGAGTTTAAGGGCCGGGTCAGAAGGGCAAAAGCGGACAAATGGCGACAATACTGCGAAGGGCTTGAGGGCTCGCGGCCCACGGCCCGCGTGGTAAAGGCGCTCACCAACGACCGCTTCTCCAAGCTCTCATCGATCAAAAAGCCAGACGGCTCGATCACGGAGCGCCCGGAGGAAACGCTCGAGCTTATGCTAGGGCATTTCTTCCCGAGTGTACCGGCGCACTTTGGCCCAGACGACCACTCACGTGGAGGTCAGGGCCTGGCTCAGTCACTCGTCACGAATGACCGCATCGTTCGCGCGGCAAAGTCATTCAACCCTTTCAAAGCACCTGGGCCAGATGGTATTTATCCGGCCTTTTTGCATGAAGCGGTCAAAAATGGCCGCTTCCTCCATCTCCTCTGCAGACTTCTACGGGCCTGCATCGTGCTGGGCTACGTACCAGCGCTGTGGCACGAAGCCCGGGTCGTCTTCATCCCGAAGCCCGCCAAAGGCGACTATCGCTCGGTCAAGTCTTATCGCCCGATAAGTTTGACTTCCACCTGCCTCAAGCTCATGGAAAGACTGGTGCTCTGGCGCCTTCTTACTGTAGAGCTAGGGCGGGCCCCGCTCTCGCCAAACCAGCACGCCTTTCGGGCTGGCCGGTCCACGGAGAGCGCCCTCCACTGCATCGTGGAGACTCTAGAGAAGGCAGTACTGGGCAGCGGTTTTGCCCTGGCTGTCTTCCTTGATATTGAGGGGGCCTTCGATAACGTTGTTTTCGAAGCCTTTGAGAAGGCCCTGGTTTCCAGGGCCACTCACCCCCACCTCGTTCGCTGGGTCATGTACATGATCCGGAATCGCCACGTGGTGGCCCACCTCGAAGGCAGGGTGCTCTCGGCACCTGTCCTAAAAGGAGGGCCCCAAGGCGGCGTCCTCACCCCACTGCTGTGGAATCTCGTCATGGATGAGCTGCTGAAAAGCACTCGTCGAGACCCAGTCCTGAAGGTGGGATATGCCGACGATGTGACCGCCATCTGCGCGGGCCCCTCGGCGGAAACCACCAGGGACCTCATTCAGGGCTTTATCAACAGGGCGGTGCGCTGGGCGGACCAATGCGGGCTCCGACTCTCTGAGTCCAAGACCGTCGCGGTTATGTTTACCAGCAAACTGCTCTGGACCACTAAGCCTCTGACTCTCTATGGCAAGAATATTGCCATGGAAAAGCAGGTCCGGTGCCTTGGTCTCGTGCTAGACCATAGGCTTAACTGGACCCCACACATCACCACAAAGGCCAAGAGGGCCCTGGCCATACTGGCGCAAGTCAGGCGTGCCGTGGGCACCACCTGGGGGCTAACCCCCAAGAACCTTTGGTGGATTTACACGGCGATCATTAGACCGTCCGTCGCTTACGCTGGCCTCATCTGGGCCAGCGCCATGGGCATCCAGAAAAACCTGGAGGCGCTTTATAGGGTGCAGGGCAGAGCCTGTCGTATGACGCTGGGCGCCCCACCCTCCACTCCCTTCGAAGGCATGAATGCTTTCCTCAACGCTACACCCATTGACATTTTCGTCAAGGGGGAAGCAGCAAAGTCCACCCGTCGTCTTCTTGATGCGGGTGTCTACTTCCAGAATTCGCGAGCCTTCTCGAAGCGCTCCCTTCTGCCTCACTCTGACCTCTGCCTGAAAACTCTGGGCGAGTGCGGAGGGCTCACCATCCTTTCGGACGGGGCCCCGGCCACTTTACTCCGGAGCCACAGGTACAAAGTCAGCATCTCCCCTCGTAATGAGGTAAAGGACTGCTGGGAAGACCCGGCAGTCCACTGTTACACTGACGGCTCTCTGATGAACGGTAAATCGGGATTTAGTCGAATAACCATTCGACGTCACAGCTAGGAACGTCACAGGAACCAACTGATCGATCTCTGACAAAAATCTGGCGAAGTGCTCGTTGCGAAATCCGCCTTCGACCAGAGCAACGTGCACAATACGAAGCTCCTGGGAAATCGCCAGGCAAATGCTCAGATTTCGTCCACGCTGGCCATTACGGCTCGATCGCCACACGGAGCTCTGCCTTGTGTCCGCGCAGTCCACAAGATAACTCCGAACTCATCCAGGTACATAAGATAAGCGAAGCGAACACTTCCGTCATCTAGCAGCCACTGAGCATGCATCCTTCGCGCCTCCTTTGTCATGTCCTTGTTCTAGTCCTGGGGCACCTGTCTACAGCGTCTTTAGCTGGCCGTCAAGAGCGCGGCTAATGGTTGAGAGGTTCAAATCGGGGGCGTCTGGAAATTCTCCACTCATTCTCCACGAATATTGTCTTCTCCAATATTGTTTATTTATGCTAAAAAATGCTGTCTGGATTTGTCAGTGCACATATTTTACTTCATTTGTAAATATCCACACAAAGATTCTGACGTAAAAAACTTGGTAATAGGCATATGTACGACAAGGACCACGAGGAGTAGAAGGACGGTAAACTATACGTTTCTTACTTTTAGTGTAGAAAACTTTATAACATTCGGTAGAGCAACATGTTATAGGCAAGTTATATTAAAAGAAAAGCTTTGTATCTGCTTCCAATCAAAAGCTGTCACCATTTAAATCTGAAAAAAAGTGAAATTTTCCTATCTCCGTTGTGTATTTTTTTTCGCGAAAACCAGCCTTCAAATATTTTTCTAAGAAACGTAGTTTACCGTCCTTATACTCCTACAGTGGTCCTTGACCTTCAAGTGGTCCAGTCCGACTCTCTAATCACTAGGCTACAATATCTCCAAGCTTATATTAACTATAGAATCAAATTCTTAGGGTTAGTTTCAGTTTCAGTTAAATGTCGAAATGTTTACTACTAACTAAACATTTCAGTTAGTAGTAAAATGTCAGCTTGTTTTGTTATAATCGATAGTCTTTCAAACTACTTCCCGCATTTTTTCAAGAAAGAAACTACGGATAGTTTCGTACTCGGTACACCGCCAACACTGCACTCGACCTAAAATTTAAGTCGCGCTTTAGGTGGCATGTAATCTCTTAAAAACGACTTTCCATACAATAATAGATAATTTTTCCATGTCACCGAGAAAAGGCCTCTGCAAAATTCTGAGCAAAAATTGAACTGTGCGACAAGTGACGCTGATTTGTCGACTTGCTTTGCTATAATACTCGTAGATTAGCCTGCCTGGAGAGCAAGAAAGCAGCGAAATGGCTTTAAAACCCGTTCTGACCAACCCACATATGTATAAAAGTTCTTTTCAGGTCGAACGATTTAAAAGGCTTTGACATTTACATTTAGCTAAGTATTGCTGTGCGGCTGCTTAACGGTAAAGTTGTACTACAACCAACAGCACTGGTGACATATGCCAGTCAAAAGCTGGCAGATTCGGGCTTAAAGGACCAGCAACTGACAACATCAGACCTGCACAACAGCGAAAACTAGATTATTGAGGCAGATGAAACTATACCTAAGTTATCTGCACAAAAATATAGTTCGAGTGGGAATAAATAGCCTTAATTACGAACGGTATTGCAAAGGACAGCAAACTTGGTAAGATTACACTTGAGAGATTTCTTGTACACTCGAGTTAAAAAATATTCTACTTACAATTTTTTTAGATAATTGTACATACGAGTACATGGTAGTTAGTACACCATTTTACCTCCTATTTTGAACAAAGTCTTGTTCAAAAGAAACAAACAGAACTTCAATTTAAACACTTTAAGAAATATCAGCGCTTGCGGAAATTCAGTTCAAACAAAGTCCCTTTCTATTGAAACAGAAGAAATTCAATTCAGACTGTCTATCATGTCAAAAATTGTCCTCGATTGACGCGCACGCGCAAAATTTAACATTTTAAAATTAACAATTTACCTCACATCGTACATATCAAATCATCATAATGAAACAAAGTTATCTTCTACTTCGACAAAGACTCAAGAAATAAAACACAACAAATCGACGAACGAAAGAGTAAAATGAAAAACAGGAACAAGACAGTGTCAGTTGGTCAACTTCAATGCGACACCTAACCATCAATTGCTTGTCCACCAAGGCAGCGAGGACGTATGTAAATACATGGTTGAACCACTCAGTGCACTTGTTCGCACAGATGCAGCGAATGGTTCTGTCCACCATGTTGTACAGAATGTCTCGCCGATAGGCCGCCATCGACTGATTCCCGCGCTGCTCAGCTGTCGGAGCGATGAAATTTTGCTGGTCTGCTGCTAGTTCTCTCTTCAGAGCGGCCTTCCAACAGGAGATTGAGTTCTCCACAGGAGTAAAAAATGGACTGTATGGTGGAAGCCGCTTGACCTGAATGGTGGCCGGAATCTCGTAGTCTTCGGCATCATTGTGAGAACTTACGTTGTCGACGACAACATAACAACGCGATACTGGGAACGCAGCTTGGAAGTTGCCGACGGTGATCTGCAGGAACTCACCAAACTTCTCTTTAGTCATGCCCTTATCATAAATTTGGTAGTGCACGACACCGACACCTGGACAAATGGCCAAGCAGACGGTAACTCGAAGTCCTTTCTGAGTAGCCACTTGCCTGTATACGCGTTCACCACGTCGAGAGCGCCCTATTGATCGCCTCATCCACGTAATAAAGCCAAATTCATCGATGAAAATCTTATAGCCTGATACGGCATCGACAGAACAAAGCCACTCGCAAAACTCTCCGAAATTCTATCACACGAGGGGAGTTGCGATCTGCAGGGAGATCTCGTGCCAACTTAGCGGTATGCAGAGCTCCATCAAGCTTAACGCTGATCGTTTCTCCGTTACGTGCGGCTTTACTTTACGACCAGCAAAAGTTCATCGCTCCGACAGCTGAGCAGCGCGGGAATCAGTCGATGGCGGCCTATCGTCGGGACATTCTGTACAACATGGTGTAAGTCACAAATGCAGTCAGAAACGCAGCAGAAGATGGGATGAAGTCAGAATTAGAACTAACACTAACACTTAGCAACTTGCACTTGGCTACTGTTTTACTGTTTTAGCAAAATAGTAGCCATGCAAATGCAGATAAGTCCGAACAATAAATATTAATGTTCTTATATTATGCCTTACATTAACGCGCTATAATAACAGCAAATAGGCCGCCGTGGACCCCACACTGTGGTAACACCGCCAAATCATTTGGCTGCAGTCGACCCGCAACCAGCAAGGAGGCAAATCTGCCCTAAGCATACGAACGCACAAAAATACTCAGGCACACACTCACACCTGTGCGTACCTCTGGTGTGACTTCCTCATCGTCGGGCAGTGAATTCTATCACTGTGGATTATGGGTTTCCGAAATTGAGTTTTCATAAAAACAAGATCTTGCAGTGATCAAAAAAGCCACAATGTGCGTTCAGAAACGGACTCAGACTGACAGCTGTTCGGAAAAATAGCGTTATTCGAACTATGTAAAACTTTACAGGAGTCTAACAAAGTCTTCACCATCATGGCCTGCTGCATAAAGAAGCCTATTGAAGAGCTGATCAAGGAGCAGCAGCTGAAAGACATAGACGCTGCTTTCACTCGGATCGGAGGAGCCGGTCGCTTCAACGTTTTTACTCTGCTGGTGATGATTTCTGCGTTTATATTTGCTGTAGCCATCACGCTGTCGCCAGTGTTCACCACCCAGCAGGTGTCTGCGAACTGCTCAGGCTCCGACAACTCGAGTGCCTCCGGCGCTGCTGTGTTCGTCGAGACGGCCGCCTCTCGATTCGGTCTGGAGTGCGACTGGGCCTTCCTGGCCAGCCTGCCGACCACCTGCTACTTCCTTGGCTTCTTCGTCGGCAGCATCGTGTACGGAGGACTGGCGGACAGGATCGGCCGGCTGAGGGTCATTCAGGTGAGACAGAAGCTGCCAATTGTTTATTAGAAAAATAAGTACAAGACATGCTGGAGCAGAGTCTGGCTGACAACGAAAAAATCGCCGTCAGTGAATCAAGTCGACAAAAACGCTCTGCTCGATATTTAAGGCTTCATCACTGAAGCATGCCAATTTTCTTCCAGATCTCTCAGGTCAACCTCGGCATTGCTACGATCGGAGCCTCGCAGGCGCCCTGGCTGTGGCTCTACTGTCTGCTCCAGGCTCTCGCCGGACACGGAGACGGCGGCATCACAGCCTGCGGCATGGCTTATGCCGTGGAACTCACAGATGCGAAGCATCGGGAAATCTGGGCTCTGAACCTCTATCACGGATGTACATTGGGAACTGCGCTCTTTGTGCTCATCGCCTACCTCCTCAGGACCTACCAACAGCAGCTGCTGTGCGCCGGACTCTGCTGCTTGGTCTTCTCATTTAGCCTCTGTCTGCTGAGCGAGTCGCCTCGTTGGCTGGCTTCAGTCGGACGCTTCAGTGAAGCTGACAGAGCTCTGAGACGCATCGACCGACTCAACAATGGTCGAGGAGGTCTTCGTCTTCCTTCGGATTTCTCTACGGAGGCACTGTTGGCAAAAAAGCGAGGCAGCGTAGTCACAAAGTCAGCCATGGCAGACAGCTTTCGCCGTTTGATGAGGGAGCCGAGTCTTCGTCGACGCACGTTGTTCTCCTGGTTCCTCTTCTTTGCCGTCTCCGTGGCGTACTATGGAGTCGCCTTGGGCGTCGGTCGTGTAGGCGGCGACATATTCATCAACCAGCTGTCCTCAGCCGCAGTGGAGCCACCTTCGCGTCTACTGTGTTCTCTAATCAGCTTGAAACTCGGTCGACGTCCCGGAGTCTGGGGCTCCTTCGGTCTGGCCGGCCTTTGCCTGCTCGCAGTTGCGGTTCTCACTGACTTTCCCGACCTCACAGCGTGGCGAGTCGGAATGGCCTTGGCAGGCAAGTTCTGGATCAACATGGCCTTCGATCTAACGTTCCTGTACGCTACCGAGGTATTTCCCACCGACTTGCGCAGCGTCGGAGTCGGCAGCGGCTCTTCCGTTTCACGGGCAGGCGCCCTGATCAGCACGTTGGTTCCCGCCCTCGACAGTCTGTGGCGCCCGCTGCCTTTCCTTGTCTTCGCTTGCTTCCCCCTGATTGCTGCCGCTGCCGCTCCGTTTCTGATGACCGAGACGAGCGGCCAGCATCTTCCAGAGGGATTACAAATCGAACTAGAGATGAAAAATAAGCCCGAAATCGGCAACAATGGTCTAGTTCCTGACGAAGCTTGTCGCCTCACCGTCGGCAACAATGGTCTAGTTCCTGACGAAGCTTGTCGCCTCACCGTCGGCAACAATGGTCTAGTTTCTGACGAAGCTTGTCGCCTCACCGTCATTGAGAAAGTTGACTGTTCAATTGGAAAGCCTCTTGGATCAGAAGGCGCTGATTATCTGGAGTCATCTGTAACAATATCAGCAGCTTCGTAAATTTTTTAACTTCACCGTTGATTGCCGAGTTTTTTGTCCTTGATCAATTGATTCTTCCTTTTTTAGAAAACTTTTGCACTTGTGCAATCTTTATAACTGAAACGCCCCTCAACCAATCAGGACTATAGCAAATTGACTGATTTTCAGAAAATTTTTTGTTTAGACTCGTAACAAGGACTATACGTTTAGTACCGGTTTAGCATTGCTTTAGCAGTCCCGGACTTAAGTCAAGAGGACTGCTCTACACATGAAGGACTGTCAACTTTTTTCAGTTGTTAGTAGCTGTGCTTGACTGAAAAACGGAAAAAATTCTATAGTATAGGAGAGAATTGTACGACATTTTTTTTCAAAATTACGTAAAACGCATGCGAGCTTTGCTGCCCTACATGTGCTTTATGAACTTGTCTTAATTGTTCGCGGGTGCATCAGTTTGTGACGCATGAAGTAAGAGATTCAATCTCAATGACTGGCTACTTATAATATTCGTAGACTTGACGCTGTACTAGACTCTGACAGCGTACTATATTTTTGTTGTTGTTGTAGACTTGAAGAGCATTGGATAGGATTCGTCCAGTGTTTATCTGGACAACTGCGCAAGAAAGGCCTTCGATTAGCTGAAAAAGCTCCTTAGCTCTGGCCGATAATCCAGTCATACGAGCTCGTACTACCGGACTAAGGAGGTAACGCTCAAGACCGACGCCAGTGAGGTGGTGGCCGCCTTGCTCACACAAGAATGCCACCCCGTCCCATACTTCAGTCGGGGTTTAATGGATGCAGAAGTGCGCTATTCCAACATCCAACATATTCCAACATAAGAGGCGCTGGCGATTGTGTGGTCAATGGTGAGCGCCCGTCAGTTTCTAACTGGGCAAGCGATTTACCTTGCGAACGGATAACCGCCCTCTCGAGTTCCTATTCGAAACAAGGCATCAGCTCCTAAAGGTTGCCAACACTCACCCCCTGTGCTGGGCGATCATTAAATTTGATTTCACAATTGAGTACGTTCGCCCCTGGAGAGGACATCCCACACGCCGATGCACTGTCCCGTTTCGACTCTGCTGACGTCCCGGACGATCAATTCGAAGCAGAGAACCAACAACACCTGGTGCATTGGGTTGGAGAAAGCGTCATCGGCTGCACTGAGCCGGGAGAGGAAACAAGACGCGACAGGCTGCTAGCGGAAATCGCTCGAAGAATAACTGGAAGCCGATGGTCGGGTTGCTCGACCATTCAAGGCGATCCGTCACGCGCTCACTCTAGACGACTCATTGGTGTGCTACGGCTGTCATTCCTGCCTTACTACGCAGTCGCGTCCTGTAGCGGAGACCACGGGCATCACGAGCACTATTTCGCAACTGTGTCTGGTGGCCGAAAAGTATCCAAAATGGCCCGCCCAGTCTAAGCCGTGGGGGTGGACAATGCTCACATTCTGAAGGTTGGCTTCCTGCTGATTCTGGTTGACGCCATGTCCACGCATATCTGAGTGCCCGAGAAGAGCGCCGCTTCCGTCAGTAAGGTTTTCCAGGGGTTTTACGCTGGATAAGCGTGTGCAGGTGCTCCAGGTGCTGCTGCGGTTTGTTGCTGGCCACCAAGACGTCGTCAATATAGGCAAACATTTACATTTAGAAGTTTAGGGCCTGGCAGACAGATTCGACGAGGCGCTTGAAGACCTGCGGAGGAGCTAGAAGAGGCCGAATGACTGCGGTCTTGGACACATCAGCAACTTAAGGACTACTAAACAACACTGCAGGGCGCAGTGCAGCGGCGGGCCTGCGCGCCAAACTGGCGGCGATAAGCTCGTATAGTAACACAAACATCGTCCACACGCTGCTGCCGGGGCCGATTCTGTTTTGATGGGCGGCTGTTCCTGCTGGCTGCCGAGATCGCCAGCTGCAAGTCCAGCTCCGCTGCTGGTTGCTAGTTGCTGGTCGCTGCTGGAGGCCGCGGTGACCTGCGGCTATTCAATAGCATCGAGGGGTGGAGGGTCTGGCTCGACGAACCATCCTTGTCTGACCACAGCTTCGTAGCTTTCAATATTGCGGGTGTTAATCAGCGAACCAGGTGTTGCACTTGGAGATGCAACATCCGTAACAACTGACTGGACGGCCTACACAGCTATCCTAGAGTCTCACCTGCAGGAGCTCATGGAGGAAATTCCTATGATCAACTGCGAGGAAGTGGACCGCGCGGCGGAAAAGCTTACAGGCTGCATTACTGCGGCCTACGAAGCTGCCTGCCCTATCCGTGCCTACAAAGGCAATTCCTCAGCGCCGTGGTGGAACCCGGAGTTGGGGAAACTCCGACACAGGGCAAAAACCCTGCATCGTCGAGCCATGAAATCTGGTAAGCCGGAGGACATGGAAAGCTTCCGCTCGGCCTCGAGGGACTTCAAACGCGAGATCCGCAAGGCCAAGGAAAGTAAGTGGAGACAATTCTGCGATGAATTGGACAAAGACAAGCCTACCTCAAGGCTTGTCAAAGCGCTTACTATGGACAAGATGTCCAAGCTAGCCATGATCAAGAATGATGATGGCTCTCTCACCAAGAACCGCAGGGAGTACTCCAACGCATGCTAGGCAGTTTCTTCCCACCGGTTCCCACAGCCAACATGGAGCCAAACCACTCGCTGGAAGGCGACATCCTGGCGACGATCATCATCAATGAAGACCAAATTGCTCGTGCCGTTTGGACCTTCAAACCTTTCAAGTCTCCAGGACCTGATGGCATCTACCCAATCCTCCTTCGCGAGGCGGCGAAGATCCAGAAGTTCCAGAGTATTACCTGCAACCTCATGCGGGCATCGATCCGGCTAGGGTTTGTGCCCAGCTGCTGGACAAATGCTCGGGTGGTCTTCGAAGCCAGGGAAGGGAGACTACCAGAGCGTTAAGGCCTTCAGGCCGATCAGCTTAGCTTCCTTCCTGCTTAAGCTGATGGAGAGGTTGGTGCACTGGCAGCTGCTATCCTCCGAGCTGACTGCAACACCTCTCAGCGACAATCAGCATGCCTTCCGTACTGGGAGGTCGACTGAGAGCGCCCTACATGCGATCGTGGAGATCATCGAGCAGGCTGTGCTGGGTGACGGCTATGCCCTTGCTCTTTTTCTCGACTTCGAAGGGGCCTTCGACAATGTCCTGTTCCAGGCGTTTGAGAAGACCCTCCGGGATCGTAAAGCTCACGCGTGTCTTATTCGGTGGATTATGTACATGATCTCGAACCGAACAGTTACTGCTCATCTGCTTGGGCAGACTGCCACTACCAGGGTTCGTAAATGCGGCCCCCAAGGGGGAGTCCTTACTCCCACCCTCTGGAACATGGTCATCGACTCTCTCCTGAGCAGTTCCAGACCTGACCCCGTACAAAAAATCGGGTATGCCGACGACGTCACAGCCATTGTTGCGGGACCGTCGCCTAGCACGCTCAGGGATCTTATGCAAGCGTTTCTAGGCAAAGCTGAGACCTGGGCCGAGGACAACGGCTTAAGGCTTTCAGAGCCTAAAACTGTTGCCATTATGTTCACCAGCAAGATCCGGTGGAACATAAAGCCTCTGCAACTCTATGGCAAGGACATCACCTTCGCTCAAAGGACCAGGTGTCTTGGGGTCATGCTCGACCACAGACTCAACTGGTCTTTCCACGTGAAGGCCAAAGCACAACGTGCTTCTGCGATCCTAGCGCAGCTCCGGCGTGCCCTGGGAACCTCCTGGGGTTTATCCCCAAAGCGTCTTTGGTGGATCTATACCTCTGTGGTGAGACCCGCCATCACCTACGCCTCCTTGATCTGGGTCAGCACTACCCAGGTCAAGAGTCATGCTATTCTGCTCAACACGGTCCAGGGACGGGCATGTCGACTGATCTGCAACGCCACCAGATCAACACCCTTTGCTGGTATGGCGGCCTACTTGGATATTCCACCTCTGGACATCTTTACCAGAGGCGAAGCAGCCAAATCGACTAGGCGTCTACTTGATGTGGGCGTCAAGTTCAAGTTTATGAGAGCATTCGCTAAGAGGAAAATTATCCCTCACAGCGATCTTTGCCTCAAAATCCTCAACGAGTGCGATGCCCAATATGTCCTCACGGATAACATCGCCTCGAGACCGAACGCGAGACAAGGCTACGACGTAATCATCGATCCCCGCGACGAAATCAATGACAGCTGGAGTCGCGGTGAACTTCATTGCTACACTGATGGATCAAAACAGTCAAAAAACACCGGTTTCGGTGTCTGCATGCTGATATCTCAGGATATCATCTCCTACTCTGAGAGTCAGGCAGCACTGTATGCCATCCGCAGTCGCTGCATTGGCTCGGCAACGGTCCTCGACTGCATCAAGCATCTCAACATGTTGGCCTCCACCAACAAGGTCACCCTCAAATGGGTGCCCGGACACGAGGGATTTCAGGGCAACGAGCTGGCTGACGTTCTAGCGAAAGCCGGCGCCGCTGGATCCTCCTGGGGACCCGAACCTCTGGTTCCAGTCCCAAACTGTGTCATCAACTCACGAAGCGTGGGTGAAACTACAGCACTACTCGCTCTGGGCGAACTGCAACAACTGCAGGCAATTCTAGAGAGGCTGTTCCGCAGCCCTCCCGCAAACTCCGGAACCTCCTTCTGCGTCTCCCGCGCAAGGACATCCGAGCGGCCACCATGACCCTGGCTGGGCATGGATGCTTCACCAGGCACCACGCTACCTGTAGTTTTTGCAACTCAGGTGACTAAACCGCTGAACATTTTGTCAGCATCTGCCCCGCCTTCATGCGGGACAGAATTACCTATCTCGGGCCACATACTTCCATCCAGGAAGCATGTAAACCCGAAAACTTTAATCAGCTCATGCACTACCTTCGGGCCACCCGCAGAGCTGAACTCCCTCTTCCAGGGAGCGACGTGGCTGCGGAGAGCGACTCCGACGGACCTCCCTGGGCGACGCCAACTCCTCGTCCGTGGCGGTGCGTCGGTCGTTCAGGGACTAGCGGAATGGGCGGCATCGTCTTCCCGCTGTATCCATCAATGGGACCGCCCTGCAGCTAAGTCAAGTAAGTCAAAAGGCTCACACCTTGGCTTATACCACCGGGCTGGCTGGGTACAGCGATCCATGGCTAAACTGGCTGGTGGGTTGCCGGAGCACGAGTCCAAGCACGAGCCTTCAACAAAATTCATGCAAGGACCACTAGGAGTAGAAGGACGGGAAACTACGTTTCTTATAAAAAAATTTAAGGCGGTTACCGCGAAAAATACACTAACGGATACTGTCATTGCGATTTTTTTACTCTGGACTTAATTTTACGACAAAATATTATAGTGCTTTGTTAATAAATTGTTTCGAAAAAAGTTTTTTCTTTTTTTCCTCTTGATTTATTACTTTTTGCAAATTGATTTAGTCTATAGTGTCTGTTCTTTTGTTAAACTGTAATTGTCAATGTTTAAAAATTTACATTTTGCTGAGTTGGGCTGCGAACTTTTATATCGCCAGGGGACCTAAAATTCACGAGTAGGTATCGTGTACGAATTTCATAGTTTTACACTAGTTTCGTTGCCTGTTAAAAATATAGAAATGGCCCCGAAACTTACATCCAAACAAGAGGATATCCTGCTGCAAGATTATAGCAGGAGTCTTTCGACTAAGTCGAATGCCCTATTCTATGGCAATGGACTGATTGTCTCCGCCGTGCCTATCAGTAAGCTATTGAGATTTTATGTATTTATAAACTTTACTTGTACGTTTGTGTTTCCACTGTAAGCTTGGCATAAGCTAGTCGAAATTATTAATTATATAATATTGACTTTATAAAAAATTGTTGATGACCTTTACCTTATAGTCCCGTTATACTCCCTTCTCTTCTCTCTCTTTTTGGTTTTTGCAATTCACTGCCCTATCATTCAAAAACTCGCCTGAGTTCAAGTATTTACTTAAACTCAGATTTTAAAGTATGAAAGTATGATCTTTAAAAAAGAATTAAATGGGCAAAACTATCATGATTACATACTGTTATATTAAACAATTATGTATTTTTTCAATCATATTTTTTAATGATAAAAGCTTCTTATATTATTTATGATTGTCCTATGTAAAACTCAATAATACAATTAGGTTAGCTATCTGTATATATTTCATAAATCATCAATAAACTCTTTCTGACATTACTTTTTCATGTTTTGGCAATAAACATAATTGGTAAAGAAAGATAAATGAAATAGTTGTTCTTAATAGGTCTTATTTAAAATATATTAAAAAATATAGTTGCTGTGTTCTATTTTTAGGTGTGATTATTTTTTAGAAATTGAGAGAAAAGTCTTTAATTTACAGTTCTTAACAAGTCCTGGCTAGTCTGTAAAGATATAGCTATGCTCATTAATATAAAAAAATTGATACTTTTAATAAATGTTTAACTAATCCTTGTAATTCTATATGTACAAATTCTCCTCTTTTGATTTGGCAATATAATTTAGTTATCTAAACCATTAAAAGAATTTAGAAATAGATAATGGCAATGTTAGTCTTTTGTTTTTGTAGACTTCAAATAGAAATGTTTCAAAGTTAGTTATTGTATACAGCTACATAAATAAAAGTGAAAGACATTTGCAGCAATGTTAATATAGTTTTTTTATTGAGCTTCTCTAATAGAGATCTTGTACTCTAGTAGTTATTTCAAAATTTTTACCAATAGTCTTGATGCTTAAATCGAAATTTAGTGGTGATATTTTATCTTTGAGTAATACTCCTATTACTATTAGCTTTGCATTACTTTATATATATATATTTATAAAAAGTAGGTTCTAGTAGCTTGTTAGACACATCATTTTTAGTATTGTGGATAAGTTGCCCTATTTAGTGCACTTACTAAGCAGAGCTGTGTACCATGAGATAATTATAAATGAGCCACACTTGCCAATCCACACAGTGCTGTTCTGGCGCATCCACATGATGGATCCCTACCAGAATGCACCACTATTCATCGCTGTGGTCCTAGGCTGCTCCTACTTGATCGCCTTTGCCTACAAGAATGTTAAATTCGTGGTCAAGCACCGCATCAGCCAGGTGCGCGAGGACGCTATCAACCAGGAGTTGAACCAGGAGGCGCCCAAGGGTAAGAAGGTCAGCAAGAAGGAGCGCGACGACATGCTACTGTGGCGCAAAAACGAAGTCGCCGACTACGAGGCCACGACCTTCTCCATCTTCTTTAACAACGTCATCTTCCTGCTGCTGGTTGTGTTCCTGTCCTTCTTCCTGCTGCGCTCCAGCTCCAATCTGGTGAACTACTTGCTGTCCATGCTGCTCTCGTCTGGCTTTGTAGCTCTTCTCAGCACCGGCTCCGGCGCTGGCAAGCGTTAAATTCACTTGATGGCAATTTCTGCGGCGCGATGGAAAAACAATTGAATGCCTGAACCTTCAGGGCGCGTAATTATTATTATTGTTGAGTCTTTACTTCTAATTCTAAACTTTTAGTAGTCTTTAATTCTGCCGTCACTGTTGTTGTATGACTTTTGTCTCGAAATTTAATATATGTCGTTTCTGAGTTCACACTTTATTGGTACGGTTTCGGGCCCTTATTTGTCTACTTTCAAAGCCTTCTGTTTCGCAAATTCTTATTATGAGCCTGATTGGAAATCTGCACTGCTGAGTGCCTCCACCGTTTTTGGTTTATTCAAAATTCAGAATCATTAACAGTTTTGCGTGTAACTTTAAGCACTAAGTTTATCAAAACACTAATTGAATTGACATTTCAATTCATTGACTCGCAAAAGTCCCATGCCATTCATTATTGTCCTTAGATCTATTATATATCATCAGATCAACGTTTTGTCTAGCCTATTTGCAGTTTAATGAGCTGAATATAATGAATCAATTATGACATCTAATATTTGCGAGGCTGGCTTACTGTCCTGTCTCTGCTATTATTTGTTGGCCGTCTGGAAGAAAACAGACTTGAAACGTTTCTCTGTATTGTATTTTTTGCATTGCGCGCATTTACAGTTTAAAATGACTCAGTAGAATTGTATTGCAATTGGTTTGTATCGATAAGCAGAAAACAGACTAGACAATAAGCGGGCCTAGCATACGTCAAAAGTGATTGCGCTTTCATTTTTGCGCATTTTACTCGTATAATTCCATACTTTAGATAAGTGAGTGGGCGAGACAAATCTTAATGATCAGTTTAATTAACATGCGCATTTCGCTACTGTTAGTGTATGTTTAAGTAGTGCATTAAGAATATTTTCGCCTATACAAAGCACGTTAACAAAAGCTGCTATGGGCACAGCTATTAATGAAGCGCTACAAGTTGAATATTCAACCTACAATCCAATTGATGCCGCGTGAAATTAGACTAATAATATCAATGAACGCTGTGGGAATTACTAAGCTCAACTGAGTTGGGTATATATGTAAATATACAGGTGTTTGCGCTGAAAACACAATGCATGTTTTCATTTCATCTCATCTCATCTCACATCTCATCTCACAGCTGTTTATGGCAGTTATTAAGCATCAGGGCAAAAAACTAAGAAAATGCTTGGATTCAATGCTGGGCCAGAAGATAAAGCACAAGGCGACTCTCATGAGCAGTCCGAACAGGGCAGCAGCGACTCGCGCAGCTGAAAGTTGCCGTCCACCCAGACGTTGTGCCGCTGCAGCACCGTACGCCACATGCGCGACTCTGCCGACTGGCGCGCCGGCGACTGACTCAGAGACGACGAGGCCGTGTGAGACACTTTGTGGTCTGAAGTAATGAAGCAGTGATGTACACTATTTCCTGTCACTCCGTCTCCTCAGTCACCCCTTCTCTGTCACCCATATCCTGTCACTCGATCCGCCCATTCTGTGACTCCGTTTTGTTGTCAATCGCAGCACACGATCAAGCTAAATCGATTCGCTAGCAGCTAATGAGACGGTTCTGCTCGTTCCGCTGCCCCCTGAGCTCCACTGTCACACAACTCACTGGCCCTTATTAAAAGGACGTGTATTTCATCTGCACAAGTAGTCTTATCTTCTGTTAATGTAAAGAAGGCTTGGCTCTTCTGAGGCGTCAATAAGCGACTAACCTTCATGCTCGCATTGAAGTAGTACGCAGCCCAGGCAGGTCTTGCTGCCGGGCATCAGCCTGTACTTGTCCCACACTGTCAGCTCCAGGCGGCGCGAGTGCAGCTCCGCGGCAGAGACATTCTCGAACTTCAGGACCAGATTCCACACTGGACTGCAGGAGCGGCGCACTGGCGGTGTGCGGAGCTTGCTGACGCTGCCGTCTGGTTGCAGTCCGGGCGCCAGGCACCTGCGGGTGCCAGGGTTCAGGTAGAGCCGGCTGCTCATTCCCCACTGAGCACACTGCTCACTCCCCACTGACCACTCTGCTCACTCCACAGTGCCACTGAGCACACTGCTCACTCCCCACTGACCACTCTGCTCACTCCCCAGTGAGCACACTGCTCACTCCCCACTGACCACTCTGCTCACTCCCCACTGACCACTCTGCTTACTCCCCACTGACCACTCTGCTTACTCCCCACTGACCACTCTGCTCACTCCCCAGTGAGCACACTTCTCACTCCCCACTGACCACTCTGCTCACTCCAGAGTGCCACTGAGCACACTGCTCACTTCCCACTGACCACTATTCTCACTCCACAGTGCCACTGAGCACACTGCTCACTCCACAGTGCCACTGAGGGCACTGTTCACTACTCACTGAGCACACAGCTCACAATCCACACTATTCACTTCGCTCACTCCACACTATTCACTTCGCTCACTATTAATCACTCAGTCAGTTGCCCTATTCCGCGGACTCACAGTTTGATGTAGGGGTCGGCGGCGCCGGTGCCGAAGCGACCGGAACCGAGGTTGCGCGCCTCCTTGATCCAGACTCGCAGCTCGCCCCGGCTGGTCACTTGCCGGATGTCGGTGATGCTGACACTGGCCGGGGTGACATACTTCAACGACAGCGTAACCTCACCGATGTACTTTCGGTGCGCCAGTTGGAGCTCGGAGGCTGCCGCAGGCTGGGCCGGCGCACTGAATCGGAACCAGCGCGCCTCGCGGCATTCCAGCAGCGCCGAGCTGAGCCCCATTTCCAGCTCGCCGAGCGGCCGGTCCGGGTGCAGCAGGGCCGAGCTGTGCCAGGCCGAGACTCGCAACTTGCGTGTCTCCAAGTCCGGCGCGCTGATTCGATACTAACCAATGGGTCAATGGACAGGGTATTTGTATCCTTGTCTATAGTGATTAGCGAGGCACTGGCAATGCTATTACGCTAATTAGTAACTGTAAATTCTGGAAAACTCCCGAGTAAGGCTAAGATAGCACTCCGATTCTGCTCTCCTGACGAAGCTGCATTTGCTGCAAATAAAACAATTAATTCCTACCTTTAGCTTCTCGTCGAAGATAGGGCACGTGGAGTTTTTCTTCACCTTTGTTCGTCTCTTTGCGTTGCGAGTTTGATCCGGAAGAAGACAAGTCTTTACATAGCTGCGGGAATGAAACTCACTTAGATGCCGCCCACGCATTTTCCAATCTGGACTACTACAGCCCGCCCACGCATTCACCAATCTGGACTACTACAGCCCGCCCACGCATTCACCACTCTGGACTACTACAGCCCGCCCACGCATTTTCCAATCTGGACTACTCCAGCCCGCCCACGCATTCACCAATCTGAACTACTCCAGCCCGCCCACGCATTTTCCAATCTGGACTACTACAGCCCGCCCACGCATTCACCACTTCTGGACTACTACAGCCCGCCCACGCATTCACAAATCAGTGCAGTCATAGCCCGCCCACGCACTCACCAATCAGTGCGCACTCTCCGCTCGTCGCCAGCTGGTAGGTCTCGGCACTCGATGATGTGCACAACAAAGGCCGACGTCTTGAAGTTAAAATCCAGCGCCAACTTCACCGAGCCGCAGCCATCATTGGCGGCGTTGTTGGTTTTAGACTGGCGGCCTACGTCGCTGGCTGCCGGCGATGCTGCCGGGACGGAGGCGGACAGGCAGGGCGATGCAGCGCGTGGCGACGCGGCGAGGCCACCGGCGCTGTCTAGACTCTGAGCTGGCAACAGCAGAGGCGCATCCGGGCACCTCGTTGCAGCTGGAGAAGTCGCGCTTGCTGCTGACTTGGCGTCGGCCGCAGCTCCAGCGACTGTTGATGAAGCTGGGAAGTTGGATACTGCTAGACAGGTGTCGGCATCCGCCGCAGAGGACGGAGACTGCTCAAATATCGGATGGCCTGAGGAGCATTTTTTGTACACATCAGCACTGTTAGCTTGGCTTGGAGTATTTTGGGATCCCAAAGTTCGAATCCTGGACTCTCACCAAATTGCGTTGCGGATCCGTTGCTAAGGGGGCCGGGCCAGCACTTGGCCTGCTGCTCCAGAAGGAATCTCACAATGTCTGCAGCGGGGGAGTGGCTGTTTGTGCGAGTGCGGCAACAGACAACAGCCAGGCATTCTTCTCCCCTCACCGGCAGTGGGGCTATTCTTAGAGAATTGATTGCATGCCAAACACAGTCGCTGCAGCAACAATCTTATCAGCAGCGCCCAGCAACACCATCTATCATCCTCCTCTCCCCCGCTCATAGCGAAACCCATCATGCGCATCAATATTGTTCGCCTATCGATCTTTCGCTTTCCTCTCCTCTGGCGTCGAATCCTTGGCGGAGAGAAATCGCAGACAGTACCTGATCCGAGACTATGCTCAGGGTGCTCTGCGACTCCTGTCATTCCCATGTCTCTTGTGAACTGTACTGATATTCACTGATACAGTTTGTGAGCCCTGTTGTAACTGCTATTGTCACCTTAAAATCACTCCTGTATTCACTCCTAAAGTCACTCCTGCATTCACTCCTGTAGTCACTCCTAAATTCACTCCTATAGTCACTCCTAAAGTCACTCCTGCATTCACTCCTGTAGTCACTCCTAAATTCACTCCTATAGTCACTCCTGTAGTCACTCCTATAGTCACTCTGTAGTAACTCCTGTAGTCAACCCTAAAGTCACTCCTGTAGTCACTCCTAAAGTCACTCCTGTATTCACTCCTAAAGTCACTCCTGTAGTCAATCCTAAAGTCACTCCTGTAGTCAATCCTAAAGTCACTCCTGTAGTCAATCCTAAAGTCACTCCTGTAGTCAATCCTAAAGTCACTCCTGTAGTCAATCCTAAAGTCACTCCTGTAGTCACTCCTGTGGTCAATCCTAAAGTCACTCCTGTAGTCACTCCTGTAGTCACTCCTAAAGTCACTTATTTATTCACTCCTAAAGTCAATTCTGCATTCACTCCTGTAGTCACTCCTAAATTCACTCCTATAGTCACTCTGTAGTCACTCCTATAGTCACTCTGTAGTAACTCCTGTAGTCAACCCTAAAGTCACTCCTGTAGTCACTCATAAATTCACTCCTGTAGTAACTCCTTAAGTCACTCCTGTAGTCAATCCTAAAGTCACTCCTGTAGTCAATCCTAAAGTCACTCCTGTAGTCACTCCTGTGGTCAATCCTAAAGTCACTCCTGTAGTCACTCCTGTATTCACTCCTAAAGTCACTCCTGTATTCACTCCTAAAGTCACTCCTGTAGTCACTCCTAAAGTCACTCCTATAGTCACTCCTAAAGTCAATTCTGCATTCACTCCTGTAGTCACTCCTAAATTCACTCCTATAGTCACTCCTGTAGTCACTCCTATAGTCACTCTGTAGTAACTCCTGTAGTCAATCCTAAAGTCACTCCTGTAGTCACTCCTAAAGTCACTCCTGTATTCATTCCTAAAGTCACTCCTGTATTCACTCCTAAAGTCACTCCTGTAGTCACTCCTAAAGTCACTCCTGTATTCACTCCTAAAGTCACTCCTGTAGTCACTCCTGTAGTCACTTAAAAAGTCACTCATATTGCCACTTTTATAGTTTTAAAATTTTTACTCCCGTGAGCACTCCAATCGTCGCTCACCTGGTTCCTCGCCTAGCTGCATCCGATCTCCGACGTCGCCACCGTCGTCGACTACCACAGCGTCGGCACTGTCCACAGTATCGTTGGCGGCGGCGGCGGCGGCCGGTGGGCTCTCCTTGAATCTTCGCGGCCGCGTCTTATTAAATAGTCGATAAGTCAACGTCTGTGGCGACTGCGGCGTTGGCTCGCTGTCCAAGGAGGCCTGCTGCCTCAAATCGACGACGGCTTCACGACGCGGCGTCGGAGGCGAGTCAGAGGACTCGGCGGTCACGACTGACAAGCTTCCTTAAATGGTTTCGAATTTTCTGAGGTTAGCCGTCGCGGTTGATAAGGCCTTACTATTTATAAATGCTGAAGGGGCATGGAACGCCAGCGATAAGCCTGGCTTCATGAGGTCATTTTGTTGAAAAAAAATATTTTTTAGTCGGCGGAAAAGCATGTTTTAGCGAGATAATTGCAAAGGTTTCCTCACATCATAACTGATCAATTCAGACTAGGCAATAATGAATGCGGAATTTATCATCCCCATAAAAACTTGTCGCATGGGTGAATTTCTCATGGAGCCGATATGTATAGAAAAATATATTGGAAACGCGCTCAAAACAGTAGCACAGATGCTGCGGTGGGTGTAGAAAGCCCATTGAGCTTCTATAGATTTCTAAATGGAAACCGAGAAACTTTAGAAACTTTAAAGGAAACTGTTTAGAGGGCGATCTCAGTGCTTGAATGAGCCAGTTTGACAGCTTGACAGCTTGACGTACCTGACAGTTTATTAAACAGAGAGCTAAGAAAGTCACGATTCTGCTGCTGCTGCTGCTGCTGCTGTGGCTGCTGCTGCTGCTCTGCGCTGTCGTTGCTCTTCTGCTGATGAAGGCGCCTCAGGCTGAGCCATCTCTTGGAGGCTTCGTCACACAGCCTGCAAAAAGTGCATGTTTGGGGCAAACTAATAATAGTGCAACACACAGAACACAGAATGGTTATACGGCGCTATCGGAGTACTCAAGCAGATTGTATATTGTCTCACAATGCCTATCAATACATCATAATGCCGGCGCAGTTAAACAAAACTGCAATCTCTATTGAATGAGAAATGCAAGTATAGATATAAATAGTGTGTTTTATAAATTAGGCATTGGCAATTGATTCCGTCTAATATAAACTGTACATAAACAATAGATTGCTTTGAGCAGCTGGGCTTGGGTGGAGGCTCTGGCAATGGTAATTATTCTCGGTCTTTGCAATGAGTGGGATCTGCTAAAACACATTCCCATCATCGCATGAGGAATGCAGCTGCATTGCACTTTAAATTTTTGATCAACGTAGTTGATCGCTCAAACTAAACTCTAGAAAAGCTACAAAAAGCAAAAAAATTGCAGACGTCTTGCCCGCCAATCCCCCAGCCTTCTCCGTGAATTATTAATTAGAATTGAACGACCATCCAGACACACGAGATATTTTTTGCTAGTCGGAGGCGAACAGGGGGGAGGAACGAGTGGGGGCTTAGGCCCGGGTGTTGGGCAGATTATACACACCCCGTGTAGATAGAGACAGAAGCTCAGGGCGAGAGGCATACAGACAGAGGGGAAAGAAATTTTGGGATACAGACAGGCCCACTTGAGGATCGAGTGAATGAGACACAAGCGGAGAATATTTTGAGAAGGGCAACAGGTTGTAGGGGAAGAGGGCGCACCGAGTTGGGGTGGGGAAGAAGCTGCAGCAGCGCATGGGCAACCATCGGGGATCAGAAATTGGATAGGGATTCTGCAGCGAGGCTCATCCGGCCGGCCTCTTCAATTGCCTGGGCTAATTTCCAGCCCTGGCTGGGCTGCAAGGGAGCCTCTGGATTGAACCCGGGGGTTAATCTCTGTCTCAGTGACAAGGAGCTGTTCGAGTCCGCCTGTCTCTCTGAAATGGCATCTGGGGATTTCTCGACCGCATCGCCGCGGGCCAGACAGCTGCGATGCACCTGGGGGGGAGGGCGGGAAGTCCACAATTGGAAGACTGACTTCCTTAGAATCCACTTTTTTCCTAAAATTCTGTGCATTCTTCAATCACACTGACTAGCTGCTCCAGAAACAGTTTCTCGGGTCAAAAACAACTCGATTCTGGTTTCAGTTCCAGCGACCACTCCCACTAACCATTCCTGGCATTATGACTACAGTTCCTGCGATTCCAGCGTCAGTTCAGGCGATTCCAACTAAACATTTCTACGATTTCGGCTACTGTTCCTGCGATTCCAGCGTCAGTTCCTGCGTTTCTAGCATCAGTTCCTGCGATTCCGACTAACCATTACTGCGATTCTGGTATCAGTTTCTGCTATTCCGTCCCTGAGCACATTCAGATTTTGAATTTTCTCCGAAAGTTCTTTCATTTTAGTTCTGGTTCATGAAAAATGACAGTTCAGTAGTCAAGGGTTCACAGTCCCAATAGATCAGGGTTCACTGTACCAATAGATCAGGGTTCACTGTCCCAATAGATCAGGGTTCACAGTCCCAATAGATCAGGGTTCACTGTTCCGATAGATCAGGGTTCACTGTACCAATAGATCAGGGTTCACTGTCCCAATAGATAAGGGTTCACTGTACCAACAGACAAGGGTTCACTGTCCCAATAGATCAGGGTTCACTGTCCCAATAGATCAGGGTTCACTGTACCAATAGATCAGGGTTCACAGTCCCAATAGATCCGGGTTCACTGTTCCGATAGATTAGGGTTGGCTGTCGCAATAGATCAGGGTTCACTGTTCCGATAGATCAGTGTTCACAGTCTTAATAGATCAGGGTTGACTGTTCCGATAGATCAGTGTTCACAGTCCCAATAGATCAGGGTTCACTGTTCCGATAGATCAGGGTTCACAGTCCCAATAGATCAGGGTTCATTGTTCCGATAGATCAGTGTTCACAGTCCCAATAGATCAGGGTTCACTGTCCCAATAGATCAGGGTTCACTGTTCCGATAGATCAGTGTTCACAGTCCCAATAGATCAGGGTTCACTGTCGCTGCAGGGTTGGCTGTCCCAATAAATCAGGGTTCACTGTCTCAATAAATCAGGGTTCAGTGTACCAATAGATCAGGGTTCACTGTCCTAATAGATCAGTGTTCACAGTCCCAATAAATCAGGGTTCACTGTCTCAATAAATCAGGGTTCAGTGTACCAATAGATCAGGGTTCACTGTCCTAATAGATCAGTGTTCACAGTCCCAATAAATCAGGGTTCACTGTCCTAATAGATCAGGGTTCATTGGTATCAGGGTTGACAGTCATGAAATCTCAATCTGACTTACTTTTGTCGGTAGCGTGCGGGGCTCGAGTCCGGAGGCGGTCTCGTTCTTGAGCAGCCGTGCTGGTGAACCAGCAGCACGGACTCTGTGTGGTTTCGGTCAGACAAGAAGCTGATGGTGATGAGTCCGGATTCCTCGGCCTCTTCAACAGTTCTCTCATCGTTGCTTGCTCTTGCGTTTTCTCTGTCCTCCACTGACTGCTGACGGCGTCTGGGTGGATGGGCGACCTCTGCCGCCGGCTGCTGCAGCCCCGCCACTGTCTAGCCAAGCATGCGGCGGGTCACCTTCTGACTGGGGTAAAAAACTGGCTATAAGGTTGGGGTTCGCTGAAGGGATAACATCACCCTACGAGCGTTATATTTCAAGGTTAAGCATAATTCAATGTTACTCTTGCTCTTATAACAGATTCCAATTAGCAACTTTATTTCGCTCTCTAATACAGAAATATAAAAAAACGCACAATTATACATTAACAATTCTTTTCAAAGAAATATTTTTGCATAACTGAAGTCTTTTTAAAATATAACTGCATAATTTATTTATTTATTGGTAGATAATCCTACCTTCAAGTGTTACACCTGAAGATTAGAATAGTATCACATATATGACATTTAGCTAGCAAACACAAAATATTGATTGTCTAATTTGGGCAAATAAACTACTTTTTAAAAAATAATTTAAAAAATAATTCTACAGTGTGCTATGGTCAAAAGCAACAAAAAATGCATTAGTTCATTTACAAAATACTGCTTCAGCAAAATATTCTTAAACTTTACAATGCCGATGGGTTCTTTAATTTACAATTCTTCTTTGGTGTGGGTTATAATTTTCATTTTGTGTTAAAAAATGTAGATTTATAGAAAATTTTGGTTTTGAAGAGAAGTATTCATATTATTTGTAAAAATTGTTTATATTTATGAAAGTTGCCAAAATGATCCAATATAGTATTCTATTTAATACAAATACAAATTAAATACAAAATAAAAAAATAATTTGGCAGTTTAAGACTTTATATATGATATGACGCTATAATATAAGGATTCCATATTTAAAGAAAGTTATATATATATATAATTTTTACATGGACTTGTAGTTTTAGTATATTTGAAGATACTAGAACATATGTACTAGTTTTATTCAGAACATGAAAATACCTTTTAGACGGTGTAATCGTGCAAAAGCTGCTACATTTCACAGCAACATAACTATACTAAATATGCACTATATTAAGCTGTTTTTTTAATAAATTAAGTCAAGACTAGCCCGAAAAAGTTTGAAGCAAGTAGCTGTGGAAACTAGACGCAAAATTAATATAAATTAAAAAATCTCTGTTGAAATTAGCGTGAACTCAATTTGCATGCAAAGTAACAAATATATTTTTCTTATTTTTTTCTCTGTCAATTTTTTTCGAAATTAATTCTAACCTCAGTGAAATTTTTTTAATTATAAAATTTTTTGGTCATAGCAAATTCATCAAGAACTGGCTTCAGTGTGTCGTAAATGAGGGATGAAAAGATTTACTGGAACATATAGAAATATTTCCTTCAGACAGCAAAAATATTGCTTAAAAATATATCGGTTTCAAATTCAAATAAACGAGTTCTGCTTAAATATCTCACAGGTGCACAAATGATATACGTGGAAATTCAAGTCTACTGCAAACTGTTCATTCGATCGCAATAAATCTACCCAACAAACGACAGGTTGTCTCTGAAACTAACAGGGCTACTAGAAGTCTCCCGCGTAGTATATATTCTTGTCTCTTAACTCTATACTCTATTACTAAACTACTAAACTACTAAACTACTAAACTAGAGTAGTTTACTAAACTTACTACTAAACTAGTAAACTACTAAGTATTACTAAACAGTACTTAAAACTGTTTCATAGTTCTTTTTAAGCTGAATTTAATTGATTTATTACGTAAGGTTTTGCAAAAAAAGCAAAAGAAGATCGCTTTGCTTGAAGATAAATTCCGGCGTTGCAAAATAAAAAGTGCTTCGAAAATTTTCTTAACTATAATGGAGAGAGATAGCGCGCACGGCTTTTGAGTGCAGCAATTAACAAACGATTGCTGCATGAGAAAGCCGCGTGCTTCTATCACATTGTTCTATGGAAAAGAAAGTCCGAGGATGCGTTTCCCTGGCCGAGGCGAAGCCGAGAAGTATATTAGATCATGTATATTGTTTAATGCGCATTCTATGCAAGAATAAATGAGCCGCGCCGAATGCGGTGCAGCCATCGGGAGTGTCGGGGCAAAGCCCCGATTGGGGGCGTGGGGGCAAAGCCCCATTGGAACCATAGACAAATTTTCCATGAATTTAAGACAGTATTAGCTAGACGAAATCCGAATTGCTTTCTTTTGTAGCTTTCTCTTAAACCACACCGCGATGGAAGAATAATTAGATAGCGACAATAATACGGTCTATTACTAACCACGGTGTCAAGTCTATCATCATTGATCGAGCTAAAATCGAAATTCAGTTTAAAAGTGAGTTTGTGAAACGTTTAATGCACTGCCTATTGTTGAAAGAAACGAAATATGTTTCAAATTTCAATAGTTTTGCTTGAAAATTGTCTTTTTGTTGCTTCGTTATACAGCAAAGATTATAAATAGTATTTATAATCTTTGTTATACAGTATATAATTCCAGTTATTTTTTATGCATTTAAATACACAGTTTAGTTCTGTTTAGTCTATGGTTCAAACTGCTTTTATTTCAGGACCATCAAATCATTTGATGGTCTTCATTTTGGAGCCCATCAAATGATTTGATGGTCCTGGAATTATAGCACTTTAAACCATAGACTAGGCGTTCCTGGCAAAGAATGAGCCCAATAGCTGTCAATAAAATAAGCAGCCGGATTTTATATTGAGGCCCATTATATGATGTAAAGGTCTCGGAATTAAAGTAGTCTGTACCACACACTGCCAATTCCTCGCTCTGAAGGCGCCCATTAAACGTCTCTAAAATAAGCAATCGGATTTTATTTGAATATAAAATACGATTGCTTATTTAATCGTTAAAAATTGTAATATTCTGAGCCGGGAATGTGTTGTCTATGGCAATTTTTGGTGTGATTATTTCACAAAAACTAGGATATTATATCTATAATCTCCTCGGAATAAGGAGCATTATATGGAACATTTAAGTGAACTTTGAATTCGGCTTTTACGTTTTGCAACCACTGACCGACTGGCTGCTTCGTGACTGTATGGTCGGAATCAAATGGTCTAAACCTATATGTCTATCAATCATGACAGATGGGATGCCCCCCGAAAATAAGCAATCGAATTTCATATATGATAAAGGCTGTTTAATTCATCATAGTCTATGGTTAGAATGTCCGAGGCTGCGATTAATGGCATCGAGGCGAGCGTAGCGAGAAATAGTATATTATTACCCAGGCTTTCAGGGCGATAATGGGAAAGCCAGAGGGCGCCGAAGGCGCCCGAGGGATTTCTCATTATCGCCCGCAAAGCCTGGGTAATACTGTGATTGTACCATAGACTATGTGGCTTATAGTATGTGGCTATACGTTAAAATACACAAAAATAATCCATTATCGGCCCAACTTTTCGGGCCAAAATGACATCGTCTATGGCAATAATCGAATATCAGCCCGCCCGATAGCCACGTAGTCATGGTACAATGTGAATTACACAGAATGTGAATTAAACAGCGTTTATTAATTACTGTATGAATTGAAAATCGTTTTACAATACTACTCAATAACTTGGTTTTTATTTCTAAAACCAAGTAGGGTTAAACCAAGTATTGAATCCTATATTCAAAGACAGAAATTCACATATTGAATTTGAAATGCTGCATTTTAATCGAATGATAAGTAGAATTTTCATCACAGCAAGCGTTCGCCGGCATCGCAGAACTTCAACCATAGACAAAACCGCTACAGAGAAGTGACAAACAAGACTGCTGGGTTTCTTAAATTATAATTAGCTCGTAGATGTGCAAGCAGCCCAGCTGGCCAAACAGCGTTATACTACGCCATGCGGAACCGCAAGCAGTCGGGCCTGCTACGAAGGAAGGGGCTGTTCGTGAAGCGCAGGCAGCTGCTGCGCCACTCCAGCTGCCCGCCGGAGGAATTCGATGCCGTTCTGGAAGTGGCCATCGCCATCTCATCGGCGTCATCGTCGGCCGACCAGCCGAGCGAAGATTTGAGCACCTACGAGACGTCGACAGTCGAGCTGGCGTCGCAGAGCAATGTTCGGCGCAGAAAATTCGAACAATCCAAGCCTCCAGCGGTGCCATCGTCGACACAGTCAGCGAAAAGTAATCCGAACTGGCAGCGGATTCAGCAGGAGGCGATGCCCGCTTCAGTCGTGGATGTCGGCGACACGGCGACATCGAAAACAGCGCACACCCTGCTGGCGATTCCATCGGTCGCCGTTGCGGGAGCGACAGCAGCGGCGGCGTCAAAGAAGACGAATGGCGTGAAGCAGTGCCGCCGGCAGGCGGTGAAACAGAAGGTCCTACTCAGCCAACAAGGAACCCCGGCTGACTCCGCAAACAGCAAGGCCGTGGTGGAGCAAATGATGCAACGCCTAAGCGACATGCTGCGGACGTTGCATCCGTCAGCGGGCGACGATCTCCAAGCGGCTATGGACGATGGCATCGCGACCGCCGCTACCATCGCGGCGACGGAGTCGCCGGATTCTCTGCTGCTTGTACAGTGCAACCAAGCGCACATCCCGGACCGCTACCGGCAGGCGTTGCGCCAGCTGATTGCCGGCAGTCGGCAGAAGCGGCTCGCGGCCGGCACTGACCAGCGGCGCTCCGACTGGGAGAAGAAGCTGCTGTATGAGAATTAGGCCGTCGAGAAGCTTTGAAATCCCAATTCACAATTGCCTGTAAAGCTGTACTTTTCATTTAGTCCTTAACCTGCATTGTCTGTGGAGTGCTGTGGTTTTCTCTCAAATAATAACGAATAGTTGATGTACACTCAGTAAAATGCCATTCAGTTACGAAGGCTTTTGACAGGCAGCCAGACTCCCTCAGCAACCGGCCGCCCCGCAGATGACAAGTAGAATTTATAAGTGATATTGTAATAAAGCATATATTTAACAAGCACATGCAGTTCAAGCCGCCGCTTTTATTAAGTTTTTTTCCTGGGCCCGGCTGTAGTTCCACACCTGTACTGAGTTCCCCCAATGGACCGCCTAGCTTATTGTCCTTGAAGTTGCGTTCGATACGACAGAAATATAGATTGACTGAGCCTTGCGGGCTGTTTCGATCATATAAATTGCTTCAATGAAGATTCTGTTGCTTGGCTACAACCGGTGTCGCATGGATAAAATGCAGGCGCGACATTGCAGATGTTGCATGGCATTGTAACAATATTTCCACTCATCCATGAGGACTAGCATTATTTCCATTATTCGGGTCAACAACTTTGTCACCTTTCAATTATCCGGCCAAGCTGAATTCGATTCAGCCGAACCGCAACAAGCTAAACTACTTTGAGCCAATCTATATGCAACTGTCGGCAGCCTGCCAGCCATGCAGGACCCGATGCTGTAAAAATAGAACCAAACTCAAAGCCGCCCTGAGCCTTCAATTTCTTGGGCGCCAATTATCACTCTCTTTGTCTCGGCTAGCGGCTCCGTTGATTTCTCAACGTCTCCACAGAGAAGAAGCTCAACGCCCATGGAGCTGCTGCTGCTTCTGCTGTCGCTTCCAAGAAAATTGCTTCCCTAATCCCTTCATTCCCGCGCCGCCGCTGGGATTAAGTGTCCGCGGATTGGTCCGGCCTCACCACAGCCCCCACTCCCACAGTTTCTTCAGCCAGCTATTAACGAGAAGATAAGCGCTTCAGCTGCTGCTGCTGCTGCTGAATATTTTTGGTCTTTAATACCGAGGACGAATCTGTTAACTGCATTGCAAAAACATTCCGGACATTTTCTTTGAACAAAAGGCAGTTCAGGCAATCATAAGGTAAACTTCTTCTGCCCTGTTCACTGGTTTGTGCTCACCTGAGTGTTGGTTTGTAATTGGTTCTGTGCTTTGTTAGGATCACAAAAATGGGGGAAACATTTTAACTTAAAATCACTACCTTGTCTACAAAGGGACGTGGGTTCGAATCTCAAGATCTACAAGATACAATTAATTCTCTAATGCTTCAGGATACCCAGCTGAAAAGTTCGTTCTAGCATTAGTTGGGGGAAGGTATTTTAGTGGCTGTGGCGGCCCAGTCCATGGACTGAACTGCTGTACAACAGGGCTAGGTACTAGCTATTTTTACTAAATTTCCCTCCGGTCCCGCTTCATCACAGTCTTGACAGATAAAAGATGTATAGCAATGACACCCAGTACAGCTGGGCCAGATGGTGAACAGCCAGTGGCAGAGCCGCTTCCAAAGTTTGCGTACAACTGTTTGGCAACCTTCTTTGGATTACACTTGACACTAGATTGATAATAATAATATCTGTTATATTTGGCCTGCGAGGAGGCAATTCTGGCCATTCGCTGACTCCTGAGCACACACGCACACAGATACTGTACACAGGCACACGCTCACACAGGTGTGTACATCTGCCCTGAATTTCTGCTCTGACTCGCGGCTGCGCCCCAAATGAATGTGGCCTCGCCGCGGAATCGAACTCAGGGACCTCGGTGCGAGAGGCAAACGCGTTAGACCGCTCTGCCGCTTAACTCTCCCTTGACTTTGACTTCACAGTTGACGCTGGCAATTACACTCGGTGCCAAATTTGACAACCCGAAACTTGGCTGTGCATAGGCATTGCTGCGATGCATCGACGGCGTCGGGTCCGGTCCGCGTCTGAAATTCCCCTATTCCAAATAGGGAAGTGAAGGAGGAAAAGCCTGGAACTGACAGAACTGCAGACAGCCCAGCGTGGCCCTGACATCTGATGGCGGGTTATTGCTGAACCACTTCAGCTTCATTCTCCCAAGACTCGAGTCCCTGATCCCAGCTAGATTTCAGCAGACTGGCGCCGCGGGCCAAAGTTGGCTAACAACCCCCCACCCCCTGAGAAGCTGATTTGACTCGATTTTATTTTCTGATTTCTGAAGCGTTGAAAAATCCAGGGGCAAGCAAAAATATCGAACGGGGCTCTGTGGCTTCCGGGCAAACTCGGCCGAGACCTCAGGAAGCCGCGCATGACTGTCCGCCTGGAGACTGCGAGTGTTTCTTTCATTCTGCTTTGAAATTTGAAGACATCGGCCTCTCCCCCCGCCTTTGTGAGACGCGATTTAAAAAAAAATAATGTTTTCTTCTTGGCCCAGCGCCACAGTGCGGCGTCGCATGACTTGGCAATGACGGATGCCGGATTTGGTCCTCCGGCCGGGCCGGATGCGGCACCGGTCGCTGAGAATGTTGCGTGAGAAGTGTGTGTGTGTGTGTGTGAGTGTGTGTGTGTGTATTTAACGAAAGCCGAGCTGGTCTTGTACAGCGGATGTCGGGCACCGCTGCTGGGTCCGTGACTCAGACACTACAATAGGTAGGGAGAGATGGAGAGGCTTGGACCAAAGAGTTTTGAAAATAGGGAGATAGAGATTCATATCAACATATAGAGAGAATGAGATGGAGAGAATAGGACCCATTGTTAATCAATGGCTGCAAGTAATATGGAATCTCGAGAGGATTCCAAAGCCCATTCTTAACATATGGCTGCCGGTCGAGCAAATAGCCGATATGTATCGAAATAATGAAATAGATGAACTTTTATTTTCAGTGAAAATGCTGTGAAAAATGCATCGCCAAGACGAAAGACCACCATGTTAGTTCTCGTAGAGTCTTCAAAACTCTTTGTGTCTTCTCATAAAAAGCTTATAGAAAAAATAAGTTAGGACTCAAAAAGTGAACACTTTTCTTAGAAACAAAGGCTGCAGCCACCCCACCTCCGCTCGCCAGTGCCGCCCCGCGCAGAGAGCATGGGCTACAGCGATTTCCAGGACGGCAAGGAGACAAAGCTGGGCTGCCTGGAGCGGGCCCAGAATGCATTCGACAACATGACCGGCATGCGCAACTCCAGGAAACTCATCCTGCTCATCGTGTTCATTGCGCTGTTCCTGGACAACATGCTGCTCACCACTGTTGGTGAGCCAGTGTGCCTGCTCACACCGGTACCACCGGTCTCATATCCCAGTCTCATATCCCAGTCTCATATCCCAGTCTCATAATCCCAGTCTCATATCCCAGTCTCATATCCCAGTCTCATATCCCAGTCTCATATCCCAGTCTCATATCCCAGTCTCATATCCCAGTCTCATATCTCAGTCTCATATCCCAGTCTCATATCCCAGTCTCAAATCCCAGTCTCATATCTCAGTCTCATATCCCAGTTCCAGTCTCAGTCTCATATCCCAGTCTCATATCCCAGTCTCATATCTCAGTCTCATATCCCAGTTCCAGTCTCAGTCTCATATCCCAGTCTCATATCTCAGTCTCATATCCCAGTCTCATATCCCAGTCTCATATCCCAGTCTCATATCCCAGTCTCATATCCCAGTCTCATATCCCAGTCTCATATCCCAGTCTCATATCTCAGTCTCATATCCCAGTCTCATATCCCAGTCTCAAATCCCAGTCTCATATCTCAGTCTCATATCCCAGTTCCAGTCTCAGTCTCATATCCCAGTCTCATATCCCAGTCTCATATCTCAGTCTCATATCCCAGTTCCAGTCTCAGTCTCATATCCCAGTCTCATATCTCAGTCTCATATCCCAGTCTCATATCCCAGTCTCATATCCCAGTCTCATATCCCAGTCTCATATCCCAGTCTCATATCCGAGTCTCATATCCCAGTCTCATATCCCACCCAGACTCATATCCCAGACTCATATCCGAGTCTCATATCCCACCCAGACTCATATCCCACCCAGTCTCATATCCCACCCAGACTCATATCCCAGATTCATATCCGAGTCTCATATCCCAGTCTCATATCCCACCCAGACTCATATCCCAGTCTCATATCCCAGTCTCATATCCCAGACTCCTATCCCAGACTCATATCCGAGTCTCATATCCCACCCAGACTCATATCCCACCCAGTCTCATATCCCACCCAGTCTCATATCCCACCCAGTCTCATATCCCACCCAGTCTCATATCCCAGTCTCATATCCCACCCAGACTCATATCCCAGTCTCATATCCCAGTCTCACATCCCAGTCTCATATCCCACCCAGACTCATATCCCAGACTCATATCCGAGTCTCATATCCCACCCAGTCTCATATCCCAGTCTCATATCCCACCCAGACTCATATCCCAGTCTCATATCCCAGTCTCATATCCCAGTCTCATATCCCACCCAGACTCATATCCCAGACTCATATCCGAGTCTCATATCCCACCCAGACTCATATCCCACCCAGTCTCATATCCCACCCAGACTCATATCCCAGACTCATATCCGAGTCTCATATCCCAGTCTCATATCCCACCCAGACTCATATCCCAGTCTCATATCCCAGTCTCATATCCCAGACTCCTATCCCAGACTCATATCCGAGTCTCATATCCCAGTCTCATATCCCACCCAGACTCCTATCCCAGACTCATATCCGAGTCTCATATCCGAGTCTCATATCCCACCCAGACTCATATCCCAGACTCATATCCGAGTCTCATATCCCACCCAGACTCATATCCCAACCAGTCTCATATCCCACCCAGTCTCATATCCCACCCAGACTCATATCCCACCCAGTCTCATATCCCAGTCTCATATCCCACCCAGACTCATATCCCAGTCTCATATCCCAGTCTCATCTCCCAGTCTCATATCCCACCCAGACTCATATCCCAGACTCATATCCGAGTCTCATATCCCACCCAGACTCATATCCCACCCAGTCTCATATCCCACCCAGACTCATATCCCACCCAGACTCATATCCCACCCAGTCTCATATCCCACCCAGACTCATATCCCAGACTCATATCCGAGTCTCATACCCCAGTCTCATATCCCACCCAGACTCATATCCCAGACTCATATCCGAGTCTCATATCCCACCCAGACTCATATCCCACCCAGTCTCATATCCCACCCAGACTCATATCCCACCCAGTCTCATATCCCACCCAGACTCATATCCCACCCAGACTCATATCCCACCCAGTCTCATATCCCACCCAGACTCATATCCCACCCAGACTCATATCCCACCCAGTCTCATATCCCACCCAGACTCATATCCCACCCAGTCTCATATCCCACCCAGTCTCATATCCCACCCAGACTCATATCCCACCCAGACTCATATCCCACCCAGTCTCATATCCCACCCAGTCTCATATCCCACCCAGACTCATATCCCACCCAGACTCATATCCCACCCAGTCTCATATCCCACCCAGACTCATATCCCAGACTCATATCCGAGTCTCATACCCCAGTCTCATATCCCACCCAGACTCATATCCCACCCAGACTCATATCCCAGACTCATATCCGAGTCTCATACCCCAGTCTCATATCCCACCCAGTCTCATATCCCACCCAGTCTCATATCCCACCCAGACTCCTATCCCAGACTCCTATCCCAGACTCATATCCGAGTCTCATATCCGAGTCTCATATCCCAGTTTCATGTCTAAGCCTCAAATCCCAGTCCCTGTCTCAGGCCCTGAGCTGCACTCCACATTCAGTGGCAAGCGGGCATTGCTTTAGAAATCACAAAAGTAACTGCAGCGCAGTCATCACTACCAGGCAGAGCAGCCATAAGGGAATTTCACGAGTAGATGGTAAAGTCGCGGACATTGCTGGAGATGGCAGCCCCAAGGAGCTCTGCCAGCTCAGCTTGCTCTCAGCCTGTGCTCTGAGCCTATGGACAACTTCCTGCATCATTTCCTTTTGAGCAGTGATTGCTCAAAATAGTAGACTGAGCAGTGGCAAGCTTCCTAACAAAGGAGGGAGCTGGTACTGGGAGGCCGGTGGCTTCATATCAGGCGTATGACAGCAAAAAATACTGAGCAGGATAAAGAGGCTCAGAACTCAATACAGAACAGAAGCTTAATATATTTGCGTAGGAATTAAAATCATTTTACATCCCACACACTCTCTGATCCCACAGTGCTAACCATCCCAATCACTCTCTGATCCCACAGTCCCCATCATCCCAAACTCTCTGATCCCACAGTGCTAACCATCCCAATCACTCTCTGATCCCACAATGCTAACCATCCCAAACACTCTCTGATCCCACAGTGCTAACCATCCCAATCACTCTCTGATCCCACAATGCTAACCATCCCAAACACTCTCTGATCCCACAGTGCTAACCATCCCAAACACTCTCTGATCCCACAGTGCTAACCATCCCAAACACTCTCTGATCCCACAGTGCTAACCATCCCAATCACTCTCTGATCCCACAATGCTAACCATCCCAAACACTCTCTGATCCCACAGTGCTAACCATCCCAAACACTCTCTCACCCCACAGTGCTAATCATCCCAAACACTCTCTGATCCCACAGTGCTAACCATCCCAAACACTCTCTGACCCCACAGTGCTAACCATCCCACACTCTCTGACCCCACAGTGCTAACCATCCCAAACACTCTCCGACCCCACAGTGCTAACCATCCCAAACACTCTCTGACCACACAGTGCTAACCATCCCAAACACTCTCTGATCCCACAATGCTAACCATCCCAAACACTCTCTGATCCCACAGTGCTAACCATCCCAAACACTCTCTGATCCCACAGTGCTAACCATCCCACACTCTCTGACCCCACAGTGCTAGCCATCCCACACTCTCTGATCCCACAGTGCTAATCATCCCAAACACTCTCTGATCCCACAATGCTAACCATCCCAAACACTCTCTGATCCCACAGTGCTAACCATCCCAAACACTCTCTGACCCCACAGTGCTAACCATCCCACACTCTCTGACCCCACAGTGCTAACCATCCCAAACACTCTCTGACCCCACAGTGCTAACCATCCCAAACACTCTCTGACCCCACAGTGCTAACCATCCCAAACACTCTCTGATCCCACAATGCTAACCATCCCAAACACTCTCTGATCCCACAGTGCTAACCATCCCAAACACTCTCTGATCCCACAGTGCTAACCATCCCACACTCTCTGACCCCACAGTGCTAGCCATCCCACACTCTCTGATCCCACAGTGCTAATCATCCCAAACACTCTCTGATCCCACAATGCTAACCATCCCAAACACTCTCTGATCCCACAGTGCTAACCATCCCAAACACTCTCTGATCCCACAGAGCTAATCATCCCAAACACTCTCTGACCCCACAGTGCTAACCATCCCACACTCTCTGACCCCACAGTGATAGCCATCCCAAACACTCTCTGATCCCACAGTGCTAATCATCCCAAACACTCTCTGATCCCACAATGCTAACCATCCCAAACACTCTCTGATCCCACAGTGATAGCCATCCCAAACACTCTCTGATCCCACAGTGCTAACCATCCCAAACACTCTCTGATCCCACAGTGCTAACCATCCCAAACACTCTCTGATCCCACAGTGATAGCCATCCCAAACACTCTCTGATCCCACAGTGATAGCCATCCCAAACACTCTCTGATCCCACAATGCTAACCATCCCAAACACTCTCTGATCCAACAGTGCTAACCATCCCAAACTCTCTGATCCCACAGTGCTAATCATCCCAAACACTCTCTGATCCCACAGTGCTAACCATCCCAAACACTCTCTGATCCCACAATGCTAACCATCCCAAACACTCTCTGACCCCACAGTGCTAATCATCCCAAACTCTCTGATCCCACAGTGCTAATCATCCCAAACACTCTCTGACCCCACAATGCTAACCATCCCAAACACTCTCTGACCCCACAGTGATAACCATCCCAAACTCTCTCTGATCCCACAGTGCTAATCATCCCAAACACTCTCTGACCCCACAGTGCTAACCATCCCAAACACTCTCTGACCCCACAGTGCTAACCATCCCAAACACTCTCTGACCCCACAGTGCTAACCATCCCAAACACTCTCTGACCCCACAGTGATAGCCATCCCAAACACTCTCTGACCCCACAGTGCTAATCATCCCAAACACTCTCTGACCCCACAGTGCTAACCATCCCAAACACTCTCTGACCCCACAGTGCTAACCATCGCAAACACTCTCTGATCCCACAATGCTAACCATCCCAAACACTCTCTGACCCCACAATGCTAACCATCCCAAACACTCTCTGATCCCACAGTGCTAACCATCCCAAACTCTCTCTGACCCCACAGTGCTAATCATCCCAAACACTCTCTGACCCCACAGTGCTAATCATCCCAAACACTCTCTGATCCCACAATGCTAACCATCCCACACTCTCTGATCCCACAGTGCTAACCATCCCAAACACTCTCTGACCCCACAATGCTAACCATCCCAAACACTCTCTGATCCCACAATGCTAACCATCCCAAACACTCTCTGATCCCACAGTGCTAATCATCCCAAACACTCTCTGACCCCACAGTGCTAATCATCCCAAACACTCTCTGATCCCACAATGCTAACCATCCCACACTCTCTGATCCCACAATGCTAACCATCCCAAACACTCTCTGACCCCACAGTGCTAACCATCCCAAACACTCTCTGACCCCACAGTGCTAACCATCCCAAACACTCTCTGATCCCACAATGCTAACCATCCCAAACACTCTCTGATCCCACAGTGATAGCCATCCCACACTCTCTGACCCCACAATGCTAACCATCCCAAACACTCTCTGACCCCACAGTGCTAATCATCCCAAACACTCTCTGATCCCACAATGCTAACCATCCCAAACTCTCTGATCCCACAGTGCTAATCATCCCAAACACTCTCTGACCCCACAGTGCTAACCATCCCAAACACTCTCTGACCCCACAGTGCTAACCATCCCAAACACTCTCTGACCCCACAGTGCTAACCATCCCAAACACTCTCTGACCCCACAGTGATAGCCATCCCAAACACTCTCTGACCCCACAGTGCTAATCATCCCAAACACTCTCTGACCCCACAGTGCTAACCATCCCAAACACTCTCTGATCCCACAGTGATAGCCATCCCAAACACTCTCTGATCCCACAGTGCTAATCATCCCAAACACTCTCTGATCCCACAATGCTAACCATCCCAAACTCTCTGATCCCACAGTGCTAATCATCCCAAACACTCTCTGACCCCACAGTGATAGCCATCCCAAACACTCTCTTATCCGACAATGCTAACCATCCCAAATACTCTCTGACCCCACAGTGCTAACCATCCCAAACACTCTCTGACCCCACAGTGCTAACCATCCCAAACACTCTCTGACCCCACAATGCTAACCATCCCAAACACTCTCTGACCCCACAGTGATAGCCATCCCAAACACTCTCTGACCCCACAGTGCTAATCATCCCAAACACTCTCTGACCCCACAGTGCTAATCATCCCAAACTCTCTGATCCCACAGTGCTAATCATCCCAAACACTCTCTGATCCCACAGTGCTAACCATCCCAAACACTCTCTGACCCCACAGTGCTAACCATCCCACACTCTCTGACCCCACAGTGCTAACCATCCCAAACACTCTCTGAACCCACAGTGCTAATCATCCCACACTCTCTGACCCCACAGTGCTAATCATCCCAAACACTCTCTGACCCCACAGTGCTAACCATCCCACACTCTCTGACCCCACAGTGCTAACCATCCCAAACACTCTCTGATCCCACAGTGATAGCCATCCCAAACACTCTCTGATCCCACAGTGCTAATCATCCCAAACACTCTCTGATCCCACAATGCTAACCATCCCAAACTCTCTGATCCCACAGTGCTAATCATCCCAAACACTCTCTGACCCCACAGTGATAGCCATCCCAAACACTCTCTTATCCGACAATGCTAACCATCCCAAATACTCTCTGACCCCACAGTGCTAACCATCCCAAACACTCTCTGACCCCACAGTGCTAACCATCCCAAACACTCTCTGACCCCACAGTGATAGCCATCCCAAACACTCTCTGACCCCACAGTGCTAATCATCCCAAACACTCTCTGACCCCACAGTGCTAATCATCCCAAACTCTCTGATCCCACAGTGCTAATCATCCCAAACACTCTCTGATCCCACAGTGCTAACCATCCCAAACACTCTCTGACCCCACAGTGCTAACCATCCCACACTCTCTGACCCCACAGTGCTAACCATCCCAAACACTCTCTGAACCCACAGTGCTAATCATCCCACACTCTCTGACCCCACAGTGCTAATCATCCCAAACACTCTCTGACCCCACAGTGCTAACCATCCCACACTCTCTGACCCCACAGTGCTAATCATCCCACACTCTCTGACCCCACAGTGCTAATCATCCCAAACACTCTCTGACCCCACAGTGCTAATCATCCCAAACACTCTCTGACCCCACAGTGCTAATCATCCCAAACACTCTCTGATCCCACAATGCTAACCATCCCACACTCTCTGATCCCACAGTGCTAACCATCCCAAACACTCTCTGATCCCACAGTGCTAACCATCCCAAACACTCTCTGACCCCACAGTGCTAACCATCCCAAACACTCTCTGACCCCACAGTGCTAACCATCCCAAACACTCTCTGACCCCACAGTGCTAACCATCCCAAACACTCTCTGACCCCACAATGCTAACCATCCCAAACACTCTCTGATCCCACAATGCTAACCATCCCAAACACTCTCTGATCCCACAGTGCTAACCATCCCAAACTCTCTGACCCCACAGTGCTAATCATCCCAAACACTCTCTGACCCCACAGTGCTAACCATCCCAAACACTCTCTGACCCCACAGTGCTAACCATCCCAAACACTCTCTGACCCCACAGTGCTAACCATCCCAAACTCTCTCTGATCCCACAGTGCTAACCATCCCAAACTCTCTCTGACCCCACAGTGCTAATCATCCCAAACACTCTCTGACCCCACAGTGCTAACCATCCCAAACACTCTCTGATCCCACAATGCTAACCATCCCAAACACTCTCTGATCCCACAGTGCTAACCATCCCAAACTCTCTGACCCCACAGTGCTAATCATCCCAAACACTCTCTGACCCCACAGTGCTAACCATCCCAAACACTCTCTGACCCCACAGTGCTAACCATCCCAAACACTCTCTGACCCCACAGTGCTAACCATCCCAAACACTCTCTGATCCCACAGTGCTAACCATCCCAAACACTCTCTGATTCCACAGTGCTAATCATCCCAAACACTCTCTGACCCCACAGTGCTAACCATCCCAAACACTCTCTGACCCCACAGTGCTAATCATCCCAAACACTCTCTGATCCCACAATGCTAACCATCCCACACTCTCTGATCCCACAGTGCTAACCATCCCAAACACTCTCTGACCCCACAATGCTAACCATCCCAAACACTCTCTGATCCCACAATGCTAACCATCCCAAACACTCTCTGACCCCACAGTGCTAACCATCCCAAACTCTCTCTGATCCCACAGTGCTAACCATCCCAAACTCTCTCTGACCCCACAGTGCTAATCATCCCAAACACTCTCTGACCCCACAGTGCTAATCATCCCAAACACTCTCTGATCCCACAATGCTAACCATCCCACACTCTCTGATCCCACAGTGCTAACCATCCCAAACACTCTCTGACCCCACAATGCTAACCATCCCAAACACTCTCTGATCCCACAATGCTAACCATCCCAAACACTCTCTGATCCCACAGTGCTAACCATCCCAAACTCTCTGACCCCACAGTGCTAATCATCCCAAACACTCTCTGACCCCACAGTGCTAATCATCCCAAACACTCTCTGATCCCACAATGCTAACCATCCCACACTCTCTGATCCCACAATGCTAACCATCCCAAACACTCTCTGACCCCACAGTGCTAACCATCCCAAACACTCTCTGACCCCACAGTGCTAACCATCCCAAACACTCTCTGATCCCACAATGCTAACCATCCCAAACACTCTCTGATCCCACAGTGATAGCCATCCCACACTCTCTGACCCCACAATGCTAACCATCCCAAACACTCTCTGACCCCACAGTGCTAATCATCCCAAACACTCTCTGATCCCACAATGCTAACCATCCTAAACTCTCTGATCCCACAGTGCTAATCATCCCAAACACTCTCTGACCCCACAGTGCTAACCATCCCAAACACTCTCTGACCCCACAGTGCTAACCATCCCAAACACTCTCTGACCCCACAGTGCTAACCATCCCAAACACTCTCTGACCCCACAGTGATAGCCATCCCAAACACTCTCTGACCCCACAGTGCTAATCATCCCAAACACTCTCTGACCCCACAGTGCTAACCATCCCAAACACTCTCTGATCCCACAGTGATAGCCATCCCAAACACTCTCTGATCCCACAGTGCTAGCCATCCCAAACACTCTCTGATCCCACAGTGATAGCCATCCCAAACACTCTCTGATCCCACAGTGATAGCCATCCCAAACACTCTCTGATCCCACAGTGATAGCCATCCCAAACACTCTCTGATCCCACAGTGATAGCCATCCCAAACACTCTCTGATCCCACAGTGATAGCCATCCCAAACACTCTCTGATCCCACAGTGCTAACCATCCCAAACACTCTCTGATCCCACAGTGATAGCCATCCCAAACACTCTCTGATCCCACAGTGATAGCCATCCCAAACACTCTCTGATCCCACAGTGCTAGCCATCCCAAACACTCTCTGATCCCACAGTGATAGCCATCCCAAACACTCTCTGATCCCACAGTGCTAATCATCCCAAACACTCTCTGATCCCACAATGCTAACCATCCCAAACACTCTCTGATCCCACAGTGATAGCCATCCCAAACACTCTCTGATCCCACAGTGCTAACCATCCCAAACACTCTCTGATCCCACAGTGCTAACCATCCCAAACACTCTCTGATCCCACAGTGATAGCCATCCCAAACACTCTCTGATCCCACAGTGATAGCCATCCCAAACACTCTCTGATCCCACAATGCTAACCATCCCAAACAATCTCTGATCCCACAGTGCTAACCATCCCAAACTCTCTGATCCCACAGTGCTAATCATCCCAAACACTCTCTGATCCCACAGTGCTAATCATCCCAAACACTCTCTGATCCCACAATGCTAACCATCCCAAACACTCTCTGACCCCACAGTGCTAATCATCCCAAACTCTCTGATCCCACAGTGCTAATCATCCCAAACACTCTCTGACCCCAAAGTGCTAATCATCCCACACTCTCTGACCCCACAGTGCTAATCATCCCAAACACTCTCTGACCCCACAGTGCTAACCATCCCACACTCTCTGACCCCACAGTGCTAACCATCCCAAACACTCTCTGATCCCACAGTGCTAACCATCCCAAACACTCTCTGATTCCACAGTGCTAATCATCCCAAACACTCTCTGACCCCACAGTGCTAACCATCCCAAACACTCTCTGACCCCACAGTGCTAATCATCCCAAACACTCTCTGATCCCACAATGCTAACCATCCCACACTCTCTGATCCCACAGTGCTAACCATCCCAAACACTCTCTGACCCCACAATGCTAACCATCCCAAACACTCTCTGATCCCACAATGCTAACCATCCCAAACACTCTCTGACCCCACAGTGCTAACCATCCCAAACTCTCTCTGATCCCACAGTGCTAACCATCCCAAACTCTCTCTGACCCCACAGTGCTAATCATCCCAAACACTCTCTGACCCCACAGTGCTAATCATCCCAAACACTCTCTGATCCCACAATGCTAACCATCCCACACTCTCTGATCCCACAGTGCTAACCATCCCAAACACTCTCTGACCCCACAATGCTAACCATCCCAAACACTCTCTGATCCCACAATGCTAACCATCCCAAACACTCTCTGATCCCACAGTGCTAACCATCCCAAACTCTCTGACCCCACAGTGCTAATCATCCCAAACACTCTCTGACCCCACAGTGCTAATCATCCCAAACACTCTCTGATCCCACAATGCTAACCATCCCACACTCTCTGATCCCACAATGCTAACCATCCCAAACACTCTCTGACCCCACAGTGCTAACCATCCCAAACACTCTCTGACCCCACAGTGCTAACCATCCCAAACACTCTCTGATCCCACAATGCTAACCATCCCAAACACTCTCTGATCCCACAGTGATAGCCATCCCACACTCTCTGACCCCACAATGCTAACCATCCCAAACACTCTCTGACCCCACAGTGCTAATCATCCCAAACACTCTCTGATCCCACAATGCTAACCATCCCAAACTCTCTGATCCCACAGTGCTAATCATCCCAAACACTCTCTGACCCCACAGTGCTAACCATCCCAAACACTCTCTGACCCCACAGTGCTAACCATCCCAAACACTCTCTGACCCCACAGTGCTAACCATCCCAAACACTCTCTGACCCCACAGTGATAGCCATCCCAAACACTCTCTGACCCCACAGTGCTAATCATCCCAAACACTCTCTGACCCCACAGTGCTAACCATCCCAAACACTCTCTGATCCCACAGTGATAGCCATCCCAAACACTCTCTGATCCCACAGTGCTAGCCATCCCAAACACTCTCTGATCCCACAGTGATAGCCATCCCAAACACTCTCTGATCCCACAGTGATAGCCATCCCAAACACTCTCTGATCCCACAGTGATAGCCATCCCAAACACTCTCTGATCCCACAGTGATAGCCATCCCAAACACTCTCTGATCCCACAGTGATAGCCATCCCAAACACTCTCTGATCCCACAGTGCTAACCATCCCAAACACTCTCTGATCCCACAGTGATAGCCATCCCAAACACTCTCTGATCCCACAGTGATAGCCATCCCAAACACTCTCTGATCCCACAGTGCTAGCCATCCCAAACACTCTCTGATCCCACAGTGATAGCCATCCCAAACACTCTCTGATCCCACAGTGCTAATCATCCCAAACACTCTCTGATCCCACAATGCTAACCATCCCAAACACTCTCTGATCCCACAGTGATAGCCATCCCAAACACTCTCTGATCCCACAGTGCTAACCATCCCAAACACTCTCTGATCCCACAGTGCTAACCATCCCAAACACTCTCTGATCCCACAGTGATAGCCATCCCAAACACTCTCTGATCCCACAGTGATAGCCATCCCAAACACTCTCTGATCCCACAATGCTAACCATCCCAAACAATCTCTGATCCCACAGTGCTAACCATCCCAAACTCTCTGATCCCACAGTGCTAATCATCCCAAACACTCTCTGATCCCACAGTGCTAATCATCCCAAACACTCTCTGATCCCACAATGCTAACCATCCCAAACACTCTCTGACCCCACAGTGCTAATCATCCCAAACTCTCTGATCCCACAGTGCTAATCATCCCAAACACTCTCTGACCCCAAAGTGCTAATCATCCCACACTCTCTGACCCCACAGTGCTAATCATCCCAAACACTCTCTGACCCCACAGTGCTAACCATCCCACACTCTCTGACCCCACAGTGCTAATCATCCCAAACACTCTCTGACCCCACAGTGCTAATCATCCCAAACACTCTCTGATCCCACAATGCTAACCATCCCACACTCTCTGACCCCACAATGCTAACCATCCCACACTCTCTGATCCCACAGTGCTAACCATCCCAAACACTCTCTGACCCCACAGTGCTAACCATCCCAAACACTCTCTGACCCCACAGTGCTAACCATCCCACACTCTCTGACCCCACAGTGCTAATCATCCCAAACACTCTCTGACCCCACAGTGCTAATCATCCCAAACACTCTCTGATCCCACAATGCTAACCATCCCAAACACTCTCTGATCCCACAGTGCTAATCATCCCACACTCTCTGATCCCACAGTGCTAATCATCCCACACTCTCTGATCCCACAGTGCTAATCATCCCACACTCTCTGATCCCACAGTGCTAATCATCCCACACTCTCTGATCCCACAGTGCTAGCCATCCCAAACACTCTCTGATCCCACAGTGCTAGCCATCCCACACTCTCTGATCCCACAGTGCTAATCATCCCACACTCTCTGATCCCACAGTGCTAATCATCCCACACTCTCTGATCCCACAGTGCTAACCATCCCACACTCTCTGATCCCACAGTGCTAGCCATCCCAAACACTCTCTGATCCCACAGTGCTAACCATCCCAAACACTCTCTGATCCCACAGTGCTAGCCATCCCAAACACTCTCTGATCCCACAGTGCTAGCCATCCCACACTCTCTGATTCCACAATGATAGCCATCCCAAACACTCTCTGATCCCACAGTGCTAATCATCCCAAACACTCTCTGATTCCACAGTGATAGCCATCCCAAACACTCTCTGATCCCACAGTGATAGCCATCCCACACTCTCTGATTCCACAGTGATAGCCATCCCAAACACTCTCTGATCCCACAGTGCTAACCATCCCAAACACTCTCTGATCCCACAGTGCTAGCCATCCCAAACACTCTCTGATCCCACAGTGCTAGCCATCCCAAACACTCTCTGATCCCACAGTGATAACCATCCCACACTCTCTGATCTCACAATGCTAACCATCCCAAACACTCTCTGATCCCACAGTGCTAATCATCCCAAACACTCTCTGATCCCACAGTGCTAACCATCCCAAACACTCTCTGATCCCACAGTGCTAACCATCCCAAACACTCTCTGATCCCACAGTGCTAGCCATCCCACACTCTCTGATCCCACAATGATAGCCATCCCAAACACTCTGATCCCACAGTGATAGCCATCCCAAACACTCTCTGATCCCACAGTGCTAGCCATCCCACACTCTCTGATCCCACAGTGCTAACCATCCCAAACACTCTGATCCCACAGTGCCCATCATCCCGGACTTTCTTTGGTACATCCGCCACCGGGACTACAACTACACGGCCGATTGTATTCAGCTGGCCAAGAATGAGACGATCGCGGCGCGGCACTCGCACCTGTTCGACAACTCGACGGAGCAGTTCGCCCGCTGGGTGGCCGAGGCGGCCCGTCTGGGGCAGAAGGCTCACGCTGAGGACTTCGGCAGAGGCGGCGGCGAGGGCGGCGGCAGGGATGGGCGGTTCTACGGCCGCCTGCCCAGTCTGCACGCCGATCGTTTCTTTGTCGAACACGTCGACGAGATCAGGCTGAACAAGTCGGAGATTCGCGACTGCTTCGCCAAGGCCGACAGCTGGCGCCACGAGCAGCTGGTGGAGATGAACATCCACGTCGGCGTGATGTTCGCTGCCAAGTCGGTGATGCAATTGATCGTAAATCCCTTTGTGGGGCCGCTGACGAACAGGATTGGCTACTCGATTCCCATGTTCTCCGGCTTCGTCATCATGTTCGTCTCAACCATCAGTGAGTAGCCATGCCAAGTCAATGGGATATTTTCAAGTCAATGCGATCTTTTTAAGTCAATACGATATTTTCAAGAGAATGAGATTTTTTAAGTCAATGGGATATTTTTAGTCAAGAGAAGTCGTCGAGTCGAGGTGATAAATTGACTTGTGTTTATTGAGTGTGTAAGGGGTTCAGATTCAATAATCTCCAATCCGCTTGTTCCAGTTTTTGCGTTCGGCGAATCCTACGGCGTCCTGTTTGTTGCCCGGGCCATCCAGGGCATCGGGTCTGCCTGCTCCAGTGTGTCGGGTGAGCAATTTTTGGTAAATTAGCTCGAATTGAGAATCTCTGCAGTGCAAGACGCTTCTTTTTTGCGAATGTCGTATTGTAATTAAAATTTTCTGAGTTTGTTTTTTTTCATCAAAGATGACACTTCAAAGCATTTTTTTAATGAAACAATATCGTTTAGCAGCTTAGTCTAGGAATCGTCGACCGAGAAATGGTACGTCAAGGTGCTGCGTATCGCAACACTATGCGGCACCATTATATCTACAAACATAAGAACTCCATCTAACCTTACTCAAGCAAAAACTATTTCTTCCCAACTCTACTTTATTCACTAACCTCACTCTACACACCAACCTCACTCCGCTCGCCAACCTCACTCTACACACCAACTTCACTCCCCTCGCCAACCTCACTCCGCTCGCCAACCTCACTCCGCTCACCAACCTCACCTCACTCCACTCCGCTCGCCAAACCGAAGGCATGGGCATGGTGGCGGCAATCTACACAGATGACGTGGAACGCGGCCGCGCTCTAGGCATTGCACTCAGCGGTCTGGCCTTCGGAGTCATGGGTGCTGACTGATCAGACGGCAATATTGTTTCTTTGGTCACTTTTCCAGTGTCTTTCACTGTTCCTTATCTTACGTTGGTCTTTTGTTGCACTGTTTAAGTTCCGTTCGTAGGAATTTTATTGGCATGCATTATTTCACCTTGAGTACGCCTTTACTTTGACCCTAATTGGATTATATTAGACTTATGAGCGTTCGGTGTAACTACGAGAATCTAAAATGACAGATCTACTTCTGTTGAGTCTGAATAACAGAGAAGAAAAATTAACACGAGAGAGTGGACTAGTAGCCAACTGATTTTAAGTGAGGAACGCTGATTTTACGCAAACGTTTGGCAACCACTTTCAGCATCTTGCCTAATAGGACATAAGTTTAAGTTTAAACAATTTAGTTTACTTTCCTGTTTAATTTGGTTTCCTTGCCATTTTTGTCTTTAAATTAATTTTTTGCCGTTGTCAGAAGCCTGTTTGATTTCAGAATGCAAGCTTTCTGATCTGTTCAGCTGCCTGAGTCAGTCTCTCTGCCACATTTTTCAATTCAGGCCTTGGCATGCTGGCCACACAATATCCGGACGACAAGGAGAGAGGCCAGGCTATGAGCCTGGCTTTGGGCGGACTGGCAATGGGAGTGCTTGGTGAGACAGACAGACAGACAGGCGCTTCAGGACAGACACACGGGACAGACACTCAGGACATACAGACACTCATGACAGACACTCAGGACATACAGACACTCATGACAGACACTCAGGACAGACACTCAGGACAGACAGACACTCATGACAGACACTCAGGACAGATACTCATGACAGACAGACACTCATGACAGACAGACACTCATGACAGACAGAGACTCATGACAGACAGACACTCATGACAGACAGACACTCATGACAGACAGACACTCATGACAGACAGACACTCAGGACAGACAGAGACTCATGACAGACAGACACTCAGGACAGACAGACACTCAGGACAGACAGACACTCAGGACAGAAAGACACTCAGGACAGACAGACACTCAGGACAGACACTCAGGACAGACACTTAGGACAGACACACAGGACAGACACTCAGGACAGACACTCATGGCAGACAGATACTCAGGACAGAAAGACACTCAGGACAGACAGACACTCAGGACAGACACTCAGGACAGACACTTAGGACAGACACACAGGACAGACACTCAGGACAGACACTCATGGCAGACAGATACTCAGGACAGAAAGACACTTAGGACAGACAGACACTCAGGACAGGCACACTCAGGACAGACACTCGGGACAGACAGACACTCAGGACAGACAGACACTCAGGACAGACACACTCAGGACAGACACTCGGGACAGACAGACACTCAGGACAGACAAACACTCAGAACAGACACTCAGGACAGACAATCACTCAGAACAGACACTCAGGACAGACAGACAAGAAGGCCGACTGAGTGATAATTGACAATTATTTGTTCTACTAAATAGTTACAAATTTTTGTTATACTTGTTGTTAAAATATTTTAAAGCTAACGCAAGCTTTGCTAACCTCTTAGTGTTATAATTAACAAATTAGAAATATTTAAATTGGTTAGATCTACTCCTAGAATTATTCGGGCCGTCAAATTTCCGCCATTAGACTAAGTATTTAGTGATGGCGCGAGCATCATGAAAAAGCTAACCTGTACTATTGCAACCTATTAACAATTAAATGTTTAAAGTGGGAATGTGCGCATCACTACGAATTCAAACTGTCTCTAACATCCGGAATGCCTCTCCAAAACACCTCCCGTCAGTCGGCCCTCCATTCGGCGGTGTCATGTACCAGTTCGTGAGCAAGGAGGCCGCCTTTATGCTGCTGGCCGGTTTGGCCCTGCTGGACGGCGGTGAGTCATCCCTGATTATGCTAATGAGCCTACATGCAGTATTATGATTGGAACACACTAATCTCACTCCGTCCACCTCACTCTTCCTAGCCAACGCCACTTCGCTGACCAAACTCACTCCGCTCGACAACCTCACTCCGCTCGACAACCCCACTCCGCTCGACAACCCCACTCCGCTCGACAACCTCACACTACACGGCAATCCCACTCCGCTCACCAACTTTACTCCACCCTAATTGCTGGCTTGAGTTAACCAGAAATTTATCATTTAAATAATCTTTCTATTCTAAAAATTCACTTAGTCCTGCAGCTGCTTGTGCTAAAGCCTGGTGTGCGACCTGAAGCGCAAGAGGGGGCCCCGTTGAAAAATCTTCTGCGTGATCCCTACATTCTGCTTGCCGCCGGCAGCATCACCTTCGGCAACATGGGCATCGCCATGCTGGAGCCCTCACTGCCCATCTGGATGAAAGACACGATGCATGCCCAGCGCTGGGAGCAGGGAGTCGCTTTTTTGCCCTGCTCAATCTCTTATCTGATTGGCACCAATCTGTTTGGTGCACTGGCCTTCCGGATTGGCAGGCAAGTTCAAACAGCCTCTTTTAACACGAACTAAAACCACCGCAATCGATGCAACAACCTCACTCCATGCAACCACCCCACTCCATGCAACCACCTCACTCCATGCAACCACCCCACTCCATGCAACCACCTCACTCCATGCAACCACCTCACTCCATGCAACCACCTCACTCCATGCAACCACCCCACTCCATGCAACCACCTCACTCCATGCAACCACCTCACTCCATGCAACTACCTTACTCCATACAGCCACCTCATTCCGTACGAGTACAAACACGTAGCTCTTTTAAGAGGCAAGAGAAAACTCCAGATGTCTTAAATTCCAGATGGCTGAGTGCCGGTCTCGGCATGGTCTTAATGGGCCTCTGTCTAATTATTGTGAGTTGAAAACCTTTGACTCGAGCAATTCAGCATCCGTTTTGTTTTCGCACAAACCAACTTTTTGACCTTACCTACTTACTTACTACTTACTTACCTTACCTACCCCAGATCCCGTTCGCGAACTCGCTGGGCCATCTGGTGGTGCCGAACTTCGGTCTCGGCTTCGCGATTGGCATGGTGGATTCTTCAATGATGCCGCTCATGGGCTACCTGGTCGACCTGCGCCACGTCTCTGTCTACGGCAGTGTCTATGCTATCGCTGACATCGCCTTCTGCCTCGGCTTCGCTATCGGTGCGAGACTATGAAACTATAAGCCTAGCAGAAAGATGGCATATTAGATAGCAGGGTTTCGGGAAGTGGGTATTGGGGCGGAGGGGATTGTAGCGTTAGGTGTTGGATTGAGGCTGGTTGAGGGAGTGGAGTGGGTGAGTGAGGTGGTTGTTGCAGTGGGGTGGTTGTGGGAGTGAGGTGGGTGTGGGAGTGAGATGGGTGTTAGAGTGAGGTGGTTGCGGGAGTGAGGTGGTTGCGGGAGTGAGGTGGATGTATAGGGTGAGGTGGGTGCTGGTGTGAGATAATTGTAGTAGCGAGCTGTTTGTAGGGGTGAGGCGGTTGTGGGACTTATACAAGAGTGATAATCCTGGTGGACTACTTAGTAGTCAAGGCGTCAAAAATATCTTTAGTCCAACTAGAAGCGAATCTTCAACCATCCACCAGGCCCAGCGCTGAGCGGCAGCATCGTGAGGATGATGGGATTTCGCTGGATGATGTGGTCCATCGCCATCATAGCATTCTGCTACGCTCCGCTGCACTATTTTCTGAAGGACCCGCCAGCCCGCTTTGAGGATCGAGTAATGACACGGGCGCTCGTGTGCACTTTAGCAATGAGTACAAATTAAATGAGCTCAACAACCCAATCTCCCCCAATGCAACACGCAGGGCCTCGTGATGGGCGGCCAGAGGCCCGCCCAGTACCAGTCGCACAGCATCGACAAGGTGCCGCCGCCGGTGCCGCCGCCGCCGATTCTGCCGCGCAACGACGCGGACGCCGCCGCCGCAGCCGCCGTCGCAGCCGCCCAGTTTCCCGTGGAGTGGGAGAAATGCGAGCCGGGGCCGGTGCCAGCCAGCGGCGGCGCGCAGTTTCCGCAGTACAGGTGACCTTTGAGTCTACTCAAACTCAGCCGAGAGTCTCACGGGTCTCACTCGATGGAGACTCATCGCAACTGACTGGCGAGGCAAATATTTAACCAAACTGACAACTAAATTATCCGCTATTCCTAGCCCAGAGTACGCACAACTGACACTACTCAATTGAGTAGGCTTGAGCGCCACTCACTACTATCTTAGTGAGATCTAGCAATAGATGAGCTACGGCTCACAATGTTACTCATTCCGCGTTAGAACTTTGCTTAGTGAGTGCGTGGTCGAATGCTTATTAATAAAATTAGTCGATATTTAATCACCCAAACAAATCAAACTAAATCAGATAATTAAACGTAGATCTCTGTGGCAACAGTGACTCATATTTATTTTCCTCCCTTCGTTTGTGGCATTCAAAGCAGTCCTGTGGACTTTGGCTCTTGGCTTCATTTTTGTTGGGGTCGGACACTCAAGGTGCAGAAAGGCGGAACTTCCGCTGAATGAGGAGGCTCTGAGAGAAGCTGCCAGGTATTGATTGATTGGTTGAGGCCTTCGCACTAGTGACGCAATTAAAAACTGAGGGCCTCTGGGGAACCTACCAACGCACTGAAGGAGTGTATTGGAGCCCTGAAGGGAACCTACCAACGCACTGAAGGAGTGTATTGGAGCCCTGAAGGGAACCTACCAACGCACTAAAGGAGTGTATTGGAGCCCTGAAGGGAACCTACCAACCCATTGAAGGAGTGTATTGGAGCCCTGAAGGGAACCTACCAACCCATTGAAGGAGTGTATTGGAGCCCTGAAGGGAACCTACCAACGCACTAAAGGAGTGTATTGGAGCCCTGAAGGGAACCTACCAACCCATTGAAGGAGTGTATTGGAGCCCTGAAGGGAACCTACCAACCCATTGAAGGAGTGTATTGGAGCCCTGAAGGGAACCTACCAACCCATTGAAGGAGTGTATTGGAGCCCTGAAGGGAACCTACCAACCCATTGAAGGGGTGTATTGGAGCCCCGAAGGGAACCTACCAATGCACTGAATGAGTGTATTGGAGCCCTGAATGGAACCTACCAAAGCACTGAATGAGGGTATTGGAGCCCTGAAGGGAACCTACCAACGCAGTGAAGAAGTGTATTGGAGCCCTGAATGGAATCTACCAACGCACTGAAGAAGTGTATTGGAGCCCTGAAGGAAACCTACCAACGCACTGAAGTAGTGTACTGAAGTCCTGAAGGAAACCTACCAAAGCACTGAATGAGTGTACTGAAGTCCTGAAGGTAACCTACCAACGCACTGATGGACAGTGCAGAATGTGCACAGATCTCAGACTTGAAAAGCAGATTAGCAAATAGAATTAAAAAGCAATCAACAAAAACCCAGCTTGTTCAGTGGTGAAGGAGTAAAAAATACTTCACTAATAAGAACGCGCGCTATCGCAGCGCCAGTCTCTCTGTGTATTTTTGTGTGTCGTTTCTTTCTAGATTGAATTTTAAGATTGACAGCGTTAAGTACCCATTTTACTGATTAGTCTAGTCTGACTGGCTGTTCAACACTCACATTGGGCAGACCTCCGTTTTCGAATTACACTCATTGCATTATTTCATGACTTTGCTACCAAAGCAGTCATTGGAGAGGGAATGATGCTCATTTCTTGACAAAATCATCGCGGCAGAAAAATGAGAGAAAAATAGTCGCCAATCGAAAAAAATATCTTCATCTCCTGGGCGCGTTTAAATATCCAAAAACAGTGCCAGGAAAACTCTAAACAACATTGGAGACCGAACAAACAATGCCCCACTGAAGAAGACAGGAGCGAAATGATGAAGCTGCTTTCATCAATAAAATTACCATGGAAACCAATACAATTTGATAATGGAAATTGACAGAATAAATAAAAAAGCACTAGATAGAAATGTTATGATAGAAATTGTGCAGGGAATTTAGGGTATTTAGAAAATCTATACTGGAATACATCCGGAAAAGAAGTTAATTGTCGCTTATATTTAGTCGCTTCAGGGCATTATTCTAAAACAGCTGGAATCTGTAAATTTATTAGATGGCGTGGGGATGGCAGTTTGAATATTTATTTACAGTTAATTGACTTACAACAATAATGGCGCGAGTGACAGGTTAGTGTCCGACAGTTGGGCACTAAAAAGGTGCACATTTAGTAATTAATTAGTTGCACAGTTTTTAACAAAGAAATAGAAATAATAAGTCATAAGGATAGAAAAAAGGTGGCTGCGCGAACAGGCAAACAGAGCTAGTTAGAACAGATTGCTTTGAGAATAGACCAGAATATGATTCTATGGTGTGAAAAATGGAACTCAGACTGCAGTATGACAGTTTGGATTCATTGCTATGATAGCAAGCGATAAAATATGATTTATTATGACAAAATACAGGCCAGCTCGTCTGAGAATACAACTCAGCCATCAAGCGAAAATAGGAGATTCTATGCAAAAATAAGGACTGCTCGAGATTACAAAAACATGAATTCGGTAACTACGCTCGTAAATTAGCCATATCTGGATCATGGATAAATAGAAGATGCTAATTAATGGCTTCAACTATTTTAGGCACTCGTATTTGTAAGCATTAGTGTCCCCGGATGGCGCGAGGTGGGACCGGTGCTTTGAACAAATCAAAGAGGTGAGGCACCTTGGGAGTGGGGGGAGTACGTGCAGGACAGGGAATGAGGTTGGTGCCAGCAGGGCAGGGAATGAGGTGGGTGCCAGCAGGGCAGGGAACGAGGTTGGTGCCAGCAGGGCAGGGAATGAGGTTGGTGTCAGCAGGGCAGGGAATGAGGTTGGTGTCAGCAGGGCAGGGAATGAGGTTGGTGTCAGCAGGGCAAGAAATAAGGTGGATGACAGCAAGGCAGGGAATGAGGTGGGTGCCAGCAGGGCAGGAAATGAGGTGGGTGCCAGCAGGGCAGGAAATGAGGTGGGTGTCAGCTGGGCAGGGAGTCAGGTGCCATGGGCGGGGTATTAGAAGGTTCAGGTGCTATATATACTTTTAGTAAGAGAAAGGTAGGCCAATCCAGGTGTAACTTATGCTTTAACTGCAATCCAATCGCTCGCGATGTCTAAAAATCATCGACGAAACGCAAAGCGCTTTGCCTGCCGAGATTCCGAATGCAACAATGCGCAGCCATGGCTAATGAGAACAGAATGATGAATGAAGCATTAGGAAACATGGGGATTAGCGTCAATGTCTACTAACAGTAGATAAAACAGAGAGTAAAGAGAGATAAACAAATAAAGGAATATGCAATGCGATCCAGCTTTATAAGTGCACAAGAGGAAATTAACATCGAGCAGGCGGTGACGGGCGGGGGCGGTCAACACGAGATTCCGCTGGGTTTCGGGATCAGACAGTGGCGAGTAGCGCAGAAGGGTCTCGCCAGTACGATCACTTTAATTTGCACCTACATCGGAATGCCAGGAATAAAAAACATCAAATTTACAAGTTCAGATTGTGGAGTAGGAAGTAGGTAATATGAAGGGATTAGAAAACGTAGCAGGTAGATTGGGAACAAAGGTAGAGACTAGGGGGGTGGGGAGTCGGGCGCGTGAGAGACAGTTGGCTCAGCAGTGGTTCTCGCTTCTCTGCTGCATGACCAGCATCATCTTCTTGAACTCTGCAAGAGGTGGGAGGGAGGCGGCCATCTTGAGCAACTCTCGCTAATGACTTTCCTAGAAAACTTCTTCAACTTTTTCCATTCTGCCACGGGAGCACAGGAAGCAGAAGACTTGGCAGGGGGCGGAGGGAGCCCTACTAATTAGGGCAGCCGGGCGGGGCGGAGGCGCCAAGATCGCCCACATCCAGCAGACGTCAATCCTTAATCTCAAGCACACTGCAAAACTTTGAGCACGGTTCTCAAGGTCACATTTATTTCTTGATGCGATACTAGAGAAAAAACCTGTTTTGAATAATGGTCTTTAAAGTGCAACTAGCGAACCAAAAGGCGCTGCCACTCTGTCATTCAATTTCTCACCTTAGCAAAATCGATTTTTAACCGGCGCCATAGTCACGCCCCGCCCTGTGTTTACTTTGCCTTCATTCCTATCCACATTCAATTCATTCCACACTTTCCACACTTTCCACACTGCCTCTGACAGGTGTTTCTTAGTCTGCGAAAATGTTCTCACCCTCAAAGTTGATTCGGCCGTCATTATCAGCGTCCGCCTCGTTGATCATTGACTGGACGTCCTCGTCTGAGACCTCCTCGCCAAGGAAGTGCATGGTCTTCTTAATTTCGGCGAAGTCAATGTAGTTATCGCCATTGTGATCGAATGCCTGTTGGGTGATGTTTTCAGGTTGAAAATGACTAACGACCTTTGAGTTCAGAACCTTCAGGGACCGAATCCGGTAATTCAGGATGGATAGCTACCTAATCATCCGGAAATTCAGGGTGGATCGCTACCTAATCATCCGGAAATTCAGGGTGGATAGCTACCTAATCATCCGGTAATTCAGGGTGGATAGCTACCTAATCATCCGGTAATTCAGGGTGGATAGCTACCTAATCATCCGGTAATTCAGGGTGGATAGCTACCTAATCATCCGTAAATTCAGGGAGGGTCACTGTCTAAATCCTCAGGTAGTTCAGGGATGGTCACTGTCTAAATCCTCAGGTAGTTCAGGGATGGTCACTGTCTAAATCCTCAGGTAGTTCAGGGAGGGTCACTGTCTAAATCCTCAGGTAGTTCAGGGAGGGTCACTGTCTAAATTCTCAGGTAGTTCAGGGAGGGTCACTGTCTAAATCCTCAGGTAGTTCAGGGAGGGTCACTGTCTAAATCCTCAGGTAGTTCAGGGAGGGTCACTGTCTAAATCCTCAGGTAGTTCAGGGAGGGTCACTGTCTAAATCCTCAGGTAGTTCAGGGAGGGTCACTGTCTAAATCCTCAGGTAGTTCAGGGAGGGTCACTGTATAAATTCTCAGGTAGTTCAGGGAGGGTCACTGTCTAAATCCTCAGGTAGTTCAGGGAGGGTCACTGTCTAAATCCTCAAGGTAGTTCAGGGAGGGTCACTGTCGAAATCCTCAGGTAGTTCAGGGAGGGTCACTGTCTAAATCCTCAGGTAGTTCAGGGAGGGTCACTGTATAAATTCTCAGGTAGTTCAGGGAGGATCACTGTATAAATTCTCAGGTAGTTCAGGGAGGGTCACTGTCTAAATCCTCAGGTAGTTCAGGGAGGGTTACTGTCTAAATCCTCAGGTAGTTCAGGGAGGGTCACTGTTAAATTGCCGCTGTCCACTCAGACCCTCAGCCCAAGTTGCAGGTCAGCATTTAAGCAAGGACACAAACCTTGAATGCCTCCCACATATCGGCGTCTTCTGTGTGGGAGTGCGCGTTCTTCCTGTAGTATTTCTTCATCATTTTGAGGAACTCGTTGAACTCCACCGTGCCATTGCCTGTAGGTGAGAGACAACGGGGGAGATTGACAGGTGAGTAGTGTCAGGGGGACGAGATTAGCAGATCAGAGAGACAGGGTTCCTTACCGTCGCTGTCAACATCGGCAATCATCATCTTCACTTCATTCTCCGTGACTTTGGTGCCGAGAAACTTCAGCACCTTGTGCAGCTCGCCGGCTGTGATGCGACCGTCGTGGTCGATGTCGAAAAAGTTAAAGGCCTCCTTAAGGGCTGCGAATGGGAAAATTGAAGGGGTTTAACAGGGTGTCCTTTTGGCAATTTCTATGGCCCGTTGGATTGGCGCCAAAATGGTCCTCCACAGCCCGGATCTTCTCGGTCCTAAAATGGTCCTCCACAACCCCGATCTTCTCGGTCCTAAAATGGTCCTCCACAACCCCCGATCTTCTCGGTCCTAAAATGGTCCTCCACAACCCCGATCTTCTCGGTCCTAAAATGGTCCTCCACAGCCCCGATCTTCTCGGTCCTAAAATGGTCCTCCACAACCCGGATATTCTCGGTCCTAAAATGGTCCTCCACAACCCGTATCTTTTCGGTCCTAAAATGGTCCTCCACAACCCCGATCTTCTCGGTCCTAAAATGGTCCTCCACAGCCCCGATCTTCTCGGTCCTAAAATGGTCCTCCACAGCCCCGATCTTCTCGGTCCTAAAATGGTCCTCCACAGCCCCGATCTTCTCGGTCCTAAAATGGTCCTCCACAACCCGGATATTCTCGGTCCTAAAATGGTCCTCCACAACCCCGATCTTCTCGGTCCTAAAATGGTCCTCCACAGCCCCGATCTTCTCGGTCCTAAAATGGTCCTCCACAACCCGGATATTCTCGGTCCTAAAATGGTCCTCCACAACCCGTATCTTTTCGGTCCTAAAATGGTCCTCCACAACCCCGATCTTCTCGGTCCTAAAATGGTCCTCCACAGCCCCGATCTTCTCGGTCCTAAAATGGTCCTCCACAACCCGATCTTCTCGGTCCTAAAATGGTCCTCCACAGCCCCGATCTTCTCGGTCCTAAAATGGTCCTCCACAACCCGGATATTCTCGGTCCTAAAATGGTCCTCCACAACCCGGATATTCTCGGTCCTAAAATGGTCCTCCACAACCCCGATCTTCTCGGTCCTAAAATGGTCCTCCGCTACGCCTACAGTTGCCCAAATCATTCATTATTCTAGCTTCCATTGGCAAATCTAGAGCCAATCTCAGATACAGAAACTGTTGTCGAGAATTCGACTAGTGAGTTACATTCGATAAGTTAGCCAATAAAGTCCGACTGATTAGAGTTGGGGGGCTGCTTCTGCCCCCCCCCGAGACTGGGATGAGCGACTCGTGGGAAGCTGGAGGACGGAGGCGATAGGAGAAATTCGCGAAGCTGTCTGGCAGCGGAAGGAAAAATCGAATATGATAATCTGCAGACAAGGCGCGGACCAAACCCGATCATTAAGATGGGGTAGGGGGGGGAAGGGGTGAAGTGCCCGTGAAAAATCATGCCAGCTAGCACCATCCCTGCCCCGAGCCAAGGGCTGGTGGGAGATGAGAGACAGAAACAGACAGACAGACAGAAGCGGAGACGCTCGCCACGAAATCTTACACAAAATAACTCCGCTACCCTCACACTGCGATGCCCACTCGAGCAGCCGCCGCTGGGAATTGGAAATCCCAGCGAGCCTTTTAACAGAGCCCCAGCAATGGTCTCCTTTACCGTTGCCAACTGTCTGCTCTGTCTACTGGCCCGGAGGGGACGGACTCAAGTGCTCTCTGGGACATTTCTGGGGAAATTGATTTTGTCATCAAATTTGCCACGCCTGAACGGCTGCGGATCCAAGGGCAACCGAGAGCCGCCACCACCCCAAAACCCGGCATTCTTTTCCTTCTCTCTTCCTCGCCTCCGAGCGGCGCCTTCTTCATCTCCCTCTTGTTCCTTGCCTAGAAGCCAGCTTTGAGCAACGAGAGAGCTCAGGAAAGCACCGCGGCTGCCCGCTTCGAACTCTTGGTTTAGTGGACGAGAACTAATGCCACGGTTCTAGAGATGAAGATCCAGAGATGTAGTTCTAAAGATGAAGATCTAGAGATGTGGTTCTAAAGATGAAGATCTAGAGATGTGGTTCTAGAGATGAAGATCTAGAGATGTAGTTCTAGAATCTAAGAATCTAGAGATGTGGTTCTAGAATCTAAGAATGAAGAGACGTGGTTCTAGAATCTAAGAATGAAGAGTCGTGGTTCTAGAATCTAAGAATCTAGAGATGTGGTTCTATAAATAGAATCTAACAATGAAGAGTCGTGGTTCTAGAATCTAAGAATCTAGAGATGTGGTTCTATAAATAGAATCTAAGAATGAAGAGACGTGTTTCTAGAATCTAAGAATGAAGAGACGTGGTTCTAGAATCTAAGAATCAAGAGACGTGGTTCTAGAATCTAGAGATGTGGTTCTAGAATCTAGAGATGTCGTTCTAGAATCTAGAGATGTGGTTCTAGACATAAATATCTAGAGATACGGTTCTAAATGTCAAGATCTAGAGATGTGGTTCTAAAGACAAAGATCTAGAGATTTAGAGATCTAGAGATGTGGTTCTAAAAATAGAATCTAAGAATCTAGAAACGAGGTTCAAGAATCTAAGAATCGAGAGATGTGGTTCTATAAATAGAATCTAAGAATCTAGAGATGTGGTTCTATAAATAAAATCTAAGAATCTAGAGATGTGGTTCTATAAATAAAATCTAAGAATCTAGAGATGTGGTTCTAGAATCTAAGAATCTAGACATGTGGTTCTAGAATCTAAGAATGAAGAGTCGTGGTTCTAGAATCTAAGAATCTAGAGATGTGGTTCTAGAATCTAAGAATGAAGAGACGTGGTTCTAGAATCTAAGAATGAAGAGTCGTGGTTCTAGAATCTAAGAATCTAGAGATGTGGTTCTATAAATAGAATCTAAGAATGAAGAGACGTGGTTCTAGAATCTAAGAATGAAGAGACGTGGTTCTAGAATCTAAGAATGAAGAGTCGTGGTTCTAGAATCTAAGAATCTAGAGATGTGGTTCTATAAATAGAATCTAAGAATGAAGAGACGTGGTTCTAGAATCTAAGAATCTAGAGATGTGGTTCTATAAATAGAATCTAAGAATGAAGAGACGTGGTTCTAGAATCTAAGAATGAAGAGACGTGGTTCTAGAATCTAAGAATGAAGAGTCGTGGTTCTAGAATCTAAGAATCTAGAGATGTGGTTCTATAAATAGAATCTAAGAATGAAGAGACGTGGTTCTAGAATCTAAGAATCTAGAGATGTGGTTCTATAAATAGAATCTAAGAATGAAGAGACGTGGTTCTAGAATCTAAGAATCTAGAGATGTGGTTCTAGAATCTAAGAATGAAGAGACGTGGTTCTAGAATCTAAGAATGAAGAGTCGTGGTTCTAGAATCTAAGAATCTAGAGATGTGGTTCTATAAATAGAATCTAAGAATGAAGAGACGTGGTTCTAGAATCTAAGAATCTAGAGATGTGGTTCTATAAATAGAATCTAAGAATGAAGAGACGTGGTTCTAGAATCTAAGAATGAAGAGTCGTGGTTCTAGAATCTAAGAATGAAGAGACGTGGTTCTAGAATCTAAGAATGAAGAGTCGTGGTTCTAGAATCTAAGAATGAAGAGTCGTGGTTCTAGAATCTAAGAATGAAGAGACGTGGTTCTAGAATCTAAGAATGAAGAGTCGTGGTTCTAGAATCTAAGAATCTAGAGATGTGGTTCTATAAATAGAATCTAAGAATGAAGAGACGTGGTTCTAGAATCTAAGAATCAAGAGACGTGGTTCTAGAATCTAGAGATGTGGTTCTAGAATCTAGAGATGTGGTTCTAGAATCTAAGAATCTAGAGATGTGGTTCTAGAATCTAAGAATGAAGAGACGTGGTTCTAGAATCTAAGAATGAAGAGTCGTGGTTCTAGAATCTAAGAATCTAGAGATGTGGTTCTATAAATAGAATCTAAGAATGAAGAGACGTGGTTCTAGAATCTAAGAATCTAGAGATGTGGTTCTAGAATCTAGAGATGTGGTTCTAGAATCTAGAGATGTCGTTCTAGAATCTAGAGATGTGGTTCTAGACATAAATATCTAGAGATACGGTTCTAAATGTCAAGATCTGGAGATGTGGTTCTAAAGACAAAGATCTAGAGATTTAGAGATCTAGAGATGTGGTTCTAAAAATAGAATCTAAGAATCTAGAAACGAGGTTCTAGAATCTAAGAATCGAGAGATGTGGTTCTATAAATAGAATCTAAGAATCTAGAGATGTGATTCTATAAATAAAATCTAAGAATCTAGAGATGTGGTTCTAGAATCTAAGAATCTAGAGATGTGGTTCTAGAATCTAAGAATCTAGAGATGTGGTTCTATAAATAAAATCTAAGAATCTAGAATCTAGATCTTCTAAAGACAAAGATCTAGAGATTTAGATATCTAGAGATGTGGTTCTATAAATAGAATCTAAGAATCTAGAGATGTGGTTCTAGAATCTAAGTATCTAGAGATGTGGTTCTATAAATAGAATCTAAGAATCTAGAGACGTGGTTCTAGAATCTAAGAATGAAGAGACGTGGTTCTAGAATCTAAGAATGAAGAGACGTGGTTCTAGAATCTAAGAATCTAGAAATGTGGTTCTAGAATCTAAGAATCGAGAGATGTGGTTCTAGAATCTAGAAATGTGGTTCTAGAATCTAAGAATGAAGAGATGTGGTTCTAGAATCTAAGAATCTAGAAATGTGGTTCTAGAATCTAAGAATCGAGAGATGTGGTTCTAGAATCTAGAAATGTGGTTCTAGAATCTAAGAATGAAGAGATGTGGTTCTAGAATCTAAGAATGAAGAGATGTGGTTCTAGAATCTAAGAATGAAGAGATGTGGTTCTAGAATCTAAGAATCTAGAAATGTGGTTCTAGAATCTAAGAATCGAGAGATGTGGTTCTAGAATCTAGAGATGTCGTTCTAGAATCTAGAGATGTGGTTCTAGACATAAATATCTAGAGATACGGTTCTAAATGTCAAGATCTAGAGATGTGGTTCTAAAGACAAAGATCTAGAGATTTAGAGATCTAGAGATGTGGTTCTAAAGACAAAGATCTAGAGATTTAGAGATCTAGAGATGTGGTTCTAAAGACAAAGATCTAGAGATTTAGAGATCTAGAGATGTGGTTCTAAAGACAAAGATCTAAAGATTTAGAGAGGTGGTTAAGAGATGAAATCAAATCTTAGCAATATGATCGAAGAACAGTCAGATCCAAAAATGTCTCTCTTTGCGGACAGACAAGCTTAGCCATCTATTCCAAATCTAGGCGGCCTTGCTAAAGTGAGTTGTTCTGTTTAGCGATATGGGAATCTTCCTAATCCACAGAAAGTCAGTAGCGCCGCCGACTTATCTGCTAGAAGCAGGCGGGCTTACTTTGAGCAGCGTTGGTTAAAAGTTCACAAGGTGGAACCAGAGAAATCGCAGTTTTTGTGATAGTTGTTGCTGCGCCTAAAAAAACACGGACAACACAGCCGCGGCTAGACTGGAGCACACACAACCAACAAAATGATGGCCAGCAAGCAGAAGGCGAGGGAAAGCGAAGCAAAAGTACAGACACACACACACACACACACACACACACACACACACACGTAAAGCGCCATTCCTTCCCGCTGTATACGGGGCTTAGGAGCAAGTAGAATATTTTTTAGGACAGGGGAAAGGAGAGACGACGGAGAAAGGGGAGGAGGGGATGGCGGGAGGCAGGGGAGGAAGCGGCGGAGTGAATCGATGGGGATTGAGTTCGGCAGTGAGTAGAGAAGGCACCGGTGGGGTGCATCAGAACCCGGCAGGATGGGTGAGCTGTGCTCAGGCAGGGCCTGTGTTGCTCTCTGGTTGCTCTCTGGCTCTGGTTGAGGCCGTTGTTCGCCTGTCTTTGCTTTAGCATTTAGCCACTACTGCTGCTGCTGCTGCTGCTGCTGCTGCTTCTGCTGCTGCCTCGAAGGTTCCGTCAGCGTCAGAAAAAAAGCAGCCAACTAAAAAGGGGGCCGCCGCGAAAAAACTGCCAGCAGGTTCGGGGGGCGGAGGAGAGTGGGGAAGGGGAAAGAGAATGGGTTGGGAGCTGGGCTGAGTGCCTCCATTGCTGCATTAAGAATAGCAATGCTCAAACTCACTGGCTCACATCCCGCTCACACACACATCTGTATAGTGGCCTCTGTAGAACTGCCACTGAACTCTAATCCCTTGAGCAGCTGTCTGTGCCTCTAATCCCACACTCTACTCTCCTTGCATATTTCTCCACTGTCCAGCCCAGTTGCCTCATTTTCAGGCCACTCTCTATTCTCTAAAAAGTTCTCAAACCACTTGGGAGAGTTGAGGCCAAACGGGACTGAGAGAGGAGGGAAGCGAGCACTAAATAAGGAAAGAGTCGTTTAGATGCTTCAGCTTTTCTGGGCCCGGTCGAAACGAAAGTTTTCTTTCGCAGGAAATTTTTTCTTTTTTCAATTCAAACTCCTCGACCGGGAGTTGGAAAAATAGGGATCAAACTCTGCCACACTGACTGACTGACTGACTGACTGACTGACTGACTGACTGACTGACTGACTGACTGACTGACTGACTGACTGACTGACTGACTGACTGACTGACTGACTGACTGACTGACTGACTGACTGACTGACTGACTGACTGACTGACTGACTGACTGACTGACTGACTGACTGACTGACTGACTGACTGACTGACTGACTGACTGACTGACTGACTGACTGACTGACTGACTGACTGACTGACTGACTGACTGACTGACTGGCAGTCACGGAATTTCCGGAAATTGTGGGAAACCAACGGGAATTAAATTTTTTATCAATGGTAGGCAAACAAGCTCTAAATAAGAAGAAGTAATAAGAGCTAATAGACATTGCTCTAGACATTGGAATGCATTACCACGGTCGCTGGGCTCTCGCGAGTTCCCATTGGTATCTGCCGCCTCTGCCATGTTGCTGCTGCTGCCGCTGCAACTAAGCCTTGCTCCGTATCTGGACTTGCCAATCACTGATTCTGAGCAGGCCGCTCCCTCTGGTGGCAATAGCCAAGTATAAGGCGGCCTTTTCAACTTCCAGTCAGCTAATTAAGCCGCCAAGTCTGTCGGCATTGACTTCTGGATGGACCGGCCAGGGGTGCTCAAGCAGGGTGGGCGGGCCGAGCTGCCTCCGAAGCTGTTCGCGGCTTTATCGGTCAGCGGAGGGCGCGGAGGGCGGGGCGGACGCTGGACCGGGATATCCCGCCTGGCTTTGTCAGTTGCCTAGCAGTTAGGCCAGGGTGGCCAAAGCGATTCTCGTCCACGCCAGCCTCCTTCTGGCCAATGCCCCCCGCCCAGTTTTGCCAGCCGGGCCGCCCAGCCCACTCCGCCAATCCCGCAGATCTCGGGAAGAAATTTGCAGCAGCCAAGTTGAGCCAGGCAGAGCTTTCACTGGCAAGGGCACCGATTTAGCGCGGCCCGCAGTTGCTACTCGCAGTAGTAGGCCCTCTCTCTCTCTTATCGATTCTCTCAGCTGGAGCTGGGGAATTTTTTTCCGGTCGATCTCTCAACAACAGCGCAGCCACCCCCCCTGGATACCAAGGTTTCATGCCTGCCAGTCAGCCAGCGGTCGAGAACTTCGACCAAAGCAAACTTGGAGAAGTGCCGGCCGAAGAGGAAAAGAAACAAGAAGAGAAGAATACACAAGAAGAGCTGAGGGGGGCGCGAAATAAGAACGAGAGCCAGTCGATAGCGGGAAGATCTTGATTAACAAACAGGAGGGGCGGAGAGAGCGTCGAGGGAGGCGCTGGGGCTGGCGGATCGATCGGCCAATCGATGCGCGCATTGCCGGGATCATTCAGCTTCTATTGCTGTTCGGGGCCGTCAAAATTTCAAAGGCGCAGCGCCGGTGTGAGGCGAGGAGGGAAGCGAGATGGGGGGCGAAATGGGCCTTTCCATCTCGCCTGGCCTGAGACTAAATGTGCCCAGCTCAAGGCATCGATGGCCCTAGGAGGGTGAGGCCATGTAAACAGATTTTTTGCAATCAGATTCAGAACAGACGGTGCGAAGTGCGAAGGGCGATATGGAGAATCGAATCGAATCGACTTTTAGGCAAATCTAGAATAATTTCTCTTTATCAAGTTCGTTATTCACAGATAGACGATGCACTGATAATTTTTTAGGATTCAATCTGAACTCAATCGGACACTGCGAAATCGAGGACATTTTTCAGTCCGATAATGACAGCACGAATCGGGAGGAAAATCCACAGCCATTCCTGACAGGGCCCGACAAAGAGCAATTGGAGCACCTTGCATTGCACTTGACACGGCCGTCATGTTCATTACCTGACCGCCCACCCGCCAGCTGGCTGAGACGGCATTGATTAAAAATGGGGCGAGCGGAGGACCTGCCGGTGATGAAGCCAATATCAGCGATGAGAGCTGGACGGAGGGACAAGAAACACGGGGCCAATGGGATAAATGAGGAGCTCAGTGAGGAGAAAAGATTTATGACAATCTGCGCCGGACAGCTAAGGGATGGAAATAAGTTTAATCTTCGGTGGGGGGAGATTTCAATTTTCTAGGAACACGGGCTCTGGGGAGCCGCAATGCGAGATTAGATTGCACAGCGAAGCCCTTCGAGGCCGAGTGATAGTATGCGCGGACTGCACTACTGCGGCTGCTAAACTTGGCAAATCAGTAGTAACATGCGTGCATGAACATTTATTCACGCATGGCAGGGAGAACGCAGTGGCGAAATAGACGGCAGAATAATGTGCAAAATATCGAGTAGATAAGGAAGAATAGTGCGTAGAATATCGAGTAGATTAGGCAGAGTAGTGCGTAGAATATTGAGTAGACTAGGCAGAGCAGTGCGTAGAATATTGAGTAGACTAGGCAGAGAAGTGCGTAGAATATTGAGTAGACTAGGCAGAGCAGTGCGTATAATACTGAGTAGACTAGGCAGAGCAGTGCGTAGAATACTGAGTAGACTAGGCAGAGCAGTGCGTAGAATACTGAGTAGACTAGGCAGAGCAGTGCGTATAATACTGAGTAGACTAGGCAGAGAAGTGCGTATAATACTGAGTAGACTAGGCAGAGCAGTGCGTATAATACTGAGTAGACTAGGCAAAAAAAACTACAGAAAAGAACCAAACAAATTGCTAAGTGCAAGGGTTAAAACAAAGCGCACATTCTCTCACCTTTCATCTGATGCGGCGAGAAGTAACAGTCTCCGTTCTGCAAATAGTTGAGAATTTCCATGCCTTACGAACACATTTGTCACTTCATGTATCCTTTGTTACATACAGTTCCTCATAGCAATGTTATTACACTCCTCATGCCAACGTCATGCTTCTCCCAAAGACATACTAATAATGTAAATACCAGTGAAAATTCTATTTAATAAGCTGTCTAATGCAAGCATGCCATGTTAAGTTCATGTACTCACCGCCATTTCGGATCGCGGCTGCTGCTGCCTCGGCAGCTGCTGCTCGGAGGTCCCGGCTCCGCCATTCGCTGACGCAGCTGAGCTCGGAGACTGAACAAAAAACACAGGCAGAGGCGGTGCGCGGTGAAAGCCACTGATAGCAATGGGTCCCAGATTAATATTGCATGTCAAACATGGCCACAGAGTCCCTTGAGTCCCTCTACCCACCAAGGCTAAGCCAGCTTCCGTTGTCTGGAAAAAAACTAACACGGCGCGCAGGGCACACAAACACAGGACTATACAAGGCTGATGATGGATCACGCTGAGGATCAGAGCAAGTTCTCCCTTGATCAAATTGTTGAGACTACTGTGCTCACACAAGAGTCAAAAGACCAATGGCTGACAATAGAACCAGTATGAGCTGCTGTGGCTGTGTAGGTGTGGGCATGCTGAGTTTGCTCACTTGGAACAATGTCAGTACAAAGTTTACGGTCAAGTTGAATTTTACTATCTGATTCGCGTGTATAGATCAACTTTGCATCAGAAACAATGGCCCATGGGAAAACTGAAAATGAGGATTAGGGCTGCAGCCCTAAATTCCAATAGCGACAGTTGCTACCAAAGAATCCGAAAACGCATCAAAAACCCGAATGTTGATCACAAACCCGAATGTTGATCACAAACCCGAAAGATCATCACAAACCGAAAGATCATCACAAACCCGAAAGTTCATCACAAACCCGAAAGTTCATCACAAACCCGAAAGATCATCACAAACCGAAAGTTTATCACAAATCCGAAAGCTCATCACAAACCCGAATGTTGATCACAAATCCAAAAGTTCATCACAAACCCGAAAGATCATCACAAACCCGAATGTTGATCACAAACCCGAATGTTGATCCCAAACCCGAAAGTTGATCACAAATCCGAAAGTTCATCACAAACCCAAAAGTTGATCACAAACCCGAAAGTTCATCACAAACCCGAAAGTTCATCACAAACCCGAAAGTTCATCACAAACCCGAAAGTTCATCACAAACCCGAAAGTTCATCACAAACCCGAAATATCATCACAAACCCGAAATATCATCACAAACCCGAATGTTGATCACAAACCCGAAAGCTCATCACAAACCCAAAATTTCATCCCAAACCCGAAAGTTGATCACAGTTTTTTAATTAAAAAGCTAGCTTTTCCCGCAGACACGCAGAGCATGGCGGGGAGGCTGCGACAGCCATAAAAGGAGCGAGTGGGCGGCGGTGGCTGCAGGAGGCATTTAGCAATGCTCGGCATGCTAAGTAGGACAGCTAGGCAAGTAGCAGCATCCAAACCGCATACCAGCAGCTCTCCCATAGTCCACAGCGCACAGCTCGTGTTCTCCGACACTCGGAAACTCGCGCACTAAAGTCCAATTTTTTCGGCGCGGCATAAGAAAAAAAACCACTTTGGGAACGGCCGAATGGGAAAAGTCGAAATGGGAAAGCGCCAGACATGCATAAAATGAATGCAACAACAGCAGCAGCAGCAGCGGCGTCCAACGGCATCACAGAATTATCGCCAGCTGTCTGAGCACATGCTGAGCACATGCCGCACTTTCCAGAGTGCCCGCGGAGTCATTAGGGCAGGCGGAGCAGCGACTGGCGGCAAGGAGCAAAAGGCGCACCTCATTAGCGAACCGAATGCCAGAAATGAGAGCCGCGCTAATTGGGCCAAGGGATTTTTCTAATAGAAGCAGACCCAGAAACTGGCTCTTTGATGCCCCGAACCTATGCTATTCTTGCAGCAGCATTGCCAGTCGGCCCGATATTCACCTGAACCGGAGTCTAAAAAAATGACTAACTTGAGTGCCTAACTGCCTACCTGATGCTCCATAAGCCTGTCACACTGCCTACCTGATGCTCCATAAGCCTATCACACTGCCTACCTGATGCTCCATAAGCCTGTCACACTGCCTACCTGATGCTCCATAAGCCTGTCACACTGCCTACCTGATGCTCCATAAGCCTGTCACACTGCCTACCTGATGCTCCATAAGCCTGTCACACTGCCTACCTGATGCTCCATAAGCCTGTCACACTGCCTAACTGATGCTCCATAAGCCTGTCACACTGCCTACCTGATGCTCCATAAGCCTGTCACACTGCAGTCCTTATCTGTCACACTGCAGTCCTTATCTGCCACACTGCAGTCCTTATCTGCCACACTGCAGTCCTTATCTATCACACTGCAGTCCTTATCTGCCACACTGCAGTCCTTATCTGCCACACTGCAGTCCTTATCTATCACACTGCAGTCCTTATCTGCCACACTGCAGTCCTTATCTGTCAAACTGCAGTCCTTATCTGTCAAACTGCAGTCCTTATCTGCCACACTGCAGTCCTTATCTGCCACACTGCAGTCCTTATCTGCCACACTGCAGTCCTTATCTGCCACACTGCAGTCCTTATCTGCCACACTGCAGTCCTTATCTGCCACACTGCAGTCCTTATCTGCCACACTGCAGTCCTTATCTATCACACTGCAGTCCTTATCTGTCACACTGCAGTCCTTATCTGCCACACTGCAGTCCTTATCTGTCAAACTGCAGTCCTTATCTGTCAAACTGCAGTCCCTATCTGTCAAACTATTGGTGTTCAAAAAGTAATTGGAGTACATGGAAGTATTCATAAACTGTACATTACATGTGCTTTCCAAATACGCGAAAGTACTCAGCTGACTCTAGAAAGAACAATTTTTCAATCGATTTCCTATTTCGTTAAAAAATTCTCATTCAAGCAGTCAAGATCCAGTAAATGAACACTTAAGGGCGCACTGGCTGAGTATTTTTACTAAAAATAGCTCAGTCAATAAAGAATCAATAAGAGAATATATGTATTATTTCCTGTGTATTATATTCACAGGAATGCGGCAGCGGTGCCTAGATCCGCAGCCGGCACGGTCCCGACTGTTGGCAATGACGCCAGCTGCAGCTGCTAAACAACACATTTCGCCTCATTTTAGCGGCCTGGTGATAAAAATAGAAGCCGAAACGAAGCAACCAAAAATCCCCCAGCGGCTTAACGGCTGCTCAAAATATTGTATCGATTCGCACAGCGAAAATATACACTTAACAGTCACCTTGCATAGCGCCCCACCCACTGCAACCGGCTCCCCCACCCTACCTCCCTTCCCTACTTCTCACCCGATCGCTGCCTCAGATTAATTGAAAAATATTATAGGCTAACATTGCATGGCAACAATGAGCCTCCACAAACCCGTCACGCCAGCCTGTTGCACCAGCAGCAACAGAAGCAGCAAGGCAGTCTTCTGCTTGTGTTCTATATTTAGTCCCGCCAGAAATGCATTTGGTTTCCAGCAAAGAGAAAGTCGGGAGGCTCTTTTGCCTTTTGGTGCAGCTGCAGGGCAGCGGAATCAAAGGAGAGAAGCTAAAATAGGAACAAAGGTCCGAACTGAACAGAAGCCGGACAGAACCGGCTGAAAAAAGAAGCTTGACTATAAAAGTCGAAGAAACTGTACAACTAAAAACTGAACCAGAAATTTACCCATATTTCCATGATGAGCCCTTGGTTCCTGAAGTGAGTATGGAGAATAGTTAGATCCCTAATTTCTGCCTGTGCTCCCGAAGGGGAGCTAAAATCGCTAGTCTATACCTATTGAATACCTATTGAATACATCTCTACCTGAAACTTTCCCTACATCTCTCCCTGACACTTCCCTACATCTCTCCCTGACACTTTCCCTACATCTCTCCCTGACACTTTCCCTACATCTCTCCCTGACACTTTCCCTACATCTCTCCCTGACACTTCCCTACATCTCTCCCTGACACTTTCCCTACATCTCTCCCTGAAACTTTCCCTACATCTCTCCCTGACACTTTCCCTACATCTCTCCCTGACACTTTCCCTAAATCTCTCCCTGACACTTTCCCTAAATCTCTCCCTGACACTTTCCCTACATCTCTCCCTGACACTTTCCCTACATCTCTCCCTACTAGTCTATACCTACCTTCGCAGATGCTACATATATGAGTCCATGGCACTTGACTTAATAAATTGTACATTTTTTACCCTATGCAGCCACTGGCAGCCAATCTTTGATACACATAAATTATGAGCAGAGTTTTTGTGCCATGCCCTATTAGTCGAAAGCGGACCTTAAATTATGAACTTTATACCACAAGAGGCGGAGGTGAAGGAGGCCGAGAAAGGGACGGAAGAAAACCCAAAAAATATTGAAAAAATGTCCTTACCCGATTTCTGCTGGCTGACTGGCTTCTGCTGCAGTTAGCCGCCGCTGACGAAGAAGATGACGAAGTAGCAACCGCCCCGGAGTTGTTGTTGCCACCCTTGGCAACGGTTGCTGGGGGCAGCTTGGTTGAGCCGCGCTTGCTCATGATCTGGCTGGTTGTGCTAGAAAGATTTGTTTGCGAGTCGGACAGGGTTGAAGAGGCTGTCGCCGCTTCTCACATGACTCGACAGCCTCCGAGGGCTGAAGCTGCAATGCGGGAAATGAGCGAATTGGAGGACCTGAGGAAATGCTGGCTGGGAAAGTTTTAGTAGTCAAAGTGCGCAAAAAGGCAACCGGCCAGCCGCCGGGGATCCAATGTCGATTACTTTGCGTCCCCTGCGCAGCTGCACTCTGAGTCTCCTTCTTGCTCTCAACAATTCCGTTTCTGCATCAGCCCAAATATCCCCGCTCCGCTAACTCCCCTCGGCAATAGTAGAAGCTAATCTAGCCCAGATCCCGCTTCGCTCCCCCAAAACCAAGCCGAAAATCCCAAGCGTGCCATCGCTGCGCTGTTCGATCTCTGCTCACTCGATCCTGCCCAGCATTCCCTGATTCGCTTTAAATCCCTCCAGCTGCAGCAGCATGGGATTTCTCAGCCGGCAATTATTAGGCATTATGAAAATCCATACGCTGAGCAATGCTCAGTCAGGAGATACAGGGACAGAGACCCGGGAGCAAGAAAAAAAGTGGCCGGATGAGCAAGAAATACCTTGTGGACAGACTGACAGGCTCAACTGAAGACGGTGGATGGCGGGGCTTGGCGCACGTCAAGTCTACAGTTAAAGGATAAAGTGTATTCTTTTTCTAAAAAACACGCCGAGAATTCAATTCAGGTCCGGGCGAGGCGCGACTTGCTAAAAACGCATTTAGGGGTCTGGGGTGCGGTGTGGGGGGGGAGGGGCGCAGTGGCAGGCGGAGGTTGGCTGGAGTGCTGATCCCTGCACAGCAACCCCAAAACACCTACAGTGCTCGCCCCCCCCGGCCAAGCATTATTAACTCTGGAATATAATGCGCGCAGTACTGAATGCGCTACCAGCCGGGTGTGCTTCCTCACTCTAGCCCCACACCCTCTACCCGCCACTTACACGGAGAGCCATAGAGAAAGGTGGAGCATATTGTCAGGCTGGCTGTGGCCGGCTGCTTCAAGACCAGAGTGAGAGAGAGGGAAAGGAGAGAGAAAGCAAAAGAGATTTCTGCAGGAAAATCTGGCTGAGCTGCTTGAAGCCGTGCTTGTTGGGGGTGATTTTGCTGGTCCCATGCCCTTTCCTTGCTCAGGCATCAGCCAGCCAGCACTTTAAGCAGGAGGGCCTTAGAGTGTGGCAGAGGTAAACTGTCCGAGCATTTCTTAGCTATAATTTATTAGCTCCAAGAGTGCAATGGTGTCTGCATCGCCTTAGAAGATATGTTGTGAAATAATTGTAAGTAAAGCGGGACGTTAGCTAGCGCCAGTACCAGCCGCTTACAAATTCCACCTTCAATTGCCATTAAATGCCACGGTGCGCTTAATTAATGCATTCCATGCCTTCCTCAATGCAGCAAATGAATCGCTACAAGAATGCAGCGAGCTGCCAAACATAGGCATGATATCAAAGTAGCACTCCAGCATTTGCAGCCTCAAAATTAACAGAAAATCTTCCATACGTCAGATTATGTACCAATTTATGTAATCCGCATAGACGAAGTGATGGAAATTATTTGTGAAGCTATTTTATTGTAACGAATTTCTTGATTAGCAAGTAGTCTAGATACATTGAAAAGCATGGGTCCTGTGCCCAGAACAGTACTGCAGGCTTTGGGAATTCACACCTGGCCAGACTCACCTTTTATTTAGATAGTTAGGATAAAACAAGAGGAAAATAAGGCCCTCCCCGATCCCAAGATGTACCACAGCTGAGCACAGGCGCAATCGACTCGCGGCTTTCTCGCAACCCTTTCATTTTTACTTTCCCACTCAGGGGCGCCTGGCTGAACTTTTCCCGGCAGGCTACGGGGGAAGTGAAGGCAGGGAAAACAAAAAGAAGGCAGCAACAAAGCAAGGCCATGCGTGCGAGCAACCAGCAGCGGAGGGGGCAAGGAGGAGAAATGCAACAAGAACACGAACTTGAACACGGGGGACAGCCGTGCCTCCAAGGGCCTGGAACTTCAATAGTTCTGGCTGAGGGATTTCATAGCTTCTTGGTCGACTAGTTTGAAGCCAAACACTTACTGCAATGAAGCAATGACCATCTGAGACCTGCTTCACAAGGCGGGACTGCGCCAAGATTAATGAGCAAGGAGGAGGGAGGCAATGTGTCAAAAAATCCCCACTCACAACTGGACTAAGAGAGGCCGATAGAAAATGCAGAACTGAGCAAGGCTGGGAGGAGCAAAAGGAGAAAAGATTTCGGCGCGAAACTCATCAGCGCCGCTTTTGTCATATTTCTTTCTGTTAGCCAGCCGGGGGAAGACTTCAACTGAAATTGCAAATTCAATTTTCCGCTCCAATTCTGGAGGCAGTCGGCAGAGGGCCTTGGCAGCGTCCCCCCACGCCCTGTGGCCGTTTGCGCATTCCGTTCTAAAGAGAAATTCTGAGAAATCGGCTCCAAGGGACGGGCGGGAGGGCGCGGAAGACGGGAAGCAAATCGAACTGAGCCGCTTAATTCACCAATGACTGGCCATGGCGACGGACGGACACAGACGGACAGGCAGACAGACAGCCACTCGAGACAGACAGTCACTCGGGACAGACAGTCACTCGGGACGGACAGTCACTCGGGACAGACAGTCACTCGGGACAGACAGCCACTCGAGACAGACAGTCACTCGGGACAGACAGTCACTCGGGACGGACAGTCACTCGGGACAGACAGTCACTCGGGACAGAGAGTCACTCGGGACAAACAGTTACTCGGGACAGAGAGTCACTCGGGACAGACAGTCACTCGGGACAGAGAGTCACTGGGGACAGACAGTCACTCGGGACAGACAGTCACTCGGGACAGACAGTCACTCGGGACAGACAGTCACTCGGGACAGACAGTCACTCGGGACAGACAGGCAGACACAGCCCAGAGTTCACAGTGGACTTGTCTAATCTGGGGTCGGGAAGGGAGGCGGATGGAGGAGACGCAGTCCAAAACACGGCCGCTAATGACCCCTAGAATGGAGCATAATGCATTTCGCAGGGGGCGGGAATGACACGCGGGTGGGTGGACTCCAGCTGTGGTGGCAGGCGGCAGCGGCGATACACTGCTGAATAATTAACAATTGTCTAAGCAAACTATTACCATTGGACTGGCAACTACTGCCTGTGGCTAGTAGGGCTCGGTTGGGGGGATCAGGTTGACGGCTGCGGCGGTTGAGCAGCTTCAAGACAATGCAGGCAGCGACTCATTGCGAAAGGATATGGCAAATTGTTCAGCTGTCTGTCCTTCAAATCCGCATCAATTCGGACTGTGAGTGGAGCAGCCAAATATGGCTAAAAAAGCTGCCAACACCAAACTGAACTCTTCGGAGAGAGAGGGGGTTTTATTAGTCTACTGCAGTGCCTGAGACGCGGGATGTTTGAACAGCGAACTTGCAAAAAACACGACCAACTCCGCCTCCCTGGCTCTGGCCCATCGGAAATGCAAATATAAACGGAATTTCAGAAAAAATATCCCATATCCCCTCTTTAAGCCAGTGGGCGGCGGGGTTCTCAGATGGAAAGCGAGCTGTCCCTCCTTGCCCTCATTATGCCAATCTGGCTCAACTGAATTTTTTCTGTCTAAGAACCGCACAAACAGAGGAGGGTGGGTGGCCAGCCGCATTTGCATAGCCAGAAGCTGCAGGTTAGGAAGGCCGACTTGTAGGTCCCCCCGTGGGAATTCACCGCTCAGACCCCATTGATTAGTGATTTAGGATGCCGAAATCAAATGACTTTTTTTAATCTAAAAAAAGTACAGCAAAGGCGGAAAGAAAAAAAGCCTGTGGAATTTAGAATTTGGAACTAGAATCATTTTCACTTTCTAGCGCCTTGTCCTTGTCAACTTATTAGCCAATGTCATAATTTGCACTTTAGCAGTCACTTCACTTAATTAAGGTCGATTAACTGTGGCACTGAAAATGAAGTAGGCTGGTCTCGGAGTCGACGAGGAAGGACTCGCGGCCAATACTGCATGCCGACACTGCATGGGCCGTAGCCGTGACTAAGCTGAGCCTCATAAAAAATACGTCAGGCATAAACCTTAGCGACACTCCACAGATAAACACTGGGTGGGTGAGACGCCCCAATAGCCCTGTCCCTTCCAGACACAATCCCCAACTACCGCGGTAAAAAAACGTTTTTCACTTTTTCCCTTCTCCCCTCTCTCTCTCTGTGAGTCGGCCCCGCCATGGCCGCATTGATTTCCAGATTCGTTTATTATGATTATTATTACTTATTACTACTACCATTAATATATCTGTGGAGGTAACTGGCAGTCACTTCAGAGTCCGACTCGGAGAAGATTGGGAGAGTTAAGAGAGTGGGGATAGCGACTAAAGGATCTCGAAATATCCCCTCTTGATTTCTCAATGGCCTTGAATGGTAACAGACAGCGGACAGCGGTTGGTAGGAGGCGGGAGAGGCTAACGAGACGTTCATCGCTGGCGCGCCAACAAATTGAAATAGTCCGAACAGTAATTAGTTCCTTTAGCAACTGCAGGAATTGTAAACACGCTTTCTCCGCCTTCGACCTTCCTTCCTTTGCGGCCAATAAAAATTAGGCTGAAACTGGAGCAGCTCAAATCCCCCGTCCCTTCGGGTTCTTCACGGCTGGGTGGCACTTTTCGGCTAGCCTGAGCTTGGTGTAAAAATGGCTGACTAGAGAGAAATTTGAGAGCAGCTTTAGAGACATGTTTAACCCCGGGCTAGAGAGGGTCACCGCTTCCCTGCAGGCAGAGCCCGGCCCGCCAGACTTAATTCTGTAATTAAATACCTCCAGAAGGAGGCTGGGCTGCGGAGAGTCAGTCTGGCTTGAGCAGTGTGCTCAGGCGTCTCCCAGCGCATGCCGCGATATCCAGCAGCGCCGCCGGGCGGTTTGGACCGGGGAAGGGATTGGAGCGCCACAGACTGAGATGTATATTTCATGAGATCCCCCTGCTCACACACATGCTCAAGCGAGCAAGTACCGCCAGCCAAGGCCCCGAATTCATCGTCAAGCCCACTAAAAATAGGCCAAGCGAGCCATTCGCGTCATTCACCCGCTCATTCATTCATTCAATAATTTCCCAGTGAAAATGGAATTGAATGTGGTGCAGAGGCTGGGAGACAGAGAGAGATGGGCAACCTGAGAGCCGCTCGGGCAGCAGGGACTCCAACGGCCGTTTCGTTTTCAAAGGGAAATTCTTGGCCGGGTGGGGGTAGAAAAAGTGGGAGATTTCGGAAACCATACACCTCGCTCGTTACCCTGTCTGCCCTAGTCTGGAATCCCAACACACCCATTCGGATTCGGCAATCGAGCAAGCAATGGCATTTGAGAACTGGCCCATCTCAGATGCAGAATAGCAGAGCACAGGTGCAAGGCATTTAGGCCCCATTCAAAAAGACAGAAATGGATCGAAATCGAATCGAATCGCACCATCCTGCCCGGGCGTCAGATATCTGAGCGGGGTCGCATTTCCTCGCGTTCACCCCTTTTCCGGGCGGGCTGACTGGCACTTACAAGCTTGAAGCCATGTCTTATAATAGTATGCGATTGCTTCTTCCCTTCACATGAGTTGGGAAGAATGACTCACGGCTGTAACCATCACTTCGACCATCACTATTCTTGCTGCCAATAGATGAGTCTCGGGGATGGGTCAGTGTAGATGGGTCAGTGTAGATGGGTCAGTGTAGATGGGTCAGTGTAGATGGGTCAGTGTAGATGGGTCAGTGTAGATGGGTCAGTGTAGATGGGTCAGTGTAGATGGGTCAGTGTAGATGGGTCAGTGTAGATGGGTCAGTGTAGATGGGTCAGTGTGTGTAGATTGGTCAGTGCGTGTAGATTGGTCAGTGTAGATTGGTCAGTGATATTGATATTGGATGGTCATCAAATGGCAAGTGGGCAGCGTGCTCAATTTCGATCACGCCTTTATAAAAAATATAGTTTCGATGACCCTGGTTGAGTCCCGGTTCGTTTGATTCAGCTGAAAAAAAGTGAATCCAAGCTCACCTTTGACTGTAACACAGCGGCCAAGCGGAACTCGACCAAAGCCTTCAAATCTGAGCAGCCAAACACAGACAGAAAATCTTTTATATACACGGTCGGTCACGGAACAGAGAACGACGCTTTTGAGGATAACGCGAAGAGGGAGGGATTACGCCGGAAAGAGGGGGGAATAAAAGTGGGAAGTGAGGACAGAAGCGGATGAGGAGGAGAAGTAGGGATAACTGGCAGACTCGCCTCTGGGGAGAGCTGGTGGGGCGGCAGCCACAGGCGGGCACTATGATATCGCTCGATCGCTGCCTACTAAACCTCTCGCGCAGTTTTCCCTCTCAGCGGGTCAGATCTATCTATAAGGGGAGAGGGGAGGGCGAGTGGAGAGAAAGGGGCGGCTAGAATAGATGGGATCCTTCTCCAACTCTGCGTCTCCTCCCCCATCGCCTGCCACGGTCTTCTCTCCATCATTCCCTCGCATCCGCTGCTGCTGCTGCTGCCGCTGCCTGCTCATGCTCACATCGTCCCATCTCCAGCCCTCCTTTCCCAATCCCTCAATACACGCCAGCCGTCACTGTCCTCCCCATCCGAGGCCCTACAAACCGTCGGGCCAATTGGAGGCTAAGCAAGATGCGCTCGCTGAGACAGTGAGAGCATTGGGAAGGCCAATTGCAAGGAGGCTCGCTCACTGTCTAGATCGGTCTGTTGTAGTTCCTGGAAAAAACCTGATGAGAAAGAGAGGGAGATGGGAGAAGCAGCGCGGAGCAATAGAGAAAAAGATGATAGAAGCTGGGAAACTTTTCCCCTCCACTCGTGCCCTCATCTTCGGCCCCGCCTGCAGTCCTTCCCTCAGCCCCTGATGCCGCCTCAATAGACTTTTTTCTGCCCTTTCCTATTCTTCTGGCAGCGCCTCAAAGCCTGTCCTTCTATTCTTCAATCTTCTCCACCTCCAGCCATCGCCGTAGCACCGCCGCCCCATCCAGCTCAGCTGAGAGCCTGGGATGGAGTTTCACGATGAAGGATTGAAGGAGGCTGGTGCTAGGCCATTGCTTGGACCGAGACAATCCCCGGCAGACCGACTCCAGAGGTATCGGCTCACACAGAAAAATAACATTTGCAGTCACGCAGGCCAGCCAACTTCCAAGGCTGATGAGATTGGTGCAAGCCAGCTCGGCATCGATCCTCCACAGCGCTTGTCCCCAGGCCCTGCTCCCGGCAATCTGGGCCCGCAATTCGCGCCAGCCGCTCATTGAGCGCCGCGGTAAGCGGAAGAAGTTCACAGGATGCTAACAACAGCATCAGCGGCAGCAGCGAAGGTGGCGTGGAGGTCGGTTCGCTTGTGTAGCGAAGCTCCGAGCAGAGCGCCCTCTGTGCGTCTCTTTGCCGGAGAGTCGACCAAAGTTTCGCTACACAGAGTCCTCCGGCGGAAAGAATTTTGATGAAGCGAGAGTGTCACTGGTGCGAAGAGGAGGGAGGAGAGCCAGCCGGGCGCAGAATCTTTGATGAAGCAACGCCCCGATCAACGGAATAGATAGGGGGCGGGGGAAACGCGAGAGTCGACACGCAACTTTCAACCCGCGCCCAGCGCCTCCCCAAGCTCCTAAGAGCAGATGAGATTTGGCGACAGGCGCTGGCTGCGGGCAGGAGAATGCGGATTCGGAAATTAAGTGGCTCGGCGCCGATTTGCCAACAATGCCTTTGATGCTGCAGAAAATGTAGCCCAAAAGCAAAGGCCGCCGCGTTAAAAGCTTCGATTCCACTCACAGCCAGCCCAAGCCCTACACGAGCCCTCGTGATTAACGATTTTCGGCTAAGAATTGATAATTGAGCCGCCAGGACAAGCCGGGGAATATTTTTGAGCAGATCATGAGCAGACTACAATCTGCTTCAAAGCTTAGGGCAACTCATGACATGACATGACATGTAAATGCGCTGAAATTCTGCACTTCTCCACAGTCGTATCTCTAAAATATCTACCTACGTCTCTCTCTTTTTATATCTCTCTCTTTCTCACACAACTTTTTGAGTGGCGGCCACTGCGTCGGAAAGCGGAGGTGAAGCACGATGACAGGGCAGACATAGTTGAGATAGCTTGATGGCCTGGAGTGGCGTGAAGCCATGCTGCCGTGAACACTCTCGAATAACAGGCAATAAGAAATGAGGCTATTATTGAAGTCTGCAAAAACAGTGGAGCGGAGCGGGCAAGACAAAACCGGTGGGGCTTGACGAAGCCGGGAGAAGTAGAAGAGAAAAATACTTCAAGATGCCAAAAATGCGACCCGCGAGAACTGGCAGTGATGAAGAATGCCACAGTGAAGTGGTGACGAGCAGCGAATCTCAAGGATGCTCAGTAAGACGAAGCTGCATGCCTCAGCGAGCTTTGCTTCATTGTTTTGAGTAATTCTGTCAGACGGCATCAAGACTTTGGCAAGGCTCCCGAAATAAACATTTGCCAGAAAAAACCAGTTGCTGTTGTTTGCTATGAACAATTGACTATCGTACTTCCTTCCAGAAAATGTAACGAAATTTGATACCACACGAACGAGTGTACACCGCTTATCAGCTGAGGGAAAGGGTGAATGCACATTTCAGAATAGGCGAGCGTACACCGCTTCTCAGATGAGGGAAATGGTGAATGTACATTTCCGAATAGGCGAGCGTACACCGCTTCTCAGCTGAGGGAAATGGTGAATGTACATTTCCGAATAGGCGAGCGTACACCGCTTCTCAGATGAGGGAAAGGGTTAATGTACATTTCCGAATAGGCGAGCGTACACCGCTTATCAGCTGAGGGAAAGGGTGAATGTACATTTCCGAATAGGCGAGCGTACACCGCTTCTCAGCTGAGGGAAATGGTGAATGTACATTTCCGAATAGGCGAGCGTACACCGCTTATCAGCTGAAGGAAAGGGTGAATGCACATTTCATAATAGGCGAGTGCACACTGCGGAAGAGTGACTTAACAAGACAGACACTGCATATATGTGTATAAATTGAACTAGGCTAGGCCGATCTCAAAAGCAAATATAATAGATGAAAAAACTGACAATTTGGCTTACTCACTGCGTCAAGTAGCTGTCTAAGTTGTTAGTTGCTAATGCCGCCGCCAGATAATAGCTCAGCGTCTGACAATTTCGGTGCCAAAAAATCGGACCTGATCTTTTGCTGCAGGCCTCGGAGACCTGGAAATAAACGAATTTAGCAACCTTTTATTTCATCGACGACAAGTGCTCTAAGAAGTCCCGAGTTAAATAACTGAAAATAATTGGGTTGACTCTGAATTCCCAGTGGGAATAATAGGCTAGATTCTGAATACCCAGTGCGAAGAACAGGCTAGACTCTGAATACCCAGTGGGAAGAGTAGGCTAGACTCTGAATACCCAGTGGGAAGAGTAGGCTAGACTCTGAATACCCAGTGGGAAGAGTAGGCTAGACTCTGAATACCCAGTGGGAAGAGTAGGCTAGACTCTGAATACCCAGTGGGAAGAGTAGGCTAGACTCTGAATCCCCAGTGGGAAGAGTAGGCTAGACTCTGAATACCCAGTGGGAATAATAGGCTAGATTCTGAATACCCAGTGCGAAGAACAGGCTAGACTCTGAATCCCCAGTGGGAAGAGTAGGCTAGACTCTGAATACCCAGTGGGAAGAGTAGGCTAGACTCTGAATACCCAGTGGGAATAATAGGCTAGACTCTGAATACCCAGTGGGAAGAGTAGGCTAGACTCTGAATTCCCAGTGGGAATAATAGGCTAGATTCTGAATACCCAGTGCGAAGAACAGGCTAGACTCTGAATACCCAGTGGGAAGAGTAGGCTAGACTCTGAATACCCAGTGGGAAGAGTAGGCTAGACTCTGAATCCCCAGTGGGAAGAGTAGGCTAGACTCTGAATACCCAGTGGGAAGAGTAGGCTAGACTCTGAATCCCCAGTGGGAAGAACAGGCTAGACTCTGAATCCCCAGTGGGAAGAACAGGCTAGACTCTGAATCCCCAGTGGGAAGAGTAGGCTAGACTCTGAATACCCAGTGGGAAGAGTAGGCTAGACTCTGAATCCCAAGTGGGAAGAGTAGGCTAGACTCTGAATCCCCAGTGGGAAGAGTAGGCTAGACTCTGAATCCCCAGTGGGAATAATAGGCTAGACTCTGAATACCCAGTGGGAAGAGTAGGCTAGACTCTGAATCCCCAGTGGGAAGAACAGGCTAGAGAATCCCCAGTGGGAAGAGTAGGCTAGACTCTGAATACCCAGTGGGAATAATAGGCTAGACTCTGAATACCCAGTGGGAAGAGTAGGCTAGACTCTGAATCCCCAGTGGGAAGAGTAGGCTAGACTCTGAATACCCAGTGGGAATAATAGGCTAGACTCTGAATACCCAGTGGGAAGAGTAGGCTAGACTCTGAATCCCCAGTGGGAAGAGTAGGCTAGACTCTGAATCCCCAGTGGGAAGAACAGGCTAGAGAATCCCCAGTGGGAAGAGTAGGCTAGACTCTGAATACCCAGTGGGAAGAGTAGGCTAGACTCTGAATCCCCAGTGGGAAGAGTAGGCTAGACTCTGAATACCCAGTGGGAATAATAGGCTAGACTCTGAATACCCAGTGGGAAGAGTAGGCTAGACTCTGAATTCCCAGTGGGAATAATAGGCTAGACTCTGAATACCCAGTGCGAAGAACAGGCTAGACTCTGAATACCCAGTGGGAAGAGTAGGCTAGACTCTGAATACCCAGTGGGAAGAGTAGGCTAGACTCTGAATACCCAGTGGGAAGAGTAGGCTAGACTCTGAATACCCAGTGGGAAGAGTAGGCTAGACTCTGAATCCCCAGTGGGAAGAGTAGGCTAGACTCTGAATACCCAGTGGGAAGAGTAGGCTAGACTCTGAATCCCCAGTGGGAAGAGTAGGCTAGACTCTGAATACCCAGTGGGAAGAGTAGGCTAGACTCTGAATACCCAGTGGGAAGAGTAGGCTAGACTCTGAATTCAGTGTTAAAATTGTTTCTAATAGATAGGCGCTCTAGAAGCAAATAAAGGCCCAAATGACCTACATGATTTGAAAAAGATAAAAAAGCAGACAAATAAATAATAGTCGGCAGATCCGGGTGAACGGCCCGCAGCGGTAATGTATACTTGTTCAACAGACCTATTTAGTTATGTCCTCTGCCAGAACAAACCGCCTGGATTAGCTGGCGATAAAAAATGCCTATTATCATAGAAACAAAGAAGGCATTGATGAAACTCTCCTTTGTCCCAATTGTGTCAGGCAAATAAATAGCCAGGTGGCGTGGGAAAATACTTTCTCATTGGCATGGAGACAACTGTGAATAGAATACACCTGTCAATTAGATCTTAGAGCTATCGAACTGAATAAGCAAGCATGTCTCTGGCGCGAGTGCAAAAGAAAGGAAGATACTTTTTCGCTGAGGAACTGGACCACGCGATACAGGAAAATAAAAATAAAAACAAATTATTAATTTTAAATATGGCTCTGCCCAGCAGGAAATGACAGCAATGAGATTATTCGGTCACATTTTGTTCTACTTTAGTTGCAACAAACCAAATACACAAGGCAAGCTTACGTGAATATATTTATGTGAAGCTCTTACAAAGTAATCGTATAATGCACGGTCAAGTCTACTAGACGACAGGGAAATTTCTACTAGAAGACAGGGAAATTCTACTAGACGACAGGGAAATTCTACTAGACGACAGGGAAATTTCTACTAGACGACAGGGAAATTTCTACTAGACGACAGGGAAATTTCTACTAGAAGACAGGGAAATTTCTACTAGACGACAGGGAAATTTCTACTAGAAGACAGGGAAATTTCTACTAGAAGACAGAGCAGTGTCTACCAGACGACAGGGAAATGCTACTAGAAGACAGGACAGTGTCTACTAGAAGACAGGACAGTGTCTACTAGAAGACAGGACAGTGTCTACTAGAAGACAGGACAGTGTCTACTAGAAGACAGGACAGTGTCTACTAGAAGACAGGACAGTGTCTACTAGAAGACAGGACAGTGTCTACTAGAAGACAGAGCAGTGTCTACTAGAAGACAGGGCAGTGTCTACTAGACGACAGGGCAGTGTCTACTAGAAGTGGGAGGAGATGTCTTGTAAAAGTTGAAAGAAATGTCCTGTTGAACCAGGGTGAATTTCTGCAACTAGATGACGCAAAGTCTGATTAGTATACTGATTGCCAGCTAAATAGAAATCAAAGTTTAAGAAGTACACCAAAAATTATATTTGCACATGCAGAAACAGTGATCACAGTAACGCAGCACGCGGAATTTCTACTTATGCTGCGGGTGGTTCACAGTTAGTGTATAATGCTGGGCTACTATCGCATCTTTAATTTAATGTCTAGGGCCTGGAAAAATAACACAAGCTACTTTTAGTAGGCAAAATGCGTGTTACAACGTATATAATCAATAAGGGTGAATAAGGGTGAGAAAACAGAAAAGCAACAATATATAATTATCAAGGTTAGTTAAGCAAAGTTTTTACACCCAAAATATCTTAAAAATAGAACAAGCTGGAAAGAAACAAGGTAGACACAGGATTAAAATCAAACAAAAACAACAGGATCCGAATTAAAACAAAAACTCCGCGCGAAAAACGCATTGAACGGCTTTGAAAGTTAGTTCATCGTAAAGGGCGTAAATTTTAAACCCCTAGGGCGGACTTTCACGAAAATCGGTCATTCGGTTTGGGAGCTGTCGTGAAGCAGGCAGCGGGTATTTGAAATCTGGTCTCTCCACAGTGAAAAAAACAGCGTGGACTCTCTAATGTTAAATAAAAACTCTATTTAAATCAAGGGCTGCACTAGAGAGGCCAGGTCTGGTCGCACTCGGCACTGGGAGGCGGCGGCGGCGGCGGCGGCAGCGGAATTCACGGCGGGTTCCTCGACGCCAACAGCCAGTGCGAGTACGGCGGCAGGGCAGAGGCCCAGCTCCGCCAGGCTGCGCTCATCGCCTTCGTCTAGGCGGCGCTTGTCCGGCGACACGAGTCGAAACGCGGCCGAGGCATCGTCCAGACAGTCGTCGCGCAGCCAGTTGTAGATATCCGCTGGGCGCTCGCTGGCGGCGAAGGTGGCCTGCAGGATGTGGCGGCCGCCGGGCAGTCGGACGCGGACGAGGCCATAGCGGTAGCGCCGGTTCTCGCGTTGACGTTCGCGCTCGCGCATCTTCCTGGTGCGCAGCAGCTCCTCGGACTCGACGGTCTGGCGCAGGCGCAGCTGCTCCAGTTCGAGATCCTCGGTGGTCAGCGAGTAGAAGTCGTCAGGCAGGGCGACTCGGTTGGCGGTTGAGCTGCAAGAGCGGTTGATATTTAAGGTAAGTATATGAGATATGCAGGCTGATAGGCAGTTGAGCAGGTGATAAAGTAAAAATGGGATAGAAAAGTAGTAGAGTTTAACAACTCAATCCTGGTAGAGAGGTCGGTAGATAGGTAGACAGACAGTTAAGTAGTTATACAGATAAGTAGACAGGTACGTAGCTAGACAGGTAGGTAGCTAGAAATGTAAGTAGCTAGACAGATAGGTAGCTAGACAGGTAGGTCGCTAAAAGGTAGACAGTTATGTAAACAGGTAGCTAGACAGGTAGGTTGCTAAAAGGTGGACATGTAAGCAGACGGGAAAGTAGACGGGTAGCTAGACGGTTAGGTAGCTAGAAAAGCAGGTAGATAAGTAGCTAGGTAGACCAATAGGTAAGTAGGTAAGTGGGTAAATAAGCTGATAGATAGATAAATAAAGTACTTGTGATAGGTGGTAGATAAGAAGTTAGGTAGGTAGGAAGAATAGTAGAAGGGTAAGTAGATTGTGCAGGTAAGTAGATTAAATGCAATAATGATTTAATACTATTTAGGAGTAGCAATTCTAATAACACATTACTAAATTGCTAGCCTTCATTTTATAGATCAGAAAATTTCGAATTTGGTGCCACTTGTCAAAACAGGATGAAAACGATCCAAGGCTTCTTTTATTCGAGTTTGAAATGCGGCTTCGCTTTTGAAAGCGGATTTGCTTACAATTATTAACGACGTGTTCCGATTATTCCGCCTAATAGCCCTTTGATCAGACTCAAAAACCTGTCACGGGCTTCCCCTGTCTAGTCAAGGAGGGAGAGGCAGCATAGGTAGGGCCGGAGAACTTCGCTATCGAATCTTCTCTGAGCATAGCAACCGGGACCAGGTTGAAAGACTGAATTGCACTTTTAGCGGGTATTCTCGCATCAGCGACGCAGAGTTCGGCGGCCACGGCCAGCAGGCATTCATGCGGCACGGACCAATGGGACTGATCAATAACGGAAAGCAATGGGGCAGTGTAGGGGAGGGGGCGGAGCCGGCACAAAAGATGCCCAGAAATTAGAAGGGCCCGCAGACACGGAGCAGTTGAGCACACATTCCATAATAATAGGCAGGCTAAAAATATAGGCAGTCATCAACAGTAACAATAGTCGTAATATACTAGCTGCGATATTAATAACGCGATGGGGATTCTCCTACTCCCGACTCGGGGGGGCGAGTTGGGATATTTTTATCCAGGCGAGAAACAGGTCTGAGGCAAGCCGACATGTCAGAGCCTCGTCTTGACGATGCTCTCCGTTTTTGCTTCCTAACTGACCTTAGACGGGGGAGACATGAGAAAACCTGATGAAGGCAAGGGAAGAGAAGCGAGGGATTAACTAGCGCTAATCCTGCATCGCGCCCCGACCCGTCACTCCCGAGTGGCATTTGGGGGGCGCCAGAAAACTCGGGCCAATTTGGGGGGAGGTTGAAGGCTCCAAGCCGGGAACAGGGCAGACGGACAAGCTGGGAAACCTCCCGCCCCGTCTCTCCCCCCGCCTGTTGTTCGCCTGCAACTCGACGCTCAGTAATGGGCGAGAACAGAGCAAGTGCGCAATATTCTTTGCAATGCGCGCTGATATGAAGGCAACTATAAGTTAGACCTAAGCGACACAATGCACTCTAGTGACAAGAAATATGATTTGCACATCCGTATTTACGAATATAAAGCACAATTCAGGTGCTACTTCTAAGTAATCATGTTAGGAAATGAAACTAAGAGTTAAACAAAACATAATAAACGGAGATAGAGAATAGAGAATGAACTTAAAAAACACTTACCTATCTATCTAACAAGCCATTTATCTATTCATCTACCTGCCTACTTGAATTTAACTATCTAAATATTTATTTACTTATCTAACTCTCTACATACCAATATACCTTTCTAGCTACCTACCTTTCTAGCTACCCATCTACTTTCCTGTCTACCTACATGTCTACCTTCCTAGCTACCAGAGATGAGAGAGAATAGAGGAAATAAAGAGACCTGATCCCGTATCCCGTTCATATAGGGCACTTATAACTTTCGACCGCAGGACAGCTGTAAACCTGGGCTTTCCGGGAACCCTCGGTTGGACGGGCTTAGCAACTCACGTGGCGCTCCCCGGTGCGATCTCCAGCAGGCAGGTGCAGCGGTCCAGCTGCGGCTCGATGCCCTCGGCGGTCTGCAGGCACTCGAGCGCCGCCGACAGAGCTTCCAGATCAGCGGACATCGGCAGGGCGAGGAACTCCTCCGCCTCCGTCTGGCGCTGGAAGCCGCAGGCCAGGAGGAAGTCCAACGCGGACTCGCAGGCCGGATGGACCCGCTGCTGGAACACGGCGTTGCCGAGGCGAATTCGCCTGTACTTCTCCTCGGCGGGATTGGCCAGCACGTTGCCGACGTACTTGGCGATGGTCTGGAAGCACTCGTCGGCCTTGTCTGGCGGGTTCAGGGTGCGGATGGCCACGGCGGCGCACAGGGCCGAGTCCTGGCCCATCTGCTCGATTAGGAACTGCCGGATCTTGGGCTTCCACTCCTCCCAGGAGAGGGACTCGGGACTCACCTGGGCGGGTGTGAGTGGGCGGGCTTCGTATGAGAACCGGCGCACCATTTGCACACACTCTTGTAAAATACAGTAAGTGACGCAACAGAACTACTAACCAGCGGGCACTTAAAGTACACGCCCTTCACAGCCAGCACTGGGGCCGCGTCAGCGTTAACCTCCACCGGCTCGGAGAACCTCTCCATCACCAGCTGCTGCTCCTGCTGCAGCTCCTGGCGGACCTCGGCCTCGGTGCGGAGGCCGCGCAGGCCGCCGATTGGGCGCGGGGCTTTCTTATCGGCCTCGGCTCGCTCAAAGCGGGCCAGAGCGGCGGCGCCTGCGCGGGCTGCCGAGGCGGACGGCGCGAGGCGCGGCGTTGAGGACGAGGAAGCCGCGGCAGCCGCAGCCGCATCGCGCTGTACACTGTCGCAGAGGCGCTGGCCGGAGCCCAGGCGAGAGAACTTCTTGTCGCGCTTTTTATCTTCGAACCATTTTTTGATGGCCGACATTGTTCTATTATAGTTGGCGAATGTGACTATGGGCTTGAAGGTTGAAACATTAATACATGTGTGTATTGATATCAGCAGAAAACTGAATTCTGTAAAAATTATTTTCATGCTTTCATGATCATTGTCAACTGGGGGATCATTGTCAACTGGGGGATCATTGTCAACTGGGGGATCATCATCAACTGGGGGATCATTATCAACTGGGGGATCATTTTCAACTGGGGGATCATTGTCAACTGGGGGATCATTTGTTAACTAGGGGTACATTGTCAACTGGGGGATCATTGTCAACTGGGGGATCATTGTCAACTGGGGGATCATGGTCAACTGGGGATCATTGTCAACTGGGGGATCATTGTCAACTGGGGATCATTGTCAACTGGGGGATCATTGTCAACTGGGGGATCATTGTCAACTGGGGGATCATTGTCAACAGGGGGATCATTGTCAACTGGGGGATCATCATCAACTAGGGGATCATTGTCAACTGGGGGATCATTCTGGGAATCATTGTCAACTGGGGATCATTGTCAACTGGGGATCATTGTCAACTGGGGGATCATTCTGGGAATCATTGTCAACTGGGGATCATTGTCAACTGGGGATCATTGTCAACTGGGGGATCATTGTCAACTGGGGGATCATTGTCAACTGGGGGATCATTGTCAACAGGGGGATCATTGTCAACTGGGGGATCATCATCAACTAGGGGATCATTGTCAACTGGGGGATCATTCTGGGAATCATTGTCAACTGGGGATCATTGTCAACTGGGGATCATTGTCAACTGGGGGATCATTCTGGGAATCATTGTCAACTGGGGATCATTGTCAACTGGGGGATCATTGTATCTTTAAAAAAGCTGAAAATACAGACAAATTTTTTTATTTCTGCTCCCCGAAGGGGGCCAAAACTTGCTAGTAAATAAACTAAAACTAAATTTAGAATTGAGTTTTTAGGTAAAAAGCCATGTGTTACAGTTGTTGTTGCTCAATTTTTTGAGTCATAGAATATTATCAAAGGTCTCACATACAGAAAAGACCTTAAATAGTTTATAGGCTAAACAGTTAAGCATATATCTAGAACTTTCATTATCTTTATATTAACCAAACAATAGCCAATAGATAATCTACTAATACCACTTGCTATTGTGATATATGTTAGTCCAATATAGCTAGGTTAGGGCCTGATTCATTATTTTACATATTTAGATAGTATGATGAAGTCAATATGAATTATTATGCAGTTAAATTGACTTAACTTGACTTATTTACGAGCGTAGCTGCAGGGTGCACTGGCACAAGCAGAGGCAGTTAAGTTGAGAATAAATAAGTAAAATTACAATGGCATATGTCAAAATGGCTACACAACAAAATTTCATAAGAAACATTGGCAGATGATATAATTGCTACACACAAGTAAAATATAATTGCTATGCAAAATACAATTACTCTGAATTATAACAAAAGAAATCCATGGAGTTGGCTATTTTTCCAAAAACTTGCAAATTGTTTAAATTTATTTAATTGATTACACCTGCCCCAATTGGGTCAGGTGTGCAGCCGACAGCACAGCCGCAGCTAATGCGTGGCGCATCTGAAGGCTGCGTACAGCTGTTCAGTCCATGGACTGGGGGGACGCCACACCCACCTTCAATTATCCCAGCTGATGCTGGTACCCATTTAACAGCTGGGTGAACTGAAGCAATGCAGAGTTAAGTGTCTTGCTAAAGGACGCAAATTGTTCCAGTGGAGTCGGGAATCGAACCCCCGACCTTCAAGTCGTGAGTCCGACGCCCTAACCACTAGGCTACAACCTCTAAATTGTTTAAAATAAATTGGCTAGAATACTTTATGCTGCTAAGGATTAAATTAGTGTAATAAGCCTGGTTGCAAGTGTGAGGTTTAAAATTGTGTATAAGCATTAACATATTTTTGACACATCTAGTAATTTCTAGATATAAAAAATAGGCTCTTTTTCATACTACTATGTCTTGTCATTCATTGCCTAAACAGTTAAATTCTTAGACTGCAGTTTTTGTGGCCATTTTTATGTGTGGCAACTTTGACATGTGGTCATTTTTGAAGTAAAAACTAATTTCAAAACAGGTGGTGTGCTTCTATAAATTAAACTTTAGATATTTTTAAGAAGCTATTCAAAGCTATTCAATGCTACTATTTAGCTTTGTAAAGCAAACTTACAATTTTAGAACAAAAGTCTAGAAAATGTTAAAGAATGGAAGTGTTTATTATGACAAAAATGACCTAGTCATACTTTTTAATGCAAGTTTCATTTGTTTGCCCTCAAAATAGTAAAGGCAACATTGGCTATAAATAGAAACAGAAACATAAGTTACAACAAATAGATTTTAAAGGTTCTTCAAAATAAACTATAAACAAAATAAAGCATAAACAATGATATGCAGAATCAATTATTAACATTTATAAGTACATAAAGCTGACTGACTAGCTACTAAGCAATGTCGAATAACATGAATAGCTAGTTACATAATAATATTATACTGAAAAGTGAAAATTCCTTAATCGAGGACAAAACTATTTTATTGATTAAGTACATGTATTAATATAGCTTTATAAATACATATTAGACACATGTATCAATCAAATATAATTAATAAACGAATCACGATTCTTTTAATCATAAAAATTGAATCCTTAAGTCAATTATCACATTCATATATGTAAACATTAATTATTCATTTATAATTTTACACTTCTAAATTAGAAAAAATCTAATCTAATATAATCGCTGTAAGTTCCTGCCATTATACCACACCAAGTACTGATTTCATCGCTTTTTTTAATACATCTTTACTAGCCAAAAGACTGCACGCAAAGATTGCTCGTTCCCTCTGGACTGCCCTCTACACCACAACTTCCACAAGGCTTTAGTATCGATGTTTCTTAGAAAACCGCGATAACTGTAATTCTTATAACATATTTAAACAAAGGATAATCACAAATTTAATCATTTCGGTTTAGAATAGTTTTTTTACTTTTATAATCTAAGCTTACTGTTTTTATGTACTGATAAATATATATATATATTACTTTTATTCTGTCAGTTCATTTGCATTCCTGTCTTTTAACTTACGCCTTTCAGCAACATTTACAGTTCGAGCTGTGAATGTTGAGTTAAACCGTAATAAACTTTGTCTGCTATCGAATCCCTATTACCTCTGTGTTGTCGATTATCTTCGCATGGTATTTATACACCACTAGGGTTAATGTTGCATTATCACGCGGCGCTATCTTTTCAAACCAGTTACAGAGCAGTTTCAGTTTTTACTTTTTAACAATTAACTTTTACATTTTTTATGTCCCGAGTCATTTAATAACCATATATAAATAGCCGAGTCATATATATATATTAGAATTCTGACAATATATTACTTGGTAATATGTAAAGCTGGACACTATTTTAACGCCTCTCATGTTAATATGGATTCACAATATCCACAATATATATTGATGTGTCTATTCATTTAAAATTATTCTAGTCCTAGAACTAGTGCAATTTTTTATTCTGTACAACTTAATCACAGCCTGGCAATGAAATTTTCATATGCGAACTTAAAATTAAGGTCATTGTAATAATTGAAAATTTCTACATAACTACGACTATAGACTTACTCTAATCTTCGTATTGTCGTCTTTAATAGTTTTCTTATTGCATTATTCAGTCTTCTTAAAAAATGTCTCTTTTTCATACCAAAATGTTTGTTTGGTGTCTGTGCCAGTTGTCAGCTTGCTACTTAGAAGCAGTTATTTTACAGATTAAAGTTGTTGAACTCTTACTCTGAAATATATATTTGTTTAAAAAGCCATGGCTTAGAAGATTAAAGATTTGTTTATAAAATATAACTCGCTGGTAATTAGTATTTAACCATGTGATAAGAACTTCAGATAATTTCGTACTCACTTGTTTACTACTACCAGAACAAGCGTATTTAAAAATATTTTCCATAGAATTCGCAATCAATGCTTTTTAGATATATGGCTCGTATTTTTATGTTGTATGACCTCTGACTCTAAACCCAGAATAATTTGTAATTTTCCAGCCAACTCGACGCTGAGATGGGCAGCGCACTGGGTAAGCGAGAGGCCAACGTACTGGTGGTTGGACTGGACAACAGCGGCAAGACCACCATCATAAACAAGCTGAAGCCGGCGAACGCCACCATGCAGAACATTGTGCCAACAGTGGGCTTCAACGTTGAACGCTTGGAGATGAAGAATCTGCGCATGACTTGCTTTGACATGTCTGGCCAAGGCCGCTATCGAAACATGTGGGAGCACTACTACCGCGACTGCGACGCCATCATCTTTGTGATTGACAGCTCCGACAAGTTGCGCTTCGTGGTGGCCAAGGATGAGCTCGAGCAACTGCTGGCCCACGATGCCATCAGGACGCGCGGCATCCCCTTCCTGTTCTATGCCAACAAGATGGACCACAAGGACGCCCTGTCGCCTGTGAAGTGCACACAGATGCTGGGCCTGAAGGAGTGCCTCAGCAACAAGTCATGGAACATTGTGCCCAGCAATGCCATCTCAGGCGAGGGACTGCAGGCTGGGATCGACTGGCTGGCCGAGGAGGTGCGCCGACTGCCGCCCAGGAAATGAAGCCTCAGTTGCACTGATTCCAGCTGGTCGTGCTTGTTTGCATGGTAACAACTAGCAACTAATATCTTTGGAATCCAAAACTCAGTGTTTCACATCTATCGGGTATGATACAAGATGCTTTTTGCAAACAGGCTTAAGTCCTAATTTATTAGGCTAAAGTCGCTCCCTCACTCAAGCAAATGCTATTTGTCTCCGCTGTCCCATTCACAGAAGCCTATAAGTCTGTCTGTTGTTGTGCTTCTGTATTTTCTCTTCTAGTTCAAATATTCAAACGCTCTGCGACTTACATGTCCGCTTTTCTTTGCTCCGTCCTGCACTTAATCAATTTGTAACTCTGTTGCAGATTTTTCAAATGAAAATATGTCGTCGTTAGCTAGCTCTGCGCATGCTCTACCCCACACCTGTCTCTCCTTTTATTCCACACCTGCCGCATGGCTTTCTTCAGCCAGAGTCCGTATTTTTCTGTGCCAGCCTCACACATTCCGCACGCTAGCAGCCGCAGTCAGCGGACATTCGCCATAGAATGGTTGTGCCATAGAATTCTAGATCCTAGATTTGATTCCTAATATCTAGAAGCCTGTGGGTTGTCGTGCTTTCTCAGTTTCCCCAAAACTTATTACTTGTATATTTATTTTATGATATGAAAGCGTGAAAAATAGTGGCAATGCACGTTACCTTCTAGTAGTATGCAAGAGGGGGCTTCTAGGACAAAAATAATCGCAGCCTCCATTATCCACAAACCATTACTTTTATTATTCCCGAAGAGATCAGGAAAAAAAGGGTCCTCGCCCCTCTAAAAACTCCGTCTCCATATTCTAAATTCTCTACTTTTAATATCCCACATCAGTTTGTAAGTTGAATATCTAGGACAAAAATTATCGCAGCCTCCTTAATGCACAAACCATTACCTTTCCTGAAGGAACAAGGTTCCCCCGCCAAAAAAAAATACTTTCCAGTTTCTGAACTTGGACAAAACAAATTATCGCAGCCACTCCCTAAGAGATCATGCTCAAAATAGCGAAGCTGCAAAAAGCGTGCCAAGACAATCAAATTAGCACTAAAATCCCATTCCCAAAACTCAAGACCCCAAACCTTGGGTGCTCATCCTCCGAAAAAAAATTAAATTCTTATTAAAAATGCTCCCAATCGTCTCTCCAGGATCTTATTACAAAAGGCATGAGCCTAATTACAAGAGTAAGTACCAATGCAAACGAGAATGCAGCGAGTACATGAAGAAATATTGTCCCAACGTCGATATCAATGTCCCTAATATTAATCTAGCAGTCAAGAGTCACTGGTTTCATAAGTATGGAGCAATTATAAAGGACTATGACAGCTACTATAACTTTGCAGAAATCATTAAGCAGCTTACATTCTCTCAATGATCAACGTCAATACAAACTCTTCACCGTTGAAATCAACGCCAACACCATCTTCCGTCTCAAACTGCAGCACAATCTCGTGAATCTCCTTATTACTTAGCACAACTCTTTTCACTGGATTTGGTTTCTCTACCAGCATCTGTCCTCCAGGAACAGAGTTTGAGATGTTGTACAAAATATTCGTTCGCTTTCCCTTAAATACCCAATCAAGACTGAGATTACTTCTGATTAGAATATTCAAACCCTTTACAATGTCTGCGATATTAGGTGCTAAGAACAGACCGCTTAGCAGGGTCCCCTTATAAACTTTCTTCTCGAATCCCAATTCCCTATACCATGTGTCATCTTTAAATTCAACCTCAGCATCTTTGTGAACTTGCATGACCACTCTCATTACAGTGAGATCATAGGATAGTTTGACAGGGAACAGTTTCTGCTCTGGCTTACTCGCATTGGGTGTCTCAAAATGGCCTCTTTTAGTAAAAACACTTTCTAGAAAGTAATTGTAGGTATCCACACTTTGCGTGCTCACAGGGAATACCACAGTTTCTGCTGCTGCTACACCTTTCCATTTGTAATGAAACTTATTATTTGCTGCTGTCACATTGGGAACGTTTGACCAACCAGTGAAGTCGTTAAGATATACATGGTAATTAGCACCTGGATCCAGACGAATCGCCTGCTCTAATTTTTCAACAAATATCCCGTTTGCGTCATTAATTCGCCCAGCTATTGTAATAGGAATGCTCTCCTTAGAGTGAGAAATAATATTATTTAGTCTTTCAGCAATCGCTTCCATTTTTTTAGCCCCGAAAAAAAATATTTAAACTTTACTGGATGAATTGTTGATCATGTTAAGCTTCACCTTCCTCTCGAACGCATAGATAATGTACAGGTCAACAGCAGTTGCGGCAGTCCTCTCAATGTTAGTCACGATATTCACAGGGCTGTTGTCAGTAGGCATTTGTCTGGCAGACACATCAGCGCCAAACATCGGATAAAGAGTTCCATATTGAAGAGCAGTGATAGCAATTCCATTGTTCTCTTTCACAGCCAAGTCGACCAACTCGCTGTAAAATTTGCTAATCTTGTTCTGACTGAAATTTCCATTTTGTGGCAGTGCGGGGTAAAGATTATCACTGATTTCATGCTGAATGGACCGCACATCTCCATGCATGTAGCGTATAATGTTATTTGGGTTTCTCATGTTAATAATAATATACCTAGGATTGCTGCATGATCCCTCTTTAATGCAGATGTTTGTTCTGGTTTCGTTTCGCTCATCTCGACACATGTAGGCCGTGTAGGCGACATCAATGTCCTTCTCTATTGCCTTGAGATAATCTGCTTTTAGTGCGGTCTTTGGCTCAATGACTTCCAAATACAACTCGATTCCGGTTAGCTTCACCTCCATCCTAGTGTGGTCCGCCCCAGTCCACAACACTCTATTGCGATCATCTCTAGTCATCTTAAAGGTGTAGCTGAAGTTACTAGTCAGTCGATTAAATGTATTGCAGAATCCACTCATGAATCTCAGTGGTATGAATACATCAACAGACCGATACAGCGGGTTCTTAGCAGCATCATCAGCACCTTGCAATGCATAGTTGTATCTCTTCTTCCTCTTTTTATAGCCACTGTCATTGATATCTCCTTCTTTTTCATCTGCAACGAAACCTGCACCACTCCCCAACTGAATAAAATCTGGATTCTCGATCAAACAATGAGCGTCATAGACAACTCCAAAGTTGGCGATTCGCTCCAACTCTGTGCTCCCATTCGATACACTAAACTCCTTGAACATGTACGCCCAAAAGTTACTGATCAGAGCCACATCTGCATCATGCTTGTCAACGTTAGCATGAGCTGCATCCGCACCTCCCTTTGTCTTGAATTGAAATGTCATATGGAAGCCGCTCTTAAGACTGTGCACACTAACCAGAGACGAACATCCATTGTAGGTGAATGTCAGTGTTTGACCAGGACCAAGATTAGTTTCATTCTGATTTTCCTGACTGGGAACTCTTACTTGAGTCGCTTTGATTGTGCTATCATCACTCAAAATAGGCTTGTTAATTTTGTAGAAAACTGGTGTCAGTGGGTCGTTCATTTTTTAAACTAAAAAAAAATAAAATAAGAAATGAAGCGAAAAAATGCGCACCAAATATCTGAATTGGAGAAGCTAGCACAAGCAGAAAAGAGAGTTACCGGGCTAATCAATAAGGAGCAACAATCCTACAATGAGTTTGTCCAAGCAGCCACAGAGTTTCATAAACCCGGGTATGGAGAAGCTAAGAAAAATATTGATCAAGTCAAAGAAACTATTGACGACATACAGGAAACCCAGGTGCAAAAGGCTTTGGACAAAATTCCAGAAGCACCGCAGATACATCAATCTGCAGATCCGCAAGTCCAAGTCCCACAACAGTCACAACTAAAAGTGACAGATAACATTTTTGGACCAGTAGAACGTGTAGAACATGATGGGAAATATGTATTCGGAATAAGTATGTGGAGAAAAAACATTTATAATGAACCAGTGGAATATTATATCGACATAAACAAGAACCATATTTCTGTTGTCAAAGGCCCAGAAACTAAGAGAATAATTTACACAGAAACCTTACTGAATTTTATGACTAAGAACCAAGAGAAAATTTCGGACAAGCAGCTAAAGAACTATAGAGATCTAGTGAGTTTTGCTCTTGCTAGAGATATAGAAATACTAAAGCTCCCACAAGTTCTGAAAATGATGCATGACAACGGTGTCATCCTGACCAGATTCAAAAAGTACAAGCATTTTAAACAATGGTTTGGTTTGCCAGATCAAGAAGATGCCATAAAATATCTAGAACAGCAACCGCCACAGCAGCAACCGCCCCAGCAGCAACCGCCACAGCAGCAACCGCCACAGCAGCAACAAACATCTGAATCAACACCCGAAGACATACTCAGTGCCCTTGAAAATGCAGAGCCGACTCAAGTAGCTAAATATAAAAATGATCACCCAGATGCCTGGCAACAACTAGAAAATTTCTCCCCAGCTCAAATGAATAAAATCAAAGCAAGAGTGTTCACACCACAACAAAGAGCAGTTGAGAGTTCACCCCAGTCCTCCACCGACCAGTCCTCCACTGACCAATCATTTCAAGGAACAGGAATTTCTGACATCTATAAGCGAGTGGCTGTTCTTCTTGGAGCTGCAAAGACTGGCATGAAAGACGAAAATAGAAAAGAATTTGTCAACATCCTGGACAAAATGATGGAAAAGAAGTATATCGACAAACGGGCAAGAGAGCTTCTGCTTTCACGTTTTAACAAAAAATAATTTCTTCCCTAATAAAAATGCCGATTATTTTCGAAAAAGACGTGGACAAATACTATGACAAGGAGGAACTTAATCTAATTAAGCGTGGATCCGGACTTTTCCCGGCAGGCCACTATCCGAGGAAAGAACGCTCCGGGAATGGTCTTGCTGATATAATTGCACAGGGTGCTCGGGTCTTTAAAGTCATTAGTGAGAACAAAGATAATATTAAGAACGTGGCTGAATCTGTGGGAAGCGTTGTCACTGCGGCTAAAAAGATAAAGGATACTGTAACACAAGATATTCAGCCACCATTGGCTCCGCTGGCTCCGCTGGCTCCGCTGGCTCCGCTGGCCCCGAATCCAGACAGTGTGGACCCTGCAATCTACGAGAAGATGAGAGCTAGCATAGCTAGCATTAAAAAAGGAAGTGGTTTCAAATTTGACTAAAGGGTGCTTTTCGAGGGTACAAGACATGTAAGGGTACAAGACTAGTCCCAAATAGACACATCTAAGTCCCAAAAAGACACATCTAAGTCCCAAATAGACACATCTAAGTCCTAGACACATCTAAGTCCTAGACACATCTTATAAATGATTTACTCTTTTTTAATTTTTTTTCATCATAGAAAAATGGACTTTTCAAACGACTTCAATCCTCACTGGACACGTAATCAGATTAAGTTTTCTCATCATGAGTCAATCCCGGGTCACTTCAGATGCATTGTTGTTGGTTCATCAGGTTCAGGCAAAACATTCAGAGTCTTTAACATGCTTCTTAGACCTGGCTTTATCGACTATGACACTCTGCACATCTACTCTCCCACCCTGTATCAAGATGAGTATAAAATGTTGATCTCTGGACTGCAAAACAGACTGCACAAAGAGCACATTATTCAATGTTTTAATAACCAAAAGAGCCTTCCCAGTAACCCAGAAATTGTAGCTGCCGAATATGCAAAGTACATCAAAGACAATGAAAAATGGCAGAACATTAAAGTGTTCACATACGGAGATCCGCAGGTTGATCCTAAGACCAAACTTCTACCCCAACCAGATGAGCTAGAAAAGGGGAGAAAACATTTGATTGTCTTTGATGATTGCATGACAGGCCCACAGAAGCAGATAGAAAACTATTTTACAAGAGGACGGCACAACAATTGTAACGTGATTTACATTGCCCAGAACTGGTTCGAGCTCCCGAACAAAACAATTCGTGGGAACTGCAATCTGATCCTCCTGTTTCCAACAATTCCACAGGACAGGCTAAAAAGATTATACAATGAGGTCATTGCGCCTGCCAATTTTGTAAATCCAACAAAAAACTCCAACAGAAAGATTTCACAGGAGGAATTCGTTAATCTTTGCTATGAAAAGTGGAATCAACCTTACCAGTTTGTGATGATCAACAAAGAAAAAAGAACTGTAATTTAAATTAATTTAAATTTTGTTATTAAAAAAATGTCTATTAATTTTGCAGGTGAATCGTTGGATCGCGGAAGCACACTCACTAGTGCTCAAGTTTCTTACCTTGACAGGCGTTATATAAATGTTGACGAAAAAATTCCAGAAATCAAACTCAATAAAGATCGCTTGAAAGCCCTAGAGCGGGCAACACACCAACAACAAATAAACATGGAAGACCTGCGGTTGAGCGTAGCAAAGCGGAAGGAAGAGATTGACATACTATATGTACAGTTTGTTCATGATCGGGATACTCTTGTTGCAGCGATACCCACTCTGAGATCAGACATCGCCACTCTGAGATCAGACATCGTCACTCTGAGAACTGCCATTAATAATCGAGCAAACTTGGTGGAAGAAAGAGTAGCAGAAAATTCAAATAAAGTTCGAAATTTAGAAGCCTTTATGCTAAGATCAAGCACTGTGCATGATAGATTGAGTTCGCGACTCACAGCAGCAGAGTCAGATATAACAACTCTTCAGAGACTAGCAAATGAAACAAAGGAAACACTAAGAACCATGGGGCTAAACGTAACAAGACACACTGAGTATTTGAATAGGATATACAACGACTGGGGGAAAACGAAAAGAAGACTCGGCCGACTAGAGAGACTGCACAATCTGCCAGACATTGACATTGAAGAAGCAAGAGTATCTGATGGACCATCAGAAGAGGCATCAAGGGAGGCGGCAAGGCGTGCAACAGATTTGCGAGAAAGGTCATAAAAAATTTATATAATTTTTTTTCGTTCAATAAATGTCTGAAAAAATAAACTCACTATATGAACCTAGTGCGCCTCCAAACAACCCAAGCCCACAACAACCCCTTTACCCAACTTTCACTTGTAACTCGCAGCAATTCAGATTGGTGGAGATTCAAAAGATGCGAGATGATATTAAACGGCAAATTGATCATAATACCAAGAAACTGAAGCGCTATAATAGAGAGTGCAAGGTCATCGATTACCTTAATATGTTTCTTGGATCTGCATCTGTTCTATCGGGATCAGCAGCTGCTGTTTCAACAATTCCAGTAATCACTGTGCCAATCGCCATTCCACTCGGAGCTGCTGGTGCCACATGTGGTCTGATTTCAGCAGTTACAGGAGCACTATCACGGAACAGACGACAAAAGCTAAAGCATCTACATGCGAAGCAAACAAATGAGAAATCAGTACAAAGCTCTATCATCGGGTACATCTCAAAGGCGATTGAAGACAAGTTCATTTCAGAGGATGAGTTTAAAAACATTCAAGACCTCTATGAGCAACGAGTTAGGCTTAATCTAAATACCATTGATGAAATGAGCCAGCTAAGAAATGATCTGGAGAATGTGTTCAAACAGCATGTGGCGAAAGCAGCGAAAATGAACAAGACCTAACAGGACCTAACGGGACCTAAAAAAATTATTTTTTCAGCCCTAAAATGATTTCTTTGTAACTTTTTCGGGTGTGGGTCATTGCATACAAAACAGTCATACATAGCTCACCACAAATATCACTGTTAATACCCTGGAGTATAAAATCTGAGCGGTATATTTTATGTCTCATATGAGTCATATAATTTCTCAGTTGTTCAGGTACAGCAGTTCCATAGCTATCAAAGTAATAGTACTTGTGTTTACGGTTCGGATCAATTACCCAACAAACCCAATGAGAACCTGGCTTTTCTGCAGGGTCAAAGTTCATGATTCCACATTCTTTTTCTAGTGGGGTTTCTGGCAGTGTATCCTTCATAAAGACGCCTCTGAAGTTTGGGATTTTTAATTGCTGAGCTAGCTCTTCTAAATAAATATTAGTTGTCATTTTTTTTTACAAATTTTTGTAACAAATTTTGTTACAAATTATTTAATCTATAGTGTCCAAATGGTAGGCTGTTAATGTTGTCATCAAAGATATGTCGTTTGTTATCGGCACCTGAGAGGCCTATCTTCTTCTGTTGAATTGTGTGAATGTTGTGGTTCTTAGACTGCAGTTTCATAAATTCATGAGTAGTACTTTTATTATTGATCAATGCGTCCTTGTATGAAGCTTCATGGAGATCGTTTTTAACAACATGTTTTGGGATTCCTTTTGATTTTTTAATGGTAGACTTGCAACTTTTTACAAAATAGGACTTTGCCCTCAAACCGATAAACTCTGTAATGAGGGTGCCAGCCGTTTCATCCTTCATTTTTCCTACAACTTTTTGATTTCTAGTGTCGCGTACTTGATCACCTTTCAAAGTCTTGAAGGACTCTGGATATTCGGATAGGTCATACAGATGTTTTTGATTCAACATGTCCTGATAGACATCCTCAGTCTGTATGTTTAGAATTAGGGAGTCTGTGTCAGTATATAGAAGTTTCAGTTGTTCACCATATTGCCGCTTCATGTCATAGAAGAATTTATACATCAGACGCTTCGACTCATCGAGTACAGTCACACCTGTGAATATCGGCTTGCATAGGGTAACTTTAGTCTTATAGAACAGTATGGCACCCAAGTAATCATTAAAGATATGAAGCTCTTTGAAAGTGGGCTTTGATAAACTTGTCTGAATAGTACCAGGCTCATAACAGGTAACGAGCTTCAGGTTCGTGCGGTTGCGTTCGTTTTCTAGGGTCTTGCCATAGACAGAGTTGTTTGCAAGCTTGAACAGGTCCTTGTCAAAGCTGTTTGTTGCTTTAGTTCTAAACTGGGTGTTTTTTTCTATGTATGGCTTCATCCACGCTTCTTCTGTGAATGCGAGAGCCCTGTGAACATTCGTGACCCTACAGCCTAGGGAGATAAAATACTGCAACAGTTTGTAATGAATGATGTAGCGTGTCTTGTTCATGAGATTTTGTGTTAACTTTTTCACACGCTCTTTTTCTTTTTCAGATAGCTGCCAGCTTCCATCATTGTACTGGATTATCTTTGGACAGTTAATGTTCTCAGGGAAGGGGGCAAAGTCAGAGAAATCGTCGTGAAGTTCCCTTAGGATTTCAACATCAACTTCATAGATCGCAGGTATTGAAAAGTCGAGTTTATAAGTATCTAGCCACCTAAAATCTCTAACAGGTAAATCTTGGCTCATAGCCCAACCATAGAGGTTGTTGGCATCCAGGTAAAGGATGTAGTTTGAAGGCTTTTCTTTATCATAGTCTTCTAGATACGGATTGTTCGCCTTTGCATGCCTATGGACACAAATTGAGATGCCCCCTCTCTTAGATGAATCTATAAAGTTGTACATGTCTATGTCTGTAAGCAGCTCGATGTACCAGTTGGGATTTTGATCCCATTTCATTTTAAGCAATGATTCCCAACTGGTAGCAGGCAAAGACACATAATGAGCAGGGTCAAGACCATAAGCAGAGTACCAGGTCTTTCTAAAGGTTTCAAATACATCAGCTAGAAGAAAGACATCAGTCCAAAGGTAAAGCATGTGATAATCAAGAAAGTTTCGACAGTTAAAATGTTTGTAAACAGTCTGAGCATGCTCATAATCTTCATCAGAAATCCCAGAGTTTGTTAGCTTTGAAAAGAACTTGTCCTTGGGTGGTAGTGGTTCTGCAAAGACGTGATTACATTCATAAGGGTAGACGCCTTTCTTTCTAAGAAGCTTAAATGAATCTGGGGAATCTGCCAGCATCTTGGTGTAAGTGCATTGGTCATCGGTGAGATTTTTACTCAAAGCGTCGAGACTGGCGGCCAGAAACTGGAATGAATCTTTGATCTTAATCTTGCCTGAATCTCGCTTAATATCAATGCACTTGAACTTTTCTTTGTTCTCTGCGATGCAATCTAGTTTAATGCCTGGTATCATACCCAGCTTCTCAACCAATAAGTGATAATCATATCCCCTTCCGTTATGGAAGAAAATGGTAAGGTCGCGGATGTTTTTCTGAAGTTTCAGATTACAGGTGTTATGAGCTGCCCCTCTAAATTTTCCTGTGAAGTGATCGTGGTCTCTGACTGTGTGGTTTTTGACGTCGCAGGGTGTTAATAGCTTTCGGCAAATGTGACAATGAGTTGCAGATCCGAAGTCGATTTCATCTTGATCGGACATAATTATTCGAACAGGCTGAATGGCAGCAACATTTTTCTGTAATTCCATCATCGAGTAAATGAATTGTTCAACACACTGGTCACCTAAGAAATACTTTGAGTCAATAAAAGAGTCTCTTCCAATAAAGAGATATGCAACAGAATTTGGGACATGCTTATTGGTTTCAGGGTTTATAGTACATTCGAAGTCGGCATACACTATAAACGGGAGCTTCTCCATCTTGTGATAACTCTTAAATCTGAGATGCTTATCCGTTGGAAGTGTGCAGTTGGTTGGATGATCTTCACAGGTCAGTTCATGCTCTTTAAGTTTTTCATCACGATCGGGTCCACTATAATGCTTCAGACAAAGACGGCAGATTGCTACCGATTCATGATGATTGTTCATTTGCTTGTGGAGGAGCCTGGAAAGATCTTTAATCCAAACGTAGTGGGCATTTTCTCGCAAATCACCTATGATTAGAAGATCGACATCTATGCGACGCCTACCTTCAGGATCTAGCGTGTTTTTACTGGCTCTGACTAACTGTACTTTTTCGCTCTTCTCATTCCATTCAAAGACTGTGATTCTGATTTTATTGTTAAATACTTCCTCTAGCTTTGGGATTTGATCGATTGCCAAGCCACCTCTATTGAAGGAAATTCCTTTAGCATGGCATTCTAAAAGTTTTGCGTCAAAATACATTTTATAATGAGAAGTTCTCTCTGGGTGGGCTCGATCCTTGTCATACAATATTGCAGACAGAACGGCCCATAGTGCGCAGCATTGGTCATCATTTTGCACATTGATGCAAGCTTTTTTATCCGCTAACTTTTTCGGGAGCACAATATATGATGAAGCTTTGAGAGGGTCATATTTAATGATCATTACTGTAGCTTTTTGAATGCCATTGACAACCCAACCTGATCCTCTGGAAGTAAAGGCGTCAATCTTTTTACTGATCTCTTGAAGAAAGGGATCCTGTGTGTCAGTGGGAGTAAAGGGTAGAGCTTTAGTAGTCATGTAGTATTCAAGACGCTCAGTGGGTTTTGCAGGCATGTAAAATTCAATCTTGAATGATAACTGAAGCTTGAAGGTCTTACGTGACTTCAGTGTGTGATCAATTACTGATTGAATTCTGTCTTTGAAGTCGTAAATGTCGGATTGGGAATTTGTGGTGTCTTCCTGGATTGTGTACTCAATATAATACTCTGTGAATTTTCTCTGTGCAAATTTAAGGTCTTCAGTTTGTAGCTCTACTTGTAGCTCTGCTTCAACCTGGTGGATTGTACGTTCTAGATCTTCTTGCTCTTGCTTATTCTGTGGGTATTTCAACACATTTTGACCTGTGAGTGTCTCATACTTATTGACTAAGCTGCGGCTCTTTTGTTGATGCTCAGCTGCAGGGTTCATCACGGGTGTGTACTGCTCTGAATGCAGAAGCTGATTAATAATTTCTTGCATCTTTGCATAGCTCCCGAGGTAGCCTGGATCTGTATTGAATTTCTGCCTGCAAAGCTCTTGCAAAACTTTACTTTTCTGCTGAAAAGAATGAGGCTTGAGGACAATAATTTTGAAAGAAAGATTCGACAAATTTTTTTTCTGGAATTGCTTTAGGCATTTTTAATGAAAATTTTATAAAAAAAATTTAGGGTGGTCACCCTCAAGTGAAGTGTAAAGTATGGCAAACTACTACCAACAGTGCTAAATATAGTTATGAGAGCAGATTCTGTTCTGTTCTGTTTTCACATCCGGAGTATTGTAAATCCTGCTTTATGCAGTGTCATGATGGCTTTAACGATTTCTGATTTGCTGACTGATTCATCAGCTGATTCATCAGATTCACAACTACCCATTCCGATTCTGACTCCTTTTTCTCTAGCGATTTTCTCCATCTCTTGTTGGTGTGCTCTGTCATTGCCAGCCTTCACAGCTGATGCAACTCCGCCGGCTACACCTCCTGCAGCACCAAGAGCACCTGCGATGATGGGGATAAGAGTTAGCAAAGGAAGAATCCCGCCTGTCTTCTCATCAGTGATATTGTGCGTTTGATTGTTACAATGGATCATTTGCTGGATTGGATCTACTTTGACTTTGACACCTTTAATTGATACAACTCCTGGCTTCTTAGAGTCGATAATTCGGCTGATTTTATTCACGGTTCTGGTTTCAATCATTTTATTTTAAAAAAAATTTAATTTATTTCTGTGTCATGTGGAATCACTAGAAGCTCAGCCCTTGTGAATGATCGTGTGGGGGCTTTTGAATTAAAGTCTTGGGATAGAAAATAGTAATCACCGGATGCTGATGTGAAATGCCTGTTTATCTTATGTACATCAAGACTAAAGTATGGGTCTGTTGCTCTTCTCTTTGTGTCCTTCTCCAGCTCTCCTGGTAAGTAAAGGAAGCGAACGAATTCAGAGTTAGTAAGAATTTCCGGAGAATAAACGCCAGGGAGCTTTGGAATTGGGAATTGGGCGATTGGATGTTTTGATTCAACTGTGTCTTGTTTGATGGCAGTATTTGGTTTCAGGTTTGTCATTCGAGATACTTCATTGTTCAGCTGACTTATTACTGCGGGGAGTCTTTCTGTCCACTTGGTATAGTATTGGCCACTTTTTAGTTTCAGCTCTTCAGCTGTCTGCTTTGTGAAAAGTCTCTTTGCTAGAGTTAGATTGAATCTTTCAACAAAAGCCTGGTCTCTATGGAGCTCAGTTCTTCCGTAGCGCATTTTCGTATTGTTCTTTTCCATAAGGGATTTGACTGCCCCCATGAATTCTTTGCCGGGATCAGTCATAAAGGTTTGCGGGTGTGTGAGCGGTGAGTTTTTGTAAATGTCTTGGAGGGCAGCTGCAACTGCTTCTGACTTCTTAGTCTTAAGCGGTCTGGCTTCTTTATATCTGGAGGCAATGTCTATAACAGTGAGCGCATACTTGTAGCCTGAGTCATTGGGGAGAAACAGAAGATCTGCTTGGTGCGCTTCATTAGGTTTATAGATGTTAAAGTGAGGTCTTGTAAATTTAACAGGTGGGAAATAGACTTGGTAAACTGCTTGCTTAGAGAGCCATCTTTCAACTGTTTGTTTTGATTCATTACTTAGTTCTGCGAGTTTGGTGACAGCATTTTTTCCTACAAAGAATCCTTTGTCACTGTAGTAGAGCTTTTGAAGTTTCTGATCTGCCATTATTTTTTATTTAATTTTTTATAAAAATGATGCAACGCTTTGGTGGAAACTTAGACTCACATGGACTGGTAGAAAAGCTTCCTCATCCAAACAAAGGCTGGACAATTCCCGGCTACAAATATTGCGGGCCTTTGAATCCGCTTGAAATACAGCTAGATAAAAACAATAATCCAAATCCTGGGCATGAGCCTGTGAACGAGCTAGACTCTGTCTGCATGTGGCATGATATTAAGTATAGGGATTTTCCAGAGGAGAAGACTCGCTGGGACAAAGAAATGCTCAGAATGCTAGACAATATGGGGGCTTCAAGCGGGTGGAGGGAATCGATCGCTCGGAAACTAGTTAAAGCTGTTATTTTTGGTAAGACAAAGTTGGGGTTGGGGCTTGGTGGAATTGGCTTTATATTGAATGCGCCAAATAAAGAACTGGGAAGACTGCTGAAAGAGCTGGGGGTTGAGAAGGCAGAACCCACATTTGCAGGCTAAATAGGAGTTCCATCGAACTGGCTAGAGATCGCTCGCTGGCATATTTGGTATGGCGTGTGGTTGGCATGCAGTTGCAAACTTTTAGCCTGTGGTTCGAATCCGATTTTTCTTGTTGCTTAAGAATACTCGTATTTGAATCTTCAAAGAACAAATTTGAATCTTCAAAGAACAAATTTGAATCTTCAAATGCATAATTAGGTAGCTCATTATCTTTGAATCTTCAAACGCATAATTAGGTAGCTCATTATCTTTGAATCTTCAAACGCATAATTAGGTAGCTCATTATCTTTGAATCTTCAAACGCATAATTAGGTAGCTTATTATCTTTGAATCTTCAAACGCATAATTAGGTAGCTCATTATCTTTGAATCTTCAAACGCATAATTAGGTAGCTTATTATCTTTGAATATTCAAACGCATAATTAGGTAGCTTATTATCTTTGAATATTCAAACGCATAATTAGGTAGCTTATTATCTTTGAATCTTCAAACGCATAATTAGGTAGCTTATTATCTTTGAATCTTCAAGGAAGAAATCTAAATCGTCAAATAATAAATTTGAATCTTCAAAGAACAAATTCAAATCTTCAAATAATAAATTTGAATCGTTTTGAACACTTTTTATTTGTATGTTTTGAAGCGCATCATTTAATTTTCGAGGAAATTCTTCTACCAAAATTTAAATCAAAAATTGTCACTTCAAAAATTCTGGCATTTCAAAAGTTCTTATTAGCAGTTCAACTTCTGCTGGACTTCCTGTGCCAGCGGTGTAAGCGCTAGCTCTGGATCTGCTTCGACTTCCATGTCATCCTTCTCATACTCGAAGGCCGATGACAGGTTTATCATGATCTTACACCTGAAGTTTTCATTGTTGTCCGCCTCCTGCTCGATTGTCTTCTTGTGATGCAGAAGCGTCTCGAACGAGTAACCGGTGTAGACGAGCGCTGGGTACAGCAGCGCAAATTCGTAGAACATTCGAAGTCTGCTTATGTAGGCCGATGTCAGCTTCGTTTTTTCCATTACGGATTCACGACTTTCGCTTCTCAACATCCAAGTGATGATTTCAGCTTTTCGGAACATCGCCATTGTCCGAAGTACATCGACATCCGCCATAAATTGCGTTAGCTCTTGAAAGCGGCGAAGAAGCTCGGTTGGTGATGTATTTTCAGTAATGGGTTGGGTGAGAATCTCGCGACAGTTGCGAAAGTTTGTTTTGATTTCAACTTTTTCGCCTTCGAACTGTTCCAACTTCACCTTGAGGTTGGTCAGAAACCGGATGGATTCGCTTGTTTCCTCCTTCTTCCTTGGTGTTGGGTCTTTTTCCTTCTCTTCTGTGCTGCTGTCCAAAAGTTGCAGCGTTTGTAGCAAACGCTCTCGATCGATTTCGGCCAAGCCCGCAAGAGCCATCGTAAGAGATGCTTGGTTCTTTTTTTTCACCTTCTCTAAAGATGCCTGGATTCGCGCCACTGACTTTGCTTTTGATGTGGATGCCATTCTCTACGTTCAAGAAGACTGTTGTCGAAGCATAGAATGACAACTACTCGATGGTAGCAATTTATATGCAGCTTAATCGGGGGAACTTCCTTATTGGACACAACCCACACTCTCAATAATCAGCTCTATTTTTTAATTTAATACCAGCCAATAATAAATTGCGCAAAGCATATTTTTAATCTATTGGAAGAATTACATGTGCTCTTCCTAAAAGAAGTTAAAAAATCTGTCCAACCACCTCAGCCTTGCTCAGAAATTCCGATCGGGAACTTCATTGAACCAAAAAAAATGCGAGTAGATCGCTTTCTTGCTGTCGAAGTACTACAAGTTTAAGTTATCAGCATTTTCGGAGGATGAGCACCCAAGGTTTGGGGTCTTGAGTTTTGGGAATGGGATTTTAGTGCTAATTTGATTGTCTTGGCACGCTTTTTGCAGCTTCGCTATTTTGTGCATGATCTCTTAGGGAGTGGCTGCGATAATTTTTTTTGTCCAAGATGTGCAACTCACAAACTGTAGAGACAGGTTTTTTATTGGCGGGGGTTCTTCGGGAAGAATAAAGGTAATGGTTTGTGCATTAAGGAGGCTGCGATAATTTTTGTCCTAGATATTCAACTCACAAACTGATGTGGAATATTAAAAGTAGAGAATTTAGAATATAGAGACGGAGTTTTTTAGAGAGAGGCGGGGACCCTTTTTTTCCTGATCTCTTCGGGAATAATAAAAGTAATGGTTTGTGGATAATGGAGGCTGCGATTATTTTTGTCCTAGAAGCCCCCTCTTGCATACTACTCCTTCTACTTATAGTATAGTAGTGTGTTTCCGTAGTTGATGTAAGATCTTGTACAAAGAATATTCTGCTCTATTTTGATGTTACACACAGAGGCTACAACAATAAAAGTCAAAATTCGATCCGATAAGTGAATTATGGCTCTTGATGCATACTTCTATTTAATTAGATCAATTTTTAACACAGTGCTATTTAACTAGATGAATCCAAATTATAGCAAAGTACTAATCAAAATCGAAACGAGTATAATATTTTGTGTATTTGTTTACATAATTAGTCATGATAATTTTCTATCTTATAAAATAAAGTTGCTGCATCGATAGAACTTTTCTGTGTTCAAGGATCACTTCAAAGAAAAAATCACTGCAATGAGTTTCTGTGTATTTTTTCCTCTTGCTAATTAAATCCGCTTTTGTTCTAAATCTCTTCTAAGCTTCAATACCTATCAAATTAACTAGTAAACTTTTAAAGTAGGAGCACCCTATCTCACTGTTTGTCTGGTAAATCGCAATTCAAACAGTTCACAGGCCTGAAACGATCGGACTAAAAATGTGCTATCGATATCTGTAGATTAAGCACGTTTTTCTGTTCAGTTCTTTTTCTGTTCTTTTGGTGTCTATGGCACATAAAGAGGAGGTTGTAGCCAAGGAGGTTGTAGCCAAGGAGGTTGTAGCCAAGGAGGTTGTAGCCAAGGAGGTTGTAGCCAAGGAGGTTGTAGCCAAGGGGGTTGTTGCCAAGGAGGTTGTAGCCAAGGCGGTTGTAGCCAAGGAGGTTGTAGCCAAGGGGGTTGTTGCCAAGGAGGTTGTAGCCTAGTGGTTAGGGCGTTGGACTTACGACTTGAAGGTCGGGGGTTCGATTCTCGACTCCACTGAAACAATTTGAGTCCTTTAGCAGGACACATAACTCTGCATTGCTTCAGTTCACCCAGCTGTTAAATTGGTACCAGCATTAGCTGGGATAATTGAGGGTGGGTGTGGCGTCCCCCCGTCCATGGACTGAACAGCTGTACGCAGCCTTCAGATGCGCCGCGCAATAGCTGCGGCTGTGCTGTCGGCTGCACACCTGGCCCGATTGGGGCAGGTGTAATCAATTATTCAATTAATTATGGCACAAAGACCTCGGACGCGCACTTTCTCTGCCATAGGAACCAAAAGAACAGACAAATATTTTTTACATCTGGCCTGTGGATATCTATATATCTAGTCTATACACTGGTCCGGAAAATGGGGTCTCGGCCTCGAGTTGTCTCTCCAGGTTCTATGTTAAGAGATTGGACGTTCCTAACCGCCTCTATGGCCTCTAGTTTCTCCCATCTCTACCCCTCTCTCGGCAACTCGAAGATAAAATCCCTAATTTGACGTAGCCCCGGTCGCTGGGTTGTCCGCCACTCGTAACACACATCTCGCTCCCAAATTTCTTCTCTCTCTTTTTTGTGAAAGCTCCGAATCTCTGCCCGCCACTTCTCTGGGGAGAGAAGTCGCAGAGACTGGGAATTGGTAGGGCCAAACACGACGGGAACACGACTGGATGCGACTCGGGCCCGGGGACCATTTTTCCCCTTTCTCCTAACAGGGTGGGACTGGCGGTCGAATTTGATTCACTGCCCCATGAAGGCTGCAAAGGGGCTAAAATCCCAAGCCGACTCAGCTCAAGCAGCAGATCGGCTCAGGGCCTGGCTGAGAAGCAGGCATTTGTCCGCCGGACTCCGGCTTGAGTTCAACTCCGTCTGCTCAGCTGCTATTCGGTAAGCCAACGGATGGGCGGGGGGCAAAAAAGCTTCTTTCTTCCGCCCCAGAAAAAGAGGGCCTAGGAGCTGCTGGCGGCCCCCAGAACCAGACGCCTGTCAGATACGGGCATTAACTGGGGCATTAACGGGAATAAAATGGTGGCACTGCACTGCTTTCAATCCCTGCGCATAGGTGCACAGTTATGGGGACTTATAGACTATCGTGGCATTGTGTGTGTGGGCGGCAGGAAGAGGAACAAAATATGGCATTGCACTTATGGGATTTGGAGTCGATATTCGGCTTGCTCCGGATGAGTGAGATCCTCATCGATCGGCGTCCTCGGCGGAATGGCAGAATGATGAGGTGCGCGGCAGCGGCGGCAGGATTGATTGACAGCTGGTGCATTGGCGAGCAAATCCTCATCGACCTATCGCAGCAACTATCAGAGAGTCTGCAGATTGTCTTCTTCAATGGAAATTTCGAATGCAGTTTTTTGCTATTTCAAAGCTATTTTAGCTAAAAAACAAATTAAGTTCCCTGAATTTATGAATTTATGATATTTTTGTCCATGGCTTGAGAATCTACACCAGAATTTGACGTTGGAGTGCATTTCAGATTGACAATTGCCTGAAATACGGCTCCCCGTCGGACACGGACAGCAACTCGCAAGAATTCTGTTATGCTAATTCCAGCGGGAGTTACAGCTACAGATGGATGAAGGATGAACTCGGCAGAGCCTTAATTAGCATAATAATTGGCACTCAAGCCTGCCAAATAGCCGCCATACAGAGAGTGCCGGCCTCATGCAGCCTTGTTGGCCGGTCCCTTCATTCACACGAAGCTCCTGAACCGCTTGGATAATTCAGATGAGACCCACAGACAGCGTGCTCAAGTATCCAGTGTATCGCATTTCCGTGCTGACAAATTTCTTGATTAACTCGATACTAAAGAAGGCTGATGTTTCTGTTCAGACAGTACACAAAATTGTGATGCACCGCAGAATTTTTTGTGTCCAGCTTGTAGTACAAACTTTGGAGCTTTTTACGAGAGGTCGATGGTTCGTACCTCAGTTGAGCAGTACGAAATTCGATTCAATTCCCATTTGCTTGTGCTCACGCAGTCGTAAATAGGTGTAGCAGCAGTGCGCTCGAAGGTGGAGGTAGAGGTGGAGGTGGAGGTCGGGGGTGGCGGCTTCCCACTCCATGGACTGAACAGTTGTACACAGCCTTTTAATGCGCCCAACCCAGCGGAATATACAATATGCGAATATTTGCAGGAGGGCTGCGGGCAATGGCACATCATTTGGTGACACTAGACCCGGAGCTAGCGAGGAGGCAATTCTGCCCATTCCACTGACTCCTGAGCACACACGCACACAGATACCGTATGCAGGCAAAAGCTCGAAGATCTGCCCTGACTTTCTCATCGTCAGGCAGTGTACACTTTCACTATGCCATGGAGGTTGGCCCTCAAGGGCGTAAATTGCACGACAAACACCCAAGACTTCTCTCCGCGGCTGCGCCCCGAATGAATGCGGCCTCGCCGCGGAATCGAGCTCAGGCACTTTGGTGCGAGAGGCAAACGCGTTAACCACTCTGCCACTCACCCTCCTCCCAACCCAGCTGAGTTAGGTATCATTTCTATTCTATTCTACCTGGACAGCCCAGGTATTCACATGAGAACTAGTCAAGGCGCTGCAAAGATAAATTATTCTGAGCTGGATTGTTCAGTTGGATCAAGGTGATCCTTGATTCAAGGTCTTGCGGGTAATTAAAGTTCTGAGTGGAAAGCGATATCAGCCTCGTACTTCCTTGTAAGTGAAGTGTCCCCAGCTCCATAGAGATTCCCATTATTAAGTTAGAATGCGGGGAGAATTATCGCAAAAAACTTGATTATAGATGCCGCTGGATTCTATTATATCCAGGCCTCTCCAGAGAACCGAAGTGTGCTCAAACAGCGATCGTGTCTTGAAGTTCTTGTCTGGTCCGACTCCGATCGGGAACGAGAGGGGTCGGTGAGGATCGGGAAATCGAATCTTCCAACTTCCGAGGTGTCGCTCGCAGCCTCCCGGACTCATCATCGAATGCTTCGTTTTTGGCTCGATCGGCGTCTCTCTTTGATGATGATAAGGTTAGCCATGTGAGCATGGACTCATGCCCTACTAAAGAGAAGGGAATTCTCTGATTGAGCAGTGAGCTTGGATGGATCGGGTCTGAGCATAGACTATACTGAAAGCTTGCATTGACAGGTTTTGGGACACAAATTAGGATTTTTTAAGACTCAAGTGCGCTACGAAGTACGAGTATTTGGGGTAGATTTTCGATTTTGGATTTACGCAATGGATTTCTGAGATGGATAGGAGAAGAACTTTAGCAGGTATTTCCCGTACGAGGGATTCTATAAATAGAGTTTTGATGCAGATGGATCAGAGTTTAGTAACTCTGACCGTCGGGAGTTCGAATCTCAGCCCAAACAAAGCAATTCATTTCTTTGAGCATGACTAAAAAATATCACTTTTATCAGTAGAAATTGGATGGGGTGTGGCGTGGACTGAACAGCTGTACGCAGCCTTTGTTAGCGCCGAGCAATAGCTACGGCTGAGTCTCATTTCTATTCCGTTACTATTCCCGCATTGATTTGAGACGATCTTAGAACTCGAGCTCACTTGAGATGGGATTTATCTAGCAGAGGATTCAATGTATAATTATTAACCTGCTGATTCTAAAGCCTGCGTTTCTCTAGTCAGTCTCTGGGTTGGATTTTCCCCGTCAACTGCAGGCTTACGGACCCAGTAATGGGAAATGCAAGCATGGGCAGAACTCGCACGTTAAGCTACGGCGAATCGGGATAAACTATAAGAATGGCAGAATCGGTGACGCACATCTAATTCCCCAGCTACGCGGTAAAGAGCAAATGCCGATGGGCGGAAAGCCACTCAAAAGCAATTCAGAGGCTCCCTTGTGGTCAGACTTTTCTCCGCATTTTCCCATTATCCTCACATAAAGCCGTCCCCATTCGCCTCGCCAGTCCAACTGTGCCATCAATCAATCTGCCAGGCCTGTCTGCTTGTCCACTTCAGCAGCCAGTTAGCAGGCAAGCTTTACAATTTCCATTCTTTTAGTGCTGCTGCTGCTGCTGCTGCTGCTGCTGCTGCTGCGTCAACTACTCGCATTTTAGAATGCGAGTGAAGTAAGGCGTCGTCAGACGTGGGATCATTTTTTTGTCCGACTGCAAAAACGCGATTTTGACAATTGTCAAAAGTTAAAACTGCACGGTTTTCCTTCCCAACCGAATCGCTCATTGCTCGATATTTTGCGGACGGGAAGGACGGAAAATCCCATTCTATTCTCTGTCTCAAAAACCTTGAGCCGCAGCGTTCCCGCTCTCCCTGCCCTTTCGCTCTGCACCCCCTGCAGTAGGCAGCGCTCATGTCTAAATTGAGGTCCTTCTGAAATCCGGTGGGGCGTGAGGTCAGGGCTTCGCAGCACAGATAGTAACAAGTGGGAATCAAATTCCCTTCATAATTATAAGATCCTGAGCTCGCCGCGTCGGATGCAGCGCCTAGGGAATAGCGGATTTCTGCTTTCTTACGCTCCCCATTTGCCTCATAATTCCCATTCCTGCCTGATTCTCCCCTTAACCTTGCCGGCTCATCCGCCAAAGGCGGCGCGGCAAGCAAGAGCTTGTGAGAAAAGTAAGAGGAGTTGGGACGCGCGGGCGCGAGGGGAGCTAAAAGGGCCTGCGCCCTCCTGTGAGGGCCGCCTCCGCCCCACGCGTGGCCGCTGCGTCGCGGTGGGGCGGGCGCTACAAAAGCCTCTCCCATGCAGCAGTTTTTGGGCGAGAGAGGCGGAGCAGAGGCCGACGAGGCTGGCTTAGGAGGCGATTTCCCCCTTCTGCTCCCGCTGCCCCTCTTCCACCCTCCCCAGTCTAGTGGATTATTTATGACAGAACTCTGCTGCTAGTATCCCGCTGCCCCTCTCCTGTCAAATCCCAACTGCCAAAGCCGGATCTCTTCTGCTCCGTGAGCGCTGCCCCTGGCATTCTTGCGCCAAGCATTTCCCTCCTGCCTCTAGAGGCAGCCCATCGGGGTAATCTTCCCACCCGGGGACCCGGAGAGCAGGCGGGAACTGGTAGGCGGCCGATTCTCCCCCGTCCTGTCGGCGCCGATGACCAGCGAGGCTGCCGCGGTGTTCACCCTCGACCACGCCGAGCAGCAGCAGCAGCTGCAGGCTTCTCATCACCATGGCAACGGCACCGGCTTCCTGCAGAACAGTCAGGCTGCTGATGCTGCCAACTTGCACCTGCCCGCTCAGCAGCAGCAGCATGAGGTCCCACAAGGCCGCAGCTACAAAGCATTTATAAGTCAGTGAGTTTCTTTAGGTGTGGAGAGTGGCAAACCCGGTTTTGTCTGAAGCGAATTACTAATTAACAGTCGTCATGGTGGCAATTTAGGTTTTTCTGAGTGTGTCAATCGATAATTTAATGGTTCGAGTGCCATCAGCTCTGATAAAATCTACCAGTGGGGATTAGCGGAATCAGCATTATGAAAGTTGCTCTGCCAAATTGAGACTCGGTGCGACTCCCAAGACAGTTCAGGATTTCCCAAATCGCATGCAGCGACATCTCCAACTGCAACCGCCTATAAACTCCAGACGCTCCGCCGCCATGTGCTGCTGCCTGGTGGACAGCGTCCTACGGTTACCAAGGGCCTCACCCAACCGGCCGCAGGTAAGCCGCTACCGGCGCAGCTGGCACTGCCTGGCCGGCCTCCTCTGCTGCCTGCTGGCCCTCACCGCGGCCCAAAGCGGCGCCAGCGGCATTGGCTACCTGGTCTGCACAAGACAGCTTGGCGGCTGCGTCAGCTTCCTGGAGCGGGATCCCTGCATAAAGGCGGCGGTCCCGTTCTTCGTTGTCTCCCTGGTCTGGCTGAGCATCTTCTGCTCCTGCTGCTGCCAGAGCCCGAAGGCTCTTGGCGTGTTCCTCCTTGTCGGCCTGTGCGGCGAGTCCGTGCTGGCTGGCTACATGGTCGCCTTCGACCAGACTGTGCGGGTTGACGATCACCTGCGGCAGCAGCTAAGCGCCGCGCTGGACGCCGCCTGCGCCCGCCGGCCAACACCGGAGAAGTCGCTGACCAGCTTGAACTGCTTCCGGCCATTCCGAGACAGCCTGGCGAGCTGCCGGAAGCTGGACCGGCGCCTACCGCGGCTTTGCAACCACACGACGACGGTGCCTGCAGTCGGCCGCGCACAGCGGCGACAGTGGGGGCAGCAGCAGTCTTCACCGCCGCCGCCTGGCCTCGCGCTGGCCTTCCACAAGGACAACTGCATCGCCGACCTGCAGGAGGCGATCGCGACGCGCAAGCAGCTGCACCAAGTGGTCACCTACTCGCTGATGTTCACTTTTGCCGGCTTTCACTTTGTCCTGGTGGTGGCCCTCTGCGGCTACGACGTTCGCCGGAAGCGGATGGAGAAGAATTTGGGAATCGGCGCCGGCATCTGCGTCGGACGGGGAGTCGGCGAGAAGGAGGAGCCGCACGGAGCCGCGGCTGGGCCTCAGGGCAACGGCCAGATTCGGAGGCTGGAGATCCACGTCAACTTGGACGCCGGCACCGATTTGCTCAACTCGATGCCGCCGTCCCACGCGATGCAGCCGATGCCTTCGCAGTCTCGACCGCCGGCCCAACTGCACCGCACGGAAATTACGGCTTCCACATCCGCGTCGTCGGCTGCGGGTACCGCGGCCGGTTTAGAGAAGGCATCACTGCCTCTGCTTCCGATGGCCGGCGGGCGCAACCGTGTCACGTTTGATGTAGACAAACAGATGTGAATGCAGGTGTGAATTCAGGTGTGAATGCAGGTGTGAATCCGGGTTTGAATGCGGGTGGGAATGCGAGTGTGAATGCGGGTGTGAATTCAGGTGTGAATGCGGGTGTGAATGCGGGTGTGAATGCAGGGTGAATGGAGGTGTGAATGCGGGTGGGAATGCGAGTGTGAATGCGGGTGTGAATTCAGGTGTGAATGCAGGTGTGAATGCGGGTGTGAATGCGATTGTGAATGCAGTTGTGAATGCAGGGTGAATGGAGGTGTGAATGCGGGTGTGGATGCAGGTGTGAATGCAGGGTGAATGCGGGTGTGAATCCGGGTTTGAATGCGGGTGGGAATGCGAGTGTGAATGCGGGTGTGGATTCAGGTGTGAATGCGGGTGTGAATGCGGGTGTGAATGCAGGGTGAATGCGGGTGTGAATCTGGGTTTGAATGCGGGTGGGAATGCGAGTGTGAATGCGGGTGTGAATTCAGGTGTGAATGCGGGTGTGAATGCGGGTGTGAATGCAGGGTGAATGCGGGTGTGAATCCGGGTGTGAATGCGGGTGGGAATGCGGGTGTGAATGCGGGTTTGAATGTAGCTGTGAATGTATGAATGAGTGTAATAGATGCAGTTATAAACGTTGAGTTAATTTTTGGAAATTCACTAAAAATGCTAGAAATATGATTGAATACTAATTTACCTCTTTGATTATAATTAATTTCCACCCAATTTGAGGTTTTTAAGCGAATCCACGCAATTTCTACTCTTCGGTTTTTTCAGTATTTCGTATGCCCAGTTTTCAAATCATTAGAAATCATCGCGAATGTAAACTTCTGCTTCTGCTTTGTCGTCATTCCGTTAGGTTAACAAAATACACGATCTGTGGCATATGAAACTAGAGTGCTACTACAAGTAGGAACTTGTGCGCGTTGATATTATACCACAGATGCGTTGATAATACCAGCAAGCAGTGGCGGATACAGTCACAATGACTGACAAATATTGAATAGCCTTGTTAAGAAAAAATGTACAAAAATTGGTACCCAATGCTCATATTGGTTACATTTTCCAACATGTCGGATTCGGACGCTCTATAAAGCAGGGTCTGAAAAGTCTGAGACACATGCCAGATCCAGCCCACTATTTTCCTAACTCTACTTTCCTAGCACTCTGCATGGCCCCCTTCAAACACTGGCCCTTTCTCGCTGTCTCATCTCTCCCCTGTCTCATCTCTCCCCTGTCTCATCTCTTTTCTGTCTCATCTCCCCTGTCTCATCTCTTTTCTGTCTCATCTCTTTTCTGTCCTGTCTCATCTTTCTCTTATATCATCTCTTCTGTCTCATCTCTCCTGTCTTTTTTCTACCCAGTTACGCTTACTCTCAGTGAACTGAGACGGACTACATAAAGATTGTTGGATACCATAAAAATAATAAACCCCCTGCCCCTGCTCTATAAAGCCTAATTGTATGAGAATGGAGGTGAGATACAAATCTCCAAAGGCCCGAAGATCTGCTACAGCTCACTCGAAAGTTTTCAATCGACTGATCTACTTGGTATTTCGGATTATTAAATGGACACAAAATGTGTTATCAAACACTAATTACTTTGTTTAAACCTCTTTGTTTAACCTCTTCAAACCTAAGCTCTAACGCCTACACAGTCAGTTCTGCCGGATGGCCAGCAGGACTGGCCATAGACTATTTTTGCTCGCTTCTTCACTCTCTTAACCTCCGGTACTCGTAAACAAAAATAAGCCCAGAACTTCCCTATTTTCAGTCTCTTTTTCTCTCCAAAAAATGGCTTTAGCCCCCAGACGCTCTTTAAGAGTTGCGGCCTTAGAAGCCAGACGCGCTCTAGGCTTGCACAGTGATTCAGAAAGCAGCTCAGACGGCGAAACGGAATCTGACAATTCTGAATTTGAAGAAGGAACTGGAGATGAAGGAATGGACGAAACACAGCAGACTCCAGAGGTTCAAGCAACGCCATGGCAAATCGTAAATGAACATACTGATGCGATTCATGTCCAACAGCGAGAGTTTTTGGGCACCCCGGGAATCAACCCTGGCTTGAATCCGTCGGACAACATCGAAGACAACTTAAATCTTTTTTTAACACCAGAGTGCCGGCTTAAACTGCTTAAAGCTAAACTAAACTCGAAGCTTAAACTTAACCGTTTCTCATCTCTCATAGGTAACAGTTAGCTTATCATGGAAGACACGGGAGAAGAGGCAGTTTAAATAACTTGACAGTTTAATTTAAAGTTAAGTTTAACACTGAGACTGAATTTCACGTTGAACTTTCACGTATGCAATTATATATTAAAAGTACTTCAGTTTAGCCTAGGCCTTCATTACTAAATAGTAAAGAATGAGATAATAATCGTATACTGATAAGAGACAATGCCAAGGTTAAAAATTTAAATTCATAAAACAATTTTTCTCGTTTTCCTAGCTTGTCCTAATGCGCATAGATAAGAAAACAACCGGGAATTATAGAGCCTTTAAAAATAATTTAGTATTCACGAGCGCGTACATAGGATATATTAAATGCGGAGTCGACATCTAACTTGTAAAATATCACATGATCAGCGCAGGGTTTGTGGGGCCCAACTGAAGATGGCGGCCTTGAGGGTTGGGTGTGAAATTTGGGGTTCGAGGGTCTTATCTTACAATAATCGATCGAGAACCCACCTAACGAACAAAGCGGAGGGCACAAAATATACTAAGAAAGGCATGGTAGGAAAGACAGGAGAAATCTAAGAAAAATTTCTTAGTCACATACTTTATGAAGCAAGTCACATGCTTTATGATGCTTCATAAAGTAAGAAAGACAGGAGCGTGGATAAACTCTCGTCTAAAAATATGTTTTGATACTATACGAAGATGTCTGTCTGTCTTAAACTACAAAAATCAAAGATATATTTATTGGGTAAGAAGCTAAAAAGTAGCGAATTTTGCATTGAATCCTTAACTTGTTTTGTTTCTGACAAGTCTTTGAATCTGTCTTTAGCAAATGCTCGCTAAGGGCAAGTGACAGACAAATAACAGTTAAAATGGAAATTGTAAAAGCTTTTATTTTTTATTACCAAATTCTAAAAGCACTGAGTGAATGAAGATTGAGCTACGGACACCTTACCTGAGAGGGAGGTGTACTCTCAGCGAATCTGCTCATTTTTGTGTCATTTTTTTATCTTCGAGCGTGGGTACATTTTTTTAAATTGGTCGAGGGCGGTTGTATCAAAAGAAACAAGCTTTGATAATTCTGTGAAGGCACTGTGAAGGCATTTTACCTTGCTGCGCGGAAGGAATTGAGTTTTCTCCTGCTCAATGGCTTGGTTAGCCTAATGCCCACTTTTTTGTAAAAATGTAACGATATATGATTTTCACTTTTTCAACCTTCACATTGAATGTTTTTAAACTAAAAAATTGTAGAAATCAGCGCTCAAGAAGTGCTACTACAAGTAGCAAATAGCAATTCAGCAAGAAGCCCCAGTTTGAATGTGTCTGCCCAACCAATGGCTGAATGACTCGCTTCTGATTGGTCCATGGAGGCGAGGGCTTTAGCTCTTATGCAGGAGGTGGAAAGGCCTATTTTTCGCTATAAAGGAGACACTCCACCAGGACTAAAGTAGAGCATTTACTAACAAACAGCCCAGTCACAATTTCGAGATGGAGACGAACATCCAGCGCTTCATCCAAGCCCTGCAGGATAGGTGAGCCAGTTTTTCCAACAAATTTAATACGAATAAACAAATTGTCGGCTCTGAAACAGCCTTCAATCTAATTCAAGAACATACAAACACCAACCCGCAGGCAGCAGCTTGCGATTGTCTCGGTGCCAGGGAACTGTTCAGCTGGAGCTGTCATGAAAAGCGAGCAGCAGCTTCGTGACATCCTGCTGAAGCACGAGCGTCGGCCAAGTCGACCGGTGCTGTGTGTCTTCTGTAAGAACAACGGCGAGCCGGAGTCTTTCTACCGCGGTCACACTGTCAAAGACGGCAATGGCGACGTCGTCTGCCCGGTGCTGCAGAGCTACAAGTGTCCCATCTGCTTTGCCACGGGCACCGCTGCGCACACGGTCAAGTACTGCCCGGTTGGCAACGGAGTGAGGCGAGGTGCCCGAGTTGACTTTGGCAACACCGTCTGGAGCAGCGGCTGCTGCAGTGGCGGCGGCGGCAGCAGCAGCGGGGATAGACGCAGCAGCGGCCTCGGTGCCGGCGGTGGCAGCAGCGGCAGGCCAATGCAGAACCCGGTCAGACGTCGCTAAATGAATTTTCTAGCCTTTTTTATAAACAATAGTTGATAGTTGATAGTTAGGCACCAGTATGGTGCCTCATTAAACAACAATATAACCGAATATGTAAATGTGAATTGAATAATGGCATTACGTGGCAATCAACTACTCCTTATGTTCATTTTATAATTGACAATGGAACAACAAGTTGTTCTAGTTTTTGCACGACCCTGATTAATATGCTACTTAATTATTGTTTGTTGTCGTGTTGCTGTACTTTCTCGAAGTCAGGAAATACCTGACCAATTCGAACCTTGTTTCGAATGCAATTTTACAATTTTCTGCAGCCAAGCTAGCTAGTGGCTAAAATTTTAAAATCTCTTTGACAATTGAATACATTTTTTAATCATTTTAATCAATATTCACCTGACATAACTTCATTGCATGTAAAATCACATGCATGACTCCATCTTTGCTATTTCATTTTCCTCTTGTACATTTTCATTCAATTATATACGTACAGCTAAGTCTGTTATCTCGCTAGTTTTTTCATGTTTATTTCAACAATTTCAAATTTTAGTAGTAAAAAAGTCTGATTAAATAAAATTTAGCGAATTTAATGTTGCCCTTGATACGAACAAAAAATGTTGCTTGACTTTACACAACTTCCTTATCACTCAAAACTAAACAGGATTAGACTAAGGTCGGGCCAGCATGGCAACTAGAAACACTGTCATTAGGCCCTGGCAACTCGCCAGGCCCCGAGGTGCCACAGTAACAGAGTTGGCCTATTAGCTTTAATTGCTGTAACATTTCGGACGGGCTGGTAAAAGTACACGGGAGTAGTGAAGTCCGAATCCAGTCTAAACCGAAAATTATTCAATGCAAGCCACAGACTGCGGTGACGCCGTGAGGGAAAAAAATCACCGCAGTCAGGGGTGACAAAGGATGAATAATTTAATTTTGTGATCTTCACTTTCCTTTTGTTTATTTGTTTTAATTTGGCTTTCGACCATCATATTGGCCACGTTCCACTGTATAATATGGGTGCTTTTCAGGTTTGTAAACTTTGCTTGCTGTCGCTTTTACTGTGCCTAATATTAATAATAATTAATGCAGGCTGCAACCTACAATGGCACATCAATTGGTGACACTAGACCCGCAGCCAGCGAGGAGGCAATTCTGCCCATTTCGCTGACTCCTGAGCACACACCCACACAGATACTGTACGCAAGGTTACGCTCACGTGTACATATGCTCTGGCTTTCTCATCGTCAGGCAGTGCACATTTCACTGTGCCTTGGAGGTTGGCCCTCAAGGACGTAAATTTCCCCAAGGCTTCTCTCCGCAGCTGCGCCCCGAATGAATGTGGCCTCGCAGCGGAATCGAGCTCAGGGACCTTGGCGCGAGAGGCAAACGCGTTAACCGCTCTGCCACTCACTCCCTTTGTAGTTTGCCTGCTGTTGCTTTTAGTTTGCCTGCTGTTGCTTTTAGTTTGCCTGCTGTTGCTTGTAGTTTGCCTGCTGTTGCTTGTAGTTTGCCTGCTGTTGCTTGTAGTTTTCTTTGGTGAGTTTTATTGAGAACTATATTACGTCGCTGACGTGAACTAAGGACCACTGATGCCAGTGCCAGAAGCATTACCGCTATGAAGATCCCAATACCAGAAACAATTTATTTTGAAAAGGATGAACAAAATAATGCAGAGATAATATTTTTCTTTTGTGAATAAAACACAGTTTTTTGCAATATTAGTTTTAATTTAAGCTTTTTCAAAAGCAGTTAAACTGTTTTAGGTATAATATCGTCAATGTGAGCATAGTAAATATAGACAGTGAAACTAGAAAAACAACAGGGCGGTCTGTTTATGTGACTCTGGAAACAAAAAATTCACAAAAAGCAAAACAGAACTTATCGCGAGCCAGTTAATACAGTGACAGGTGCGAATTGGAATTGGAAATACAGACAGAAATCAATCTGCTGCTACAGCTAGTTGGTGGCTTCTTGATACATCCAGATAAGGATTTGGGTTGGGATAATGATTGGGATTCGGGTTGGGATAATGATTGGGATTCGGGTTGGGATAATGATTGGGATTCGGGTTGGGATAATGATTAGGATTTGGGTTGGGATTATGATTGGGATTCGGGTTGGGATAATGATTAGGATTCGGGTTGGGATAATGATTAGGATTCGGGTTGGGATAATGATTGGGATTCGGGTTGGGATAATGATTAGGATTCGGGTTGGGATAATGATTAGGATTCGGGTTGGGATAATGATTGGGATTCGGGTTGGGATAATGATTGGGATTCGGGTTGGGATAATGATTGGGATTCGGGTTGGGATAATGATTAGGATTTGGGTTGGGATAATGATTATGATTTGGGTTGGGATAATGATTGGGATTCGGGTTGGGATAATGATTGGGATTCGGGTTGGGATAATGATTGGGATTCGGGTTGGGATAATGATTAGGATTCGGGTTGGGATAATGATTGGGATTCGGGTTGGGATAATGATTAGGATTCGGGTTGGGATAATGATTGGGATTCGGGTTGGGATAATGATTGGGATTCGGGTTGGGATAATGATTGGGATTCGGGTTGGGATAATGATTAGGATTTGGATTGGGATAATGATTGGGATTCGGGTTGGGATAATGATTAGGATTTGGGTTGGGATAATGATTTGGATTCGGGTTGGGATAATGATTAGGATTCGGGTTGGGATAATGATTGGGATTCGGGTTGGGATAATGATTGGGATTCGGGTTGGGATAATGATTAGGATTTGGATTGGGATAATGATTGGGATTCGGGTTGGGATAATGATTAGGATTCGGGTTGGGATAATGATTAGGATTTGGGTTGGGATAATGATTGGGATTCGGGTTTGGATAATGATTAGGATTCGGGTTGGGATAATGATTGGGATTCGGGTTGGGATAATGATTAGGATTTGGGTTGGGATGATGATTGGGATTCGGGTTGGGATAATGATTGGGATTCGGGTTGGGATGATGATTGGGATTCGGACTCCGATAATTATTGTGTTCGGAAATTCATGTCTGTTCACAAGCAGTAATCTCTCTACTACTCACAGCTACTAAGCATGTCAATCATAGATTCTGGGGTACCGCGTCACAACAAGTAGATTCGTTCATAAACGTTGAATAATTAGCAACGCAAAACAGCTTGATTTAAACAACAAATAAGCCGAAAAAAGCAATTGGAGGATTTTAGCTGGACATACTGCTTGAGTGCACTTCTAAAAGGAGCCACAAAGCAAGCTATTTTTGGAGTGTTCATTAGTCCGTGAAACAATAATGCACGTACGAGTAAGTTTTTTGTTAGAAAAAAGTGAACTAGGATTTGCAATTAGAAATTCAATATTTGTTATTATAGCAAATCAAATAGTTTTAATTAAATATTTTCTTTTTTATCTATAAGATCATAAACTTATCGAAAGAACTATTACCTTATAGCTTTTTGTCGACTTCTAATAGACCATATCGATTTCTTATCGATCTTATCGATTTCTTATCGATCTTATCGATTTCTTATCGATCTTATCGATTTCTTATCGATCTTATCGATTTCTTATCGATCTTATCGATTTCTTATCGATCTTATCGATTTCTTATCCATCTTATCGATTTCTTATCCATCTTATCGATTTCTTATCCATCTTATCGATTTCTTATCCATCTTATCGATTTCTTATCGATCTTATCGATTTATTCTCGATTTTATCGATTTCTTATCGATCTTATCGATTTCTTATCGATCTTATCGATTTCTTATCGATCTTATCGATTTCTTATCGATCTTATCGATTTCTTATCGATCTTATCGATTTCTTATCGATCTTATCGATTTCTTATCGATCTTATCGATTTCTTATCCATCTTATCGATTTCTTATCCATCTTATCGATTTCTTATCCATCTTATCGATTTCTTATCCATCTTATCGATTTCTTATCGATCTTATCGATTTATTCTCGATTTTATCGATTTCTTATCGATCTTATCGATTTCTTATCGATCTTATCGATTTCTTATCGATCTTATCGATTTCTTATCGATCTTATCGATTTCTTATCGATCTTATCGATTTCTTATCGATCTTATCGATTTCTTATCGATCTTATCGATTTCTTATCGATCTTATCGATTTCTTATCGATCTTATCGATTTCTTATCCATCTTATCGATTTCTTATCCATCTTATCGATTTCTTATCCATCTTATCGATTTCTTATCCATCTTATCGATTTCTTATCGATCTTATCGATTTATTCTCGATTTTATCGATTTCTTATCCATCTTATCGATTTCTTATCCATCTTATCGATTTCTTATCCATCTTATCGATTTCTTATCGATCTTATCGATTTATTCTCGATTTTATCGATTTCTTATCGATCTTATCGATTTCTTATCGATCTTATCGATTTCTTATCGATCTTATCGATTTCTTATCGATCTTATCGATTTCTTATCGATCTTATCGATTTCTTATCGATCTTATCGATTTCTTATCGATCTTATCGATTTCTTATCGATCTTATCGATTTCTTATCGATCTTATCGATTTCTCATCGATCTTATCGATTTATTCTCGATTTTCTCGATTTCTTATCTATTTTATCGATTTCTTATCGATTTTATCGATTTCTTATCGATTTTATCGATTTCTTATCGATTTTATCGATTTCTTATCGATTTATTATTTAGTTTTTAGATCGCCTACACACCGTTTTTTGTACAAAAAATTAATTTTTAAGTTTTTTTCTGGCCTTTTTGATTTCCGACCGATATTATTGATCTCTAAAATAGTATATAGATAAAAAGAATGATTGATTGATTGTGAACTATTAGAGCTGTTATTTTAACAAACAACCAAGCTTCAGGAAATAAACAGATACTTAAGAACTAAAAGCTGCATCATAAGAGTGCAGTCTGTAGGGAGAGTACAAAGTGCAGAGCGCAAAAACGAAGTCTCGTTATTAAAAGTAATACTAAAATAAGAAAGTATAAATGACAGAAAATTCACAATGACCCAAAGATGAGCCCTCGGTCGCTGACTAGGCAGGCTGCCGGCTATGAAATCACAGGAGAGAAAATTGATGAAATAAATTAAACGGCTCCGATCCCTCTGTGCCTACTATCAGGCGCATGTATTGAACATTTGGGTAGAAAAAAATGAAAAATAAATAGGATAAAAATGGTTGACACACATAGTGAAAATATAAATTTTGCTTGATTGAGAATGGCTGCAGTGTCCGAAACGAGAAAACCAAAGAAACAATGTTAAACTGTTAATCCAGAACTAATGCCAAACTGCTACGCACATTACTCATCGCATTGACGCAAGCAACAATAATAACAAATAACAATCGGTATACAGAAGTGTTTACGTGAATATACTATAGCAGTCTAAATTTCACTTAACCAAATATATATATATAGCGGTGATAAAACAGTGAAGTGCGGTAGAGGGGGCTGAGGTTAGAAAACGCATGCACAACTTCAGAAGCAAGTCCTGGCCCTTCTGGAGTCGACAAGGATTTGAACCTTTTCTGAATTATAACAAACATTATTTGAGTATTATAATTATGTTAGCAAACAAGAGAATCATGATTGAACTGTGAGTGCTTGAGATTAGCCTCGCTTAGTCAGAAACCTTCACTAAATCACTAAATAAAAAAGCTAAGAATTAGACAATTGTATTCTTCAAAGACAAAGCACAGACAACAGAGACAAACAGCTGAACTGCCAGCCCTTGGATGAGAGACAGAAATCCGACATTGCAGTTTAACACTTGCTTCCGCACTGACACCGCACACTCCGGTCAAGAAAATGTGATGAGAAAAAAGAAAACGAAACACTGAGATTGCCAGCAGTGTGGGGACCGGCTCAGAACTCGGTGAACTCCTTGGCGCACTTCTCCGAGCTGGCGATTCGCAGCGGCTCCTCTTCGTATTCGTCAAAGTTAGACGGGTCACCGGGACCCTTCGATTTGGGAATGAACGGCGCCTCGACCTCCTTCTTGTACACCTGCGTTGATGATTGGTGAGGAATTCTAATAATGAAAATCGATGATCCTGCTATTTTGGTACAAGGATGATTCAATTGGATGGCCCAGGCTGGCAGATGTTTGCCAGATTCTTATTGGCTGATAGTCAAAAAGAAAGCTAAATAGATCGAATCAAAGGAAATCGACGAGCTTAAGAAAATCTGATTTCTCGATGCTAAAATAAAATCTTATTGGCTGAAGCTAAAATGAATCTGATTGGCCCAAACAAGAAGAAATCGGATTGGTCCAAGCTAAAAGGAATCTGATTGGCCCAAACTACATAAGATTATATTCAAGAAGGCTCACCTGAATCCAGTCAGTGGTGGCGAACCACTTGTGCGACTTGATATCGTTGACCCCATTCTTTAGATTGCCAAATCGTTTGGTGAGGTCCACCTGCAGCAGGTTGCGCAGCAGGTCCTTCAGGTCAGACGAGAAGTGGCTGGGGAAGCGCACCTTGCCGGAGACGATCTTCTCGTAGATCTGGATCGGCTGGTCGGCGAAGAAGGGCGGGTACCCGGCAGCCATCTCGTAGACTAGGACGCCCAGGGCCCACCAATCAACTGCCTTGTTATAGCCCTTGACAGTGCGAAGAAATATAATTTGATTTCTGATAGCACTGTAAAAAGATTTACAATTAGTCTACTTTAAGTAGCGTGACACAGGCGCGAAGCAAATAATTTTTTTCAGGTCAAAAAGAACGAAAATGGAATTACAGCAAGTGCCTTTAAGGGAAAGTAAACTATGATGAAGTTTAAAGAATATAAAATTCGAGATTGATATAGTTTGACTGCCGTTGCGTACTATACTACTACAAAGTAGCCTTAAGCTATAAGCTTAAAAAACTGTGTATTTATTAGTTATTGTTGTGGCAAATGCAGCTCTCACCTTGCTCAGGATGATCTCAGGCGCAAGGTACTCGGGAGTGCCGCACAATGTCCAGGTGCGACCCTTGACCCGCTTGGCGAAGCCAAAGTCTGTCACCTGGACGATGGCAAAGATGGAGAATCAACATGTTTATAATAAAAAACTAATATTTATCATAGTTTTTTGTGCACTGTTAGCATTCCATTAATTTTAAACAAAAGTGCACTGGATTTTATTGGAACTGCAGACCGCAACACAATCGCTTATATCTATATATAATAGGACAATTACGAGTATTAGACAGACATAAATAAAACAAAATGACACTTTTGGGTCAGCGTTGGCACGCGAATCACAGGCGTGAGGTTGGCGCATGCAAGAATAGCGAGATCAGCAGCAGGCAAATGCATAATACATATGCAGATTAAAGCACTGGCGCACAACAGACCGACATGTATTTGCAGTGCGCCAAAAATGAGTACAGCCTGAAAGCTAGTAGCTAAATAAGGCTAGAAGGATTCTATTGGGTCATTCATTTAAAAGACTGTGATTCTGAATTATACTAAACTCTGAATCAAAGATTTATGATGAATGCTTTTGATTATGAATCATGGAATTGTGTGATTCGGGGAATTTTGTGATTCGGGGAATTTTGTGATTCGGGGAATTGTGTGATTCGGGGAATTTTGTGATTCAGGGAATTTTGTGATTCGGGGAATTTTGTGATTCGGGGAATTTTGTCATTCTATGAATTTTGTGATTCGAGGAATTTTGTGATTCAGGGAATTTTGTGATTCGGGGAATTTTGTGATTCAGGGAATTTTGTGATTCGGGGAATTTTGTGATTCAGGGAATTTTGTGATTCGGGGAATTTTGTCATTCTATGAATTTTGTGATTCGAGGAATTTTGTGATTCAGGGAATTTTGTGATTCGGGGAATTTTGTGATTCAGGGAATTTTGTGATTCGGGGAATTTTGTGATTCGGGGAATTTTGTGATTCAGGGAATTTTGTGATTCGGGGAATTTTGTCATTCTATGAATTTTGTGATTCTATGAATTTTGTGATTCAGGGAATTTTGTGATTCGGGGAATTTTGTCATTCTATGAATTTTGTGATTCAGGGAATTTTGTGATTCGGGGAATTTTGTGATTCAGGGAATTTTGTGATTCGGGGAATTTTGTCATTCTATGAATTTTGTGATTCGAGGAATTTTGTGATTCGGGGAATTTTGTGATTCGGGGAATTTTGTCATTCTATGAATTTTGTGATTCAGGGAATTTTGTGATTCGAGGAATTTTGTGATTCGAGGAATTTTGTGATTCAGGGAATTTTGTGATTCGGGGAATTTTGTCATTCTATGAATTTTGTGATTCAGGGAATTTTGTGATTCGGGGAATTTTGTGATTCAGGGAATTTTGTGATTCGGGGAATTTTGTCATTCTATGAATTTTGTGATTCAGGGAATTTTGTGATTCGGGGAATTTTGTGATTCGGGGAATTTTGTCATTCTATGAATTTTGTGATTCGAGGAATTTTGTGATTCAGGGAATTTTGTGATTCGGGGAATTTTGTGATTCAGGGAATTTTGTGATTCGGGGAATTTTGTGATTCAGGGAATTTTGTGATTCGGGGAATTTTGTCATTCTATGAATTTTGTGATTCGAGGAATTTTGTGATTCAGGGAATTTTGTGATTCGGGGAATTTTGTGATTCAGGGAATTTTGTGATTCGGGGAATTTTGTGATTCGGGGAATTTTGTGATTCAGGGAATTTTGTGATTCGGGGAATTTTGTCATTCTATGAATTTTGTGATTCTATGAATTTTGTGATTCAGGGAATTTTGTGATTCGGGGAATTTTGTCATTCTATGAATTTTGTGATTCAGGGAATTTTGTGATTCGGGGAATTTTGTGATTCAGGGAATTTTGTGATTCGGGGAATTTTGTCATTCTATGAATTTTGTGATTCGAGGAATTTTGTGATTCGGGGAATTTTGTGATTCGGGGAATTTTGTCATTCTATGAATTTTGTGATTCAGGGAATTTTGTGATTCGAGGAATTTTGTGATTCGAGGAATTTTGTGATTCAGGGAATTTTGTGATTCGGGGAATTTTGTCATTCTATGAATTTTGTGATTCAGGGAATTTTGTGATTCGGGGAATTTTGTGATTCAGGGAATTTTGTGATTCGGGGAATTTTGTCATTCTATGAATTTTGTGATTCAGGGAATTTTGTGATTCGGGGAATTTTGTGATTCAGGGAATTTTGTGATTCGGGGAATTTTGTCATTCTATGAATTTTGTGATTCGAGGAATTTTGTGATTCGGGGAATTTTGTGATTCGGGGAATTTTGTCATTCTAGGAATTTTGTGATTCGGGATTTTTCGGAATTACGGATTCGTGTGTACAGCCACCGAGCCAGGCGCAACATCCGCAGCCGCGGATTCCTACAAAAGAAGGCAGACTAGAGGAAAGCGAAACTGAAGCAGCTGCTGACTATGAGGGGGAGGTGGAGAGTCTGTGCGGCAGGTTTAGCTTTGCGAAGGCCGTTGCAAGGAAAAGTTGGCTCTGAACTACTGATAGAAAGCTGGGACAACAGCAATTATTAATAGAGGCAGAGAGACAGGAAGACACAAAATCTGCGATCCGGCTGTCGCTGTCCGGGCTAGCGGCGCGAGCGGATCGTAATAGGACCGGCTGGCGACTCGACGCGACACGCGCGCTGAGCACACTGGCGAACTTCCCCCCTTTTCCCCCTAATTTTGCCTCACCTCCCCCGCGGGGGAAAATCCCCCCCGCTCATCTCCATAATTACTGCAATTTCCCCAATCTGAACTCAAGGGAATAGGTCGTGTAGCATTAGGCTATAAGATTGCAGCCGGGGCAGGATTCAGAGACTGCAGTCCGGGTCCTCACTTTGATGTAGCCGCCGCAGTCAATGAGCAGGTTCTCGGGCTTGAGATCCCGATAAATCAGGTCCAGGCTGTGCAGGTACTCGAAACCCAGCACAATCTGGGCGGCGTAGAATCTCGAATGCGGCTCGCTGCGACGGGCGCGCGCGAGGTTGAAGGCGGGTGGAGGGGGTGGAGGAGGCGGGGGACACTTGGCTTCATGAGTCATGGCATGGCAACAATTCTCAATCAATGCATATTCAGTAGTGTAATGCCTACTTGTACAGCCGACAAACACAATGTTTCTTTAGTCTAGTCAAATAAGCACATTGTGGATTGTACTAGTATTTGAGTTTAGTTCATTTTTGACTATTTGAGTTAATTTTTGTCTGTACAATTCCTATCTATGATTACGTTTCGCGGGTAAAATTGCACGAAAAAGTAAAAAAAACGAGGAAAATAAATGGCGAGCTTGCAAAACATGTTAAAATTGTTGCAAATGTTGAAAACGAGACATTTTCTTAGAATTGTATGTACTTACCATGGTTCTTATGTCTTATATCTTATGTCACTGCAATACATTTTGTGAGCTAATGACTAGTTATCCACTTACTATTAAATTTTTGAGTCGAATGAGAAGTCAGGTGAGCAGACAGTGAGCAGGCGGGGGCATTGCCAGGTTAAGTAGCAGCATCAGGAGCAGCAAAACGCGCGAATTTTCGGTAGAAGCAAAATATGTTAAGAAGAGCAACAGCACACCATGTGTTATGCCACACCCAAGCAATTCACTTTTAACCTTAAAAGGTCAGCTAAGCTATGTAAACTTCATGGGTAATGATTGGTAATTTGGGTCAACTTGGGTCATGATTTATAAGCGGGTCAACTTGGGTCATGATTGGTAATTTGGGTCAACTTGGGTCATGATTTATAAGCTGGGTCAACTTGGGTCATGATTGGTAATTTGGGTCAACTTGGGTCATGATTGATAAGCTGGGTCGACGTGGTTCATGATTGATAAGCTGGGTCAACTTGGGTCATGATTGGTAATTTGGGTCAACTTGGGTCATGATTTATAAGCTGGGTCAACTTGGGTCATGATTGGTAATTTGGGTCAACTTGGGTCATGATTGATAAGCTCGGTCGACGTGGTTCATGATTGATAAGCTGGGTCAACTTGGGTCATGATTGGTAATTTGGGTCAACTTGGGTCATGATTTATAAGCTGGGTCAACTTGGGTCATGATTGGTAATTTGGGTCAACTTGGGTCATGATTGATAAGCTGGGTCGACGTGGTTCATGATTGATAAGCTGGGTCAATTTGGGTCATGGTTGGTAATTTGGGTCAATTTCTGTCCCATTTGGACCCAGGACCCAGTGAGTAGGTCAAGCACCTGCAGGGGTAATATATATTAAGCTAGGAAATGCAAGTGCATTTTCATTAGCTAGCCTCAGGTGCTTCTACACTCACTTCTGTTATGGAATAAGATCGGAAGACATAAATACGAATGTTATTCGAATGCTCCAAAGAATTAAATTCGCTGTGATTAAAAGTGATAAATAGGCATATAATATTAGGCATATCCTTTCTCCCCCCGCACAGAAACCTTGAGAAATCCGTCAGCGTTAATTAGGATGTTTTCTGGCTTGAGATCCCGGTACACTATGTCCAGGTGGTGCAGGTACTCAAAAGCCAGGACAACCTGAGCCCCATAAAGGCGGGACACGTCTTCGCTGCAATGCGCGGGTAAATAAGGTCAGGGTTAATCACAGGTCTGAGGAAAAACAAGACGAGACTGAACTGGCTCCTGAAGGATAGGGGGGAGACTGGACTGGCTCCTGAAGGATAGGGGGGAGACTGGACTGGCTCCTGAAGGATAGGGGGGAGACTGGACTGGCTCCTGAAGGATAGGGGGGAGACTGGACTGGCTCCTGAAGGATAGGGGGGAGACTGGACTGGCTCCTGAAGGATAGGGGGGAGACTGGACTGGCTCCTGAAGGATAGGAGGAGAGCCTGAACTGGCTCCTGAAGGATAGGAGGGAACCTGAACTGGCTCCTGAAGGATAGGTGAGGAGCCTGAACTGGCTCCTGAAGGATAGGAGGGAACCTGAACTGGCTCCTGAAGGATAGGAGAAGAGCCTGAAATGGCTCCTGAAGGATAGGAGGGAACCTGAACTGGCTCCTGAAGGATAGGTGAGGAGCCTGAACTGGCTCCTGAAGGATAGGAGGAGAGCCTGAACTGGCTCCTGAAGGATAGGAGGAGAGCCTGAACTGGCTCCTGAAGGATAGGAGGAGAGCCTGAACTGGCTCCTGAAGGATAGGAGGAGAGCCTGAACTGGCTCCTGAAGGATAGGAGGAGAGCCTGAACTGGCTCCTGAAGGATAGGAGGGAACCTGAACTGGCTCCTGAAGGAAAGGAGGGAACCTGAACTGGGTCCTGAAGGATAGGAGGAGAGACTGGACTGGCTCCTGAAGGATAGGAGGGAACCTGAACTGGCTCCTGAAGGATAGGAGGGGAGACTGGACAGGTTTATCGCTTGAGAAACACATCACATATTTTCTCGTTATCTCATGATTTCGTTACAATGCCTTACAAATGCCAATAAAATTAGGTACATTTACTTTTTCCAACAGACTTAAGTGCAATTGAAAACTTATAAAATAAATAGTCAGTTTGCTATCACATCATATTCTTACCTAAAGCGTCCGATTCGTCGCAGGTGTGAGAACATCTCGCCTCCGTTCACAAACTCCAGCACCATGTACAGGTTGCTGTTGTCCTGTTTGATGGTGACGGGTTGCATGACAGCTAGATTGGAGTTACAATTCGCAATGCGCCCTACTGTACGCTCACCTTGAAGTGATAGTCGAGTCGGACTAGAAACGGGAAGCTGATGGCCTGCAGGATTCGCTTCTCATTCAGGGTGTGCTCAATCTGCTTCAGCTTCACCACCTGCGAGGAAGTAGGGAGATCCTGTGTTAGAGTTTCAGGCTGAGAGGCCTGGAGTTCGATTTCCGCATCCCCCCATCGTCACCATCAAACAGTCCATGGACTGAGCTGCTGTACGGCGCATTTCTATACATTTAAGACTAGAAGATCCCAAAACTGTTGAGCCAATTCAAGATACAAGAAAAAAAATTGAACTGGCCGGTCGTCAACGGAGAATAAGAGTGGGATAATTGGGAATGGAAATGTTTCATCTTTGCTGTCCCCAAAGTCCGATTGCCGTTTCGACTACAGAAAATGGCGTGGGAAATTTGGGAAATTGAGGAAAATTCTATTTTTAATTAGTTTAATTTCGGACCAGGGAAACTCGGAGGCAGGGCAAAGCGACAGAGTTGGTTCACATCGTTTTGAGCGATTTGACTGACCCCCCTAGTCCTCTGGCCATTGCTGTGCCGCAGCTCCGTGATTGCAGCTAGGAGAGGGGGTGGCTGGGACACGTTAGCGGGAATTGAATTCTTCCCACAGGCCCACCCGCCGGCCTCATTCCCAGTCGTTCTGTTCACTTCCCCTACTCGCCATCCAGCAACCCAGACCAGGGTAGGAGAGATGAGACAGACAGGAAGAGGGTGGGACTTGAGACAATTTCATTATTCTCCTCTCGTCTCAAGCTTCTGCACTTTCTTTCAACTCGGCCTAACTCCAACTGCTGTCCGTCTTTGCCGACTTTTCCTCGCCGTGCCGTAGCTGTGTCGCCGCCTGATAGAAGGCGAGGCGCATGCCGGCCAACTGGGCTGGTTAATAGGGCTCGGCTAGTCCCAGGCGGGAGTGAGGGGCTGAGGAGGGAGAGGCGATAGGGCGAGAGTTTGGCGAGTTGCGGAAGTGTAGCCCAGTGGTGAAGGGGTGGACAAGCTGGAGCAGGAGGGCGAGAGAGGCACAGCGGAGGGAACTGCTCGCCCAGTCAGGCCCGCAGACTGGGATTTGAGCTGCAGAAGATCCCAAATTCTCTGTGCGTGTCTGCAGGGAGCGAGGGGGGACGAAGGCGGGGAGGAGGACTGAAAATGGGCGAGTTGGGCCAGGGAAAAAAGAGGCGAAACCGCAGCCTGGCCGGGAGAAGGCGGCAAAAAACTGAGAAGAGAAAAAGCAGAGAGGAGAATATGGGGATGCGATAAAATGAGCGGTGCGTATGGAAAAGAAGGACATGGCTTTCCGAGCCTCCTAAGACGGCCCCAACAACCACTTAGCAACCGGAAGGGGCTCGGGGATTGTAGAGAATGCGGTCGACTTGCAGAAATTTCAGACGGCGAGAAGGCGAAGAGGCGTGGGAGTGGCGAGCAGATGGGCGAGAGATGCGTGGGATCGAGCCAAGGGCATGTGGCGCCGTCACTAGCTGCAGGGCGAGCGACAACCCAAGACAGCTGTCCCCAGTGAGCTCTGGCTTATCTTCTTCCTCCTTTGCTGCATCGTGAGCAGTGTCGGAGCCGATTACCGCAATGGCCAATCTTAAATCTAGGAATAGGGTAATGACAGATCTTGAATCTGTGGAATAGGGTAATGACAGATCTTGAATCTGTGGAATAGGGTAATGACAGATCTTGAATCTGAGGAATAGGGTAATGACAGATCTTGAATCTGTGGAACAGGGTAATGACAGATCTTGAATCTGAGGAATAGGGTAATGACAGATCTTGAATCTGTGGAATAGAGTAATGACAGATCTTGAATCTGAGGAATAGGGTAATGACAGATCTTGAATCTGAGGAATAGGGTAATGACAGATCTTGTATCTGTGGAATAGGGTAATGACAGATCTTGAATCTGAGGAATAGGGTAATGACAGATCTTGAATCTGAGGAATAGGGTAATGACAGATCTTGAATCTGAGGAATAGGGTAATGACAGATCTTGAATCTGTGGAATAGGGTAATGACAGATCTTGAATCTGAGGAATAGGGTAATGACAGATCTTGAATCTGAGGAATAGGGTAATGACAGATCTTGAATCTGAGGAATAGGGTAATGACAGATCTTGAATCTGAGGAATAGGGTAATGACAGATCTTGAATCTGAGGAATAGAGTAATAACAGATCTTGAATCTGAGGAATAGGGTAATGACAGATCTTGAATCTGAGGAACAGGGTAATGACAGATCTTGAATCTGAGGATAGGGTAATGACAGATCTTGAATCTGTGGAATAGGGTAATGACAGATCTTGAATCTGTGGAATAGGGTAATGACAGATCTTGAATCTGAGGAATAGGGTAATGACAGATCTTGAATCTAAGGATAGGGTAATGACCGATCACGAATCTAAGGATAGGGTAATGACCGATCACGAATCTAAGGATAGGGTAATGACCGATCTTGAATCTAAGTAAAGGGCAATGACCAATTTTGATTGTAAGGAAAGGTCGATGACTGATCTTGAATCTGAGGAGAGGTTAATTACTGAATTTTGAACTGATAGTTCATTAAAATAGCTCATCACCGGGTGATCCTAAACGAAAAATGAAACCTAACAAAGCCATTACAGGAGTACGTTTAACTAAAGATAGCAGTTTAACGTTTCCTAACGAATATGATTATGAAAATAGCAAAATGGATACTGCATTTTTCGGGCATACAGAAAAGAAGGTTGGAATTACTTAATCGCACACCATGCAGGTACTACACTGCTGCCAAGTGAGCAAATTGTTTAAGTACAGAGCAACATAATAAGCTTCATAAACTGGTGCGGAATGTCCACAGGCGGAATAGGGGGAACGCCCACCCCACCCCAACTCAGAGAACCGGGCCAGATCTGATCAAGCGAGAATTGTAACCTGCGCAACTACGAGCTAACAGAGCGCACAATGTCCCAAGCTAGATCAGGCTGGTAATGCCGTTTTTCCTTCATACTCATTCTTCCAGCCAGCCCCCTCCCTCCTCACGCTCAGTTCTCGTACGGCTTGCCTGCCTCAGACCTGGCATTTTATACTCTGGATGCTTCCAGTTTCAGGCAAAGTTTGCTCAATTTGAACACGATACACTTAAACGATATAAACGTTATAAACGATACACTGCCCAGGCAAGATATGATTAAATATTTCACTCCAGTCTGTTTCAGTCAGTCATTACCCTATCACTCCAGTCTGGTTCAGTCGGTCATTACCCCATCACTCCAGTCTGGTTCAGTCGGTCATTACCCTATCACTCCAGTCTGGTTCAGTCGGTCATTACCCCATCACTCCAGTCTGTTTCAGTCAGTCATTACCCCATCACTCCAGTCTGGTTCAGTCTATCATTACCCCATCACTCCAGTCTCGTTCAGTCTATCATTACCCCATCACTCCAGTCTGGTTCAGTCTATCATTACCCCATCACTCCAGTCTGTTTCCCCTAGCCCAGCTCGGCAATTACCCCAGCTCAAAAATTCAGACGCAATCGGTTTTAGTAGATGAAAGCAGTCAGGAAAGAATTTTCTGCTTCATCGAGGCGAGTCGAATGTAGGCAGCAAGCCCTGGCTAAGAAGAGAAGGCCAAGGTAAAGGCGTGAGCTGATTGAGCATGTAGGACTCTAATCAATGGTTAGCGAGGCCAGCTTATTGAGCCGGGTCAGTCCACTGTAATTTGGCCGAGCCAGATATGAGAGACTGCAGCCGCGCGGCCAGTTGCTCAAAGTCGTCACAGGCCGGATTGAGGAGGCTGGGAGGGCGGCATCAGCTTCCGACAAAGGAGACTGAGAGAAGGGAATTCGGCGAGAGCAGGGCGAGCCGAGCGAATCTAAGACGCGGCACAAAGTAAAGTTGCGGACTGCGGTGCCGCACAGTAGGCAGCTTCGGTCCCGCCTGAAGGATTAAGTTAGAATGGCCCCGGACATCCCCCATGGAGGCACGGAGCGGGCTTCAAAGCGCCGAGAGAGACAGGAAATATCGGCTCGGAATCTGAGCCGAATGGGGCTTAAGTTGTTTAAAAATAGAACGAAAAATTGATGTCCGAGTCTAGGTTAGAACTAGCAATCAAAACACAGGCCCTTTTAGCCTCCTAAAAAATCCCTATAGTTTAAGTGCTATCCCTCTGGCTTTACAAATATTATGATCATGAAAGTTGCAAAGCACTCGCCTTCTGCTTGTCCAGAATCTTCATAGCGTAGAACTCCTTCTTCTGCTTGTGCTGCACCAGCATGACCCGGCCGAAGCTGCCGGTGCCCAGAGTTCGAATCCGATCAAAGTCATCCAGCTGGGCCGTGTTCTGGGCAGGCCGGTCCCATTTCTCCTGGAAGTCCTTCTTCGCCTCCTCCAGAAAGGCTTTGACTGGACAGAATATAAAAAGAGAAGACCATAATTGGCACCATAAACTCAAACCAGAAAAACGAATTTCATGTCTTTGTTATGTGAGAATAGCAGTCACCAATGGGCCTAGAAGACCAGGGTTTGTTAGATTTTAATAATAATAATAATAATTAATTGCACCTGCTCCAATTGGGCCAGATGTGCTGTCGACAGCACAGCCGCAGCTATTGCACGGCGCATCTGAAGACTGCGTACGGCTGTTCAGTCCATGGACTGGGGAGCGCCACACCCACCCTCAAATACCCCAGCTAATGCTGATAGTACCCATTTAACAACTGGGTGAACTGACACAAACTGTTCCAGTGAAGTCAGGAATCGAACCCCTGACCTTCAAGTCGTGAGTCAGACGCTCTTACCACAAGGCTACAACCTCTAATGTAGCAGTAGATTTAGAAACATTTTAATATTTTAATTTATGATTTCACAAATGAATTTCACCATATTTTTTTATAAAACTTCAATTTTCTTAAAACTTTGCTTGATTTGCTAAGGAACTGAGTTTTGAGCTGCGCATTTTTACTATAATATTAACCAAATAGGTTAAAAGGTGTTGCGTTTTTTGCATAAAATAAATTATGAAACTCATGAGTAAATTTGAGATACACTTAATTTACTTAATTTAGAAGAAATATATAATTCTCAATAGCTAAGCAAAAGCATATACTTGTGAGCGAATACATATTTAGCTATCGAATATGAATAAATTTTTCATGAAAAAATATATTGTCATATTGGTATAATAAGGAGTAGGTAAATAGAAGAGACGATTTTCAAGACAGCAGAGTTTAGAACCCTGACTATCTAATGTGGCAGAGTGAAGTCTTTAGGAAAACTGAATAAGCTTAGTAAAAAATGTAGTATAAAACTTTAGATTTACATGTAATTAGAGCTTAAGAAAAAAATTAACTATAAAAACATTTTTAGTCCCAAGATTTTCTATTTTATCTACTAAGAAATAGCACAAAATGTTAAGCTTGTCACAATTGTCTCAATTTTTTCCAAAGTAAACTTGTATAAGTTCAAGTATATTGATTTAAATTATTTAAATAATTTAAAACGTTACAGTTAATTTGAACTCATTGAGAAAGCTAAATGAAAATATACTTACCATCTGTTGGATCACTCTTCTTTGACTGCTGGGTATTGCCTAGTTTTCTAATAATGTTCATTTCACAAGTTTTCTTAGCAAAATTTTATATTTTGCTCTGTGAGTGTATTGTGTGAGAGAAGTTTTCAATAACGCGTCTTCCTAAAAAATAAAAACCTTTCGTTATTTGTTTCGTTTAGCTCCTTACTTTCCACTGTGTGCCGAAGAAATTAGGAATTTTCATGTCTTTTGAAATCGCGCTCTTTAATATAGACGACTCAAACGTTGCACGTGTTATAACAAGTGGCACAGATGTAATTGCGCAAAAATGAAATTAATGTCTTATTTTCGACGACTAAAAACGTACAATAGTTAAATTAAAATCAGTTCCAAATATTTTTTGAAATGCAAAAAGTTAATTCCGCAAATAAATTTCTAGCATGATTGACTCCTAGCCCTTACCAAATTTTTACTGTTAGCATAAATACCTACTGACAAAGTAGCTATTAATGCAAAACGATATCAAATTGAAAGGGAGTCCGAACAGCTCTGCACATTTAGCTTGCATTGATGAATCGACGCATGGATTCTAAATTGTTATGGATTGTCGATCTTGATCCGTATTTATAACTAAATTAATATAATTAGAGGCTCAATTTCAACACTTTGGACTTCAAGACTTTGGAAGCAGTAAGTTGACTATACATGCACATAAACATACTTCACCTAACAACGTTCTAAAATTTAACTTCGGGAACTTTCAGGTCTTGGGACAGTAATGGTGGAGTTCAAATATTTATTTGAAAATTAAAATTAAAATTTCTACTCCATTCGCAATGAGGATGACAATCGAGCCTATATTGAACCCAGTTAAATTTTCTAAGACGACAACGAACCATCAGAACTTTTTGACGCTTCACGCAATTTTTACATTTTTACATCTTGTACTATTATTCAGACTCACACGCCTTGAAGTAAGTGACTATATAGGCCTCTAAAAGACCTTACATGGTCATGCAGTCGTGGGCGTCTTCCGTTCGTCATTCATGACAGTACTTTTTATTTCTTTCTAATGTGAACTTGATATCTTGCCCTTAACTAGTAAATGCAGCCACATGGCAACCCAACACAGCTGGCTGCCTTCGGCTGCGTGCGAGTCAGTAAAAATGACTGCCTCTTATTCTGCAGTAAACCTGATGCCGCGACACAGAACCTAATTGACAGGAGGGTGTGAATGTATACCGAACCTCAGTGACAAGAGGGTGTGAATGTATACCGAACCTCAGTGACAGGAGGGTGTGAATGTATACCGAACCTCAGTGACAAGAGGGTGTGAATGTATACCGAACCTCAGTGACAAGAGGGTGTGAATGTATACCGAACCTCAGTGACAGGAGGGTGTGAATGTATACCGAACCTCAGTGACAGGAGGGTGTGAATGTATACCGAACCTCAGTGACAAGAGGGTGTAAATGTATACCGAACCTCAGTGATAAGAGGGTGTGAATGTATACCGAACCTCAGTGACAGGAGGGTGTGAATGTATACCGAACCTCAGTGACAGGAGGGTGTGAATGTATACCGAACCTCAGTGACAGGAGGGTGTGAATGTATACTGAACCTCAGTGACAAGAGGGTGTGAATGTATACCGAACCTCAGTGACAAGAGGGTGTGAATGTATACCGAACCTCAGTGACAGGAGGGTGTGAATGTATACCGAACCTCAGTGACAGGAGGGTGTGAATGTATACCGAACCTCAGTGACAGGAGGGTGTGAATGTATACCGAACCTCAGTGACAGGAGGGTGTGAATGTATACCGAACCTCAGTGACAGGAGGGTGTGAATGTATACCGAACCTCAGTGACAAGAGGGTGTGAATGTATACCGAACCTCAGTGACAGGAGGGTGTGAATGTATACCGAACCTCAGTGACAGGAGGGTGTGAATGTATACCGAACCTCAGTGACAGGAGGGTGTGAATGTATACCGAACCTCAGTAACAGGAGGGTGTGAATGTATACCGAACCTCAGTGACAGGAGGGTGTGAATGTATACCGAACCTCAGTGACAGGAGGGTGTGAATGTATACCGAACCTCAGTGACAAGAGGGTGTGAATGTATACCGAACCTCAGTGACAGGAGGGTGTGAATGTATACCGAACCTCAGTGACAGGAGGGTGTGAATGTATACCGAACCTCAGTGACAGGAGGGTGTGAATGTATACCGAACCTCAGTGACAGGAGGGTGTGAATGTATACCGAACCTCAGTGACAAGAGGGTGTGAATGTATACCTAACCTCAGTGACAGGGTGCTGTGAATGCCAGCCAGTTTTTACTATTTGATTGTATTTTCTAATAAACGGACAGCCAAGTAAATTGATAATAAATCGACATTAATGCAACTCGGGAGACTGGCCCTTCAAATACTGCGGAGAATCCTGCCTCATTTGGGCATGGCATTCAGTGCCAATTTGGTCAGCCCTGCAGTCAGAACCTGCCGTGCCTGCTGTCCGGGTAGGGATATTGAGTTGCCAGCCTCAGCCCGATTTCTTATTAGTTCCCCACCCCCTGCCACACCCCCGCGGCTGACTGGCATTTTAATTTCCCCCTCCCCTGAGCAGTCTCCCTGATTAGGGGAAGAGTCACGCCAGAGACTCCACAGTGGGCCCCACGGCTATCGGTGGGAAGAAAGACAGTAGCCAGTGGAACAGGGGATGCCGACTGAGGCACCAAGGCTCCTGCAGCCGTCTGGATCGGAGCTTCTATATTTCTTTCCCCTGTTTCTATGTGAGCGACGGCTGCTGCGCATGGATACTGGCTCATTGGGCAGAAGAATCGGTCGATTTGAGACCTTTCTGATGGCCTCGGGTTTCAGAAAATCCCAGATGGATTGCTCTTGGCGAGAGACCCTCACTGTCTATACACTGGATATGGCCGTTCCGGGATTCTAGGATGTTTTTGTGTTTGGGATTGTGGGATGGTTTAGAAACTGCTTGGGATTGTGGAATGGTTTAGAAACTGTTTGGGATTGTGGGATGGTTTAGAAACTGCTTGGGATTGTGGGATGGTTTAGAAACTGCTTGGGATTGTGGGATGGTTTAGAAACTGCTTGGAATTGTGGGATGGTTTAGAAACTGCTTGGGATTGTGGGATGGTTTAGAAACTGCTTGGGATTGTGGGATGGTTTAGAAACTGCTTGGGATTGTGGGATGGTTTAGAAACTGTTTGGGATTGTGGGATGGTTTAGAAACTGTTTGGGATTGTGGGATGGTTTAGAAACTGTTTGGGATTGTGGGATGGTTTAGAAACTGCTTGGGATTGTGGGATGGTTTAGAAACTGCTTGGGATTGTGGGATGGTTTAGAAACTGTTTGGGATTGTGGGATGGTTTAGAAACTGTTTGGGATTGTGGGATGGTTTAGAAACTGCTTGGAATTGTGGGATGGTTTAGAAACTGCTTGGGATTGTGGGATGGTTTAGAAACTGTTTGGGATTGTGGGATGGTTTAGAAACTGTTTGGGATTGTGGGATGGTTTAGAAACTGTTTGGGATTGTGGGATGGTTTAGAAACTGCTTGGGATTGTGGGATTGTTTAGAAACTGCTTGTGATTGTGGGATCTTTTGGTAGTATTAGGGATTCTGGGACATTTAGAAAATTATTCTCCACCCGGGGAATTGAGGCTTAAAATATTCTTTTTTAAATGACAAAAGGATTGATCATAGGCCATCTGGACTTCGAGATAAATAAGGAGAAATAAGGAAAATAACTGAGAAAGTTTTCCGAAAAAAGGGTACGGCTTATCTTAATCACTAAATGGTTAAATTTTATAGGCAAACAAACAAAACGGGCTCTAGTACATTCTATCAGGCTGAAAATAGATTAGATAATCTAGCACCGGCCCCCCTAAACCCTCCTATGCGAGCGTTAAGCCGGATTTCCCACAATTCAAGCATCACGCAAATCGACCATACAGATGATTTATTATCTGCCTCCTCCACTTTCTTATCACACTTAAAGTAGTGGGCACACGCAATCTACTAAAGTCTTAGTGCGGCACCGTAAGCCATGAGTTGCCATTAGCCATAAACCGTGTCAATCACGCTAATTGGTTTGAAAATCTCATACCTGCGCTGGCCTACTGGCCTGCTGTCACCTGGCCAACTCAACTGACACGCAAACCTGCACCTGTTTCAGCGAATCATCCAGTCTCACAGTTTACAGTCACTGCAGTCTCACAGTTTACAGTCACTGGAGTCTCACAGTTTACAGTCACTGCAGTCTCACAGTTTACAGTCACTGGAGTCTCACAGTTTGCAGTCACCGCAGTCTCACAGTTTACAGTCACTGGAGTCTCACAGTTTACAGTCACTGGAGTCTCACAGTTTGCAGTCACCGCAGTCTCACAGTTTACAGTCACTGGAGTCTCACAGTTTACAGTCACTGGAGTCTCACAGTTTACAGTCACCGCAGTCTAACAGTTTGCAGTCACCGCAGTCTCACAGTTTACAGTCACCGCAGTCTCACAGTTTGCAGTCACTGCAGTCTCACAGTTAACAGTCACTGGAGTCTCACAGTTTACAGTCACTGGAGTCTCACAGTTTGCAGTCACTGCAGTCTCACAGTTTGCAGTCACTGCAGTCTCACAGTTTGGAGTCTCACAGTTTGCAGTCACTACAGTCTCACAGTTTGCAGTCACTACAGTCTCACAGTTTGGAGTCTCACAGTTTGCAGTCACTACAGTCTCACAGTTTGCAGTCACTACAGTCTCACAGTTTGGAGTCTCACAGTTTGCAGTCACTACAGTCTCACAGTTTGCAGTCACTACAGTCTCACAGTTTGGAGTCTCACAGTTTGCAGTCACTGGAGTCTCACAGTTTACAGTCACCGCAGTCTCACAGTTTGCAGTCACCGCAGTCTCACAGTTTACAGTCACCGCAGTCTCACAGTTTGCAGTCACTGCAGTCTCACTGTTTACAGTCACTGGAGTCTCACAGTTTACAGTCACTGGAGTCTCACAGTTTGCAGTCACCGCAGTCTCACAGTTTGCAGTCACTGCAGTCTTACAGTTTGCAATCACTACAGTCTCACAGTTTAGAGTCTCACAGTTTGCAGTCACTACAGTCTCACAGTTTGCAGTCACTACAGTCTCACAGTTTGGAGTCTCACAGTTTGCAGTCACTACAGTCTCACAGTTTGCAGTCACTACAGTCTCACAGTTTGGAGTCTCACAGTTTGCAGTCACTGCAGTCTCACAGTTTGCAGTCACTGCAGTCTCACAGTTTGCAGTCACTGCAGTCTCACAGTTTGCAGTCACTGCAGTCTCACAGTTTACAGTCACTGGAGTCTCACAGTTTGCAGTCACCGCAGTCTCACAGTTTGCAGTCACTGGAGTCTCACAGTTTGCAGTCACTGCAGTCTCACAGTTTGCAGTCACTGGAGTCTCACAGTTTGCAGTCACTGCAGTCTCATAGTTTGCAGTCACTGCAGTTTCACAGTTTGCAGTCACTGCAGTCTCACAGTTTGCAGTCACTGCAGTCTCACAGTTTGCAGTCACTACAGTCTCACAGTTTGCAGTCACTACAGTCTCACAGTTTGCAGTCACCGCAGTCTCACAGTTTGCAGTCACCGCAGTCTCACAGTTTGCAGTCACTACAGTCTCACAGTTTGCAGTCACTACAGTCTCACAGTTTACAGTCACCGCAGTCTCACAGTTTGGAGTCTCACAGTTTGCAGTCACTGCAGTCTCACAGTTTGCAGTCACTGCAGTCTCACAGTTTGCAGTCACTGCAGTCTCACAGTTTGCAGTCACTGCAGTCTCACAGTTTGCAGTCACTGCAGTCTCACAGTTTGCAGTCACTACAGTCTCACAGTTTACAGTCACGGCAGTCTCACAGTTTGCAGTCACTGCAGTCTCACAGTTTGCAGTCACTACAGTCTCACAGTTTGCAGTCACTACAGTCTCACAGTTTGCAGTCACTGCAGTCTCACAGTTTGCAGTCACTGGAGTCTCACAGTTTGGAGTCTCACAGTTTGCAGTCACTGCAGTCTCACAGTTTGCAGTCACTACAGTCTCACAGTTTGCAGTCACCGCAGTCTCACAGTTTGCAGTCACTACAGTCTCACAGTTTACAGTCACTGCAGTCTCACAGTTTGCAGTCACTACAGTCTCACAGTTTGCAGTCACTACAGTCTCACAGTTTGCAGTCACCGCAGTCTCACAGTTTGGAGTCTCACAGTTTGCAGTCACTACAGTCTCACAGTTTGCAGTCACTACAGTCTCACAGTTTGCAGTCACTGCAGTCTCACAGTTTGCAGTCACTGCAGTCTTACAGTTTGCAATCACTGGAGTCTCACAGTTTGGAGTCTCACAGTTTGCAGTCACTACAGTCTCACAGTTTGCAGTCACTACAGTCTCACAGTTTGCAGTCACTACAGTCTCACAGTTTGCAGTCACTGCAGTCTTACAGTTTGCAATCACTGGAGTCTCACAGTTTGGAGTCTCACAGTTTGCAGTCACTACAGTCTCACAGTTTGCAGTCACTACAGTCTCACAGTTTGCAGTCACTACAGTCTCACAGTTTGCAGTCACTACAGTCTCACAGTTTGCAGTCACTACAGTCTCACAGTTTGCAGTCACTACAGTCTCACAGTTTGCAGTCACTGCAGTCTCACAGTTTGCAGTCACTGCAGTCTCACAGTTTGCAGTCACTGCAGTCTCACAGTTTGCAGTCACTGGAGTCTCACAGTTTGGAGTCTCACAGTTTGCAGTCACTACAGTCTCACAGTTTGCAGTCACTACAGTCTCACAGTTTGCAGTGACTGCAGTCTCACAGTTTGCAGTCACTGCAGTCTCACAGTTTGCAGTCACTGGAGTCTCACAGTTTGCAGTCACTACAGTCTCACAGTTTGCAGTCACTACAGTCTCACAGTTTGCAGTCACTACAGTCTCACAGTTTGCAGTCACTACAGTCTCACAGTTTGCAGTCACTACAGTCTCACAGTTTACAGTCACCGCAGTCTCACAGTTTGGAGTCTCACAGTTTGCAGTCACTGCAGTCTCACAGTTTGCAGTCACTACAGTCTCACAGTTTGCAGTCACCGCAGTCTCACAGTTTGCAGTCACTACAGTCTCACAGTTTACAGTCACTGCAGTCTCACAGTTTGCAGTCACTACAGTCTCACAGTTTGCAGTCACTACAGTCTCACAGTTTGCAGTCACCGCAGTCTCACAGTTTGGAGTCTCACAGTTTGCAGGCACTACAGTCTCACAGTTTGCAGTCACTACAGTCTCACAGTTTGCAGTCACTACAGTCTCACAGTTTGCAGTCACTGCAGTCTTACAGTTTGCAATCACTGGAGTCTCACAGTTTGGAGTCTCACAGTTTGCAGTCACTACAGTCTCACAGTTTGCAGTCACTACAGTCTCACAGTTTGCAGTCACTACAGTCTCACAGTTTGCAGTCACTGCAGTCTTACAGTTTGCAATCACTGGAGTCTCACAGTTTGGAGTCTCACAGTTTGCAGTCACTACAGTCTCACAGTTTGCAGTCACTACAGTCTCACAGTTTGCAGTCACTACAGTCTCACAGTTTGCAGTCACTGCAGTCTCACAGTTTGCAGTCACTGGAGTCTCACAGTTTGCAGTCACTACAGTCTCACAGTTTGCAGTCACTACAGTCTCACAGTTTGCAGTCACTGCAGTCTCACAGTTTGCAGTCACTACAGTCTCACAGTTTACAGTCACTGCAGTCTCACAGTTTACAGTCACTGCAGTCTCACAGTTTACAGTCACTGCAGTCTCACAGTTTGCAGTCACTGGAGTCTCACAGTTTGCAGTCACTACAGTCTCACAGTTTGCAGTCACTACAGTCTCACAGTTTGCAGTCACTACAGTCTCACAGTTTGCAGTCACTACAGTCTCACAGTTTGCAGTCACTACAGTCTCACAGTTTACAGTCACCGCAGTCTCACAGTTTGGAGTCTCACAGTTTGCAGTCACTGCAGTCTCACAGTTTGCAGTCACTACAGTCTCACAGTTTGCAGTCACCGCAGTCTCACAGTTTGCAGTCACTACAGTCTCACAGTTTACAGTCACTGCAGTCTCACAGTTTGCAGTCACTACAGTCTCACAGTTTGCAGTCACTACAGTCTCACAGTTTGCAGTCACCGCAGTCTCACAGTTTGGAGTCTCACAGTTTGCAGTCACTACAGTCTCACAGTTTGCAGTCACTACAGTCTCACAGTTTGCAGTCACTACAGTCTCACAGTTTGCAGTCACTGCAGTCTTACAGTTTGCAATCACTGGAGTCTCACAGTTTGGAGTCTCACAGTTTGCAGTCACTACAGTCTCACAGTTTGCAGTCACTACAGTCTCACAGTTTGCAGTCACTACAGTCTCACAGTTTGCAGTCACTGGAGTCTCACAGTTTGCAGTCACTGCAGTCTCACAGTTTGCAGTCACTACAGTCTCACAGTTTGCAGTCACTGCAGTCTCACAGTTTGCAGTCACTGCAGTCTCACAGTTTGCAGTCACTGCAGGCTCACAGTTTACAGTCACTGCAGTCTCACAGTTTACAGTCACTGCAGTCTCACAGTTTACAGTCACTGCAGTCTCACAGTTTACAGTCACTGCAGTCTCACAGTTTGCAGTCACTGCAGTCTCACAGTTTGCAGTCACTGCAGTCTCACAGTTTGCAGTCACTACAGTCTCACAGTTTGCAGTCACCGCAGTCTCACAGTTTGCAGTCACTACAGTCTCACAGTTTGCAGTCACTACAGTCTCACAGTTTGCAGTCACTACAGTCTCACAGTTTACAGTCACTGCAGTCTCACAGTTTGCAGTCACTGCAGTCTCACAGTTTGCAGTCACTACAGTCTCACAGTTTGCAGTCACTGCAGTCTCACAGTTTGCAGTCACTGCAGTCTCACAGTTTGGAGTCACTGCAGGCTCACAGTTTACAGTCACTGCAGTCTCACAGTTTACAGTCACTGCAGTCTCACAGTTTACAGTCACTGCAGTCTCACAGTTTACAGTCACTACAGTCTCACAGTTTGCAGTCACTGCAGTCTCACAGTTTGCAGTCACTGCAGTCTCACAGTTTGGAGTCACTGCAGGCTCACAGTTTACAGTCACTGCAGTCTCACAGTTTACAGTCACTGCAGTCTCACAGTTTACAGTCACTGCAGTCTCACAGTTTACAGTCACTACAGTCTCACAGTTTGCAGTCACTGCAGTCTCACAGTTTGCAGTCACTGGAGTCTCACAGTTTGCAGTCACTGCAGTCTCACAGTTTGCAGTCACTACAGTCTCACAGTTTGCAGTCACCGCAGTCTCACAGTTTGCAGTCACTACAGTCTCACAGTTTGCAGTCACTACAGTCTCACAGTTTGCAGTCACTACAGTCTCACAGTTTGCAGTCACTGCAGTCTTACAGTTTGCAATCACTGGAGTCTCACAGTTTGGAGTCTCACAGTTTGCAGTCACTACAGTCTCACAGTTTGCAGTCACTACAGTCTTACAGTTTGCAGTCACTACAGTCTCACAGTTTGCAGTCACTGCAGTCTTACAGTTTGCAATCACTGGAGTCTCACAGTTTGGAGTCTCACAGTTTGCAGTCACTACAGTCTCACAGTTTGCAGTCACTACAGTCTCACAGTTTGCAGTCACTACAGTCTCACAGTTTGCAGTCACTGCAGTCTCACAGTTTGCAGTCACTGGAGTCTCACAGTTTGCAGTCACTGCAGTCTCACAGTTTGCAGTCACTACAGTCTCACAGTTTGCAGTCACTGCAGTCTCACAGTTTGCAGTCACTGCAGTCTCACAGTTTGCAGTCACTGCAGGCTCACAGTCTACAGTCACTGCAGTCTCACAGTTTACAGTCACTGCAGTCTCACAGTTTACAGTCACTGCAGTCTCACAGTTTGCAGTCACTGCAGTCTCACAGTTTGCAGTCACTGGAGTCTCACAGTTTGCAGTCACTACAGTCTCACAGTTTGCAGTCACTACAGTCTCACAGTTTGCAGTCACCGCAGTCTCACAGTTTGCAGTCACTACAGTCTCACAGTTTGCAGTCACTACAGTCTCACAGTTTGCAGTCACTACAGTCTCACAGTTTACAGTCACCGCAGTCTCACAGTTTGGAGTCTCACAGTTTGCAGTCACTGCAGTCTCACAGTTTGCAGTCACTGCAGTCTCACAGTTTGCAGTCACTACAGTCTCACAGTTTGCAGTCACTGCAGTCTCACAGTTTGCAGTCACTACAGTCTCACAGTTTGCAGTCACTACAGTCTCACAGTTTACAGTCACTGCAGTCTCACAGTTTGCAGTCACTGCAGTCTCACAGTTTGCAGTCACTACAGTCTCACAGTTTGCAGTCACTGCAGTCTCACAGTTTGCAGTCACTGCAGTCTCACAGTTTGCAGTCACTGCAGGCTCACAGTTTACAGTCACCGCAGTCTCACAGTTTGCAGTCACTACAGTCTCACAGTTTGCAGTCACTACAGTCTCACAGTTTGCAGTCACTACAGTCTCACAGTTTACAGTCACCGCAGTCTCACAGTTTGGAGTCTCACAGTTTGCAGTCACTGCAGTCTCACAGTTTGCAGTCACTGCAGTCTCACAGTTTGCAGTCACTACAGTCTCACAGTTTGCAGTCACCGCAGTCTCACAGTTTGGAGTCTCACAGTTTGCAGTCACTACAGTCTCACAGTTTGCAGTCACTACAGTCTCACAGATTGCAGTCACTACAGTCTCACAGTTTGCAGTCACTGCAGTCTTACAGTTTGCAGTCACTGCAGGCTCACAGTTTACAGTCACTGCAGTCTCACAGTTTACAGTCACTGCAGTCTCACAGTTTACAGTCACTGCAGTCTCACAGTTTACAGTCACTACAGTCTCACAGTTTGCAGTCACTGCAGTCTCACAGTTTGCAGTCACTGGAGTCTCACAGTTTGCAGTCACTGCAGTCTCACAGTTTGCAGTCACTACAGTCTCACAGTTTGCAGTCACCGCAGTCTCACAGTTTGCAGTCACTACAGTCTCACAGTTTGCAGTCACTGCAGTCTCACAGTTTGCAGTCACTACAGTCTCACAGTTTGCAGTCACTGCAGTCTCACAGTTTGCAGTCACTGCAGTCTCACAGTTTGCAGTCACTGCAGGCTCACAGTTTACAGTCACTGCAGTCTCACAGTTTACAGTCACTGCAGTCTCACAGTTTACAGTCACTGCAGTCTCACAGTTTGCAGTCACTGCAGTCTCACAGTTTGCAGTCACTGGAGTCTCACAGTTTGCAGTCACTGCAGTCTCACAGTTTGCAGTCACTACAGTCTCACAGTTTGCAGTCACCGCAGTCTCACAGTTTGCAGTCACTAGAGTCTCACAGTTTGCAGTCACTACAGTCTCACAGTTTGCAGTCACTACAGTCTCACAGTTTACAGTCACCGCAGTCTCACAGTTTGCAGTCACTGGAGTCTCACAGTTTGCAGTCACTGCAGTCTCACAGTTTGCAGTCACTGGAGTCTCACAGTTTGCAGTCACTGCAGTCTCACAGTTTGCAGTCACTACAGTCTCACAGTTTGCAGTCACCGCAGTCTCACAGTTTGCAGTCACTACAGTCTCACAGTTTGCAGTCACTGCAGTCTCACAGTTTGCAGTCACTACAGTCTCACAGTTTACAGTCACTGCAGTCTCACAGTTTACAGTCACTGCAGTCTCACAGTTTACAGTCACTGCAGTCTCACAGTTTGCAGTCACTGGAGTCTCACAGTTTGCAGTCACTGCAGTCTCACAGTTTGCAGTCACTACAGTCTCACAGTTTGCAGTCACCGCAGTCTCACAGTTTGCAGTCACTACAGTCTCACAGTTTGCAGTCACTACAGTCTCACAGTTTGCAGTCACTACAGTCTCACAGTTTGCAGTCACTGCAGTCTTACAGTTTGCAATCACTGGAGTCTCACAGTTTGCAGTCACTACAGTCTCACAGTTTGCAGTCACTACAGTCTCACAGTTTGCAGTCACTACAGTCTCACAGTTTGCAGTCACTACAGTCTCACAGTTTGCAGTCACTGCAGTCTCACAGTTTGCAGTCACTGGAGTCTCACAGTTTGCAGTCACTGCAGTCTCACAGTTTGCAGTCACTACAGTCTCACAGTTTGCAGTCACTGCAGTCTCACAGTTTGCAGTCACTGCAGTCTCACAGTTTGCAGTCACTGCAGGCTCACAGTTTACAGTCACTGCAGTCTCACAGTTTACAGTCACTGCAGTCTCACAGTTTACAGTCACTGCAGTCTCACAGTTTGCAGTCACTGCAGTCTCACAGTTTGCAGTCACTGGAGTCTCACAGTTTGCAGTCACTACAGTCTCACAGTTTGCAGTCACTACAGTCTCACAGTTTGCAGTCACCGCAGTCTCACAGTTTGCAGTCACTACAGTCTCACAGTTTGCAGTCACTACAGTCTCACAGTTTGCAGTCACTACAGTCTCACAGTTTACAGTCACCGCAGTCTCACAGTTTGGAGTCTCACAGTTTGCAGTCACTGCAGTCTCACAGTTTGCAGTCACTGCAGTCTCACAGTTTGCAGTCACTACAGTCTCACAGTTTGCAGTCACTGCAGTCTCACAGTTTGCAGTCACTACAGTCTCACAGTTTGCAGTCACTACAGTCTCACAGTTTACAGTCACTGCAGTCTCACAGTTTGCAGTCACTGCAGTCTCACAGTTTGCAGTCACTACAGTCTCACAGTTTGCAGTCACTGCAGTCTCACAGTTTGCAGTCACTGCAGTCTCACAGTTTGCAGTCACTGCAGGCTCACAGTTTACAGTCACCGCAGTCTCACAGTTTGCAGTCACTACAGTCTCACAGTTTGCAGTCACTACAGTCTCACAGTTTGCAGTCACTACAGTCTCACAGTTTACAGTCACCGCAGTCTCACAGTTTGGAGTCTCACAGTTTGCAGTCACTGCAGTCTCACAGTTTGCAGTCACTGCAGTCTCACAGTTTGCAGTCACTACAGTCTCACAGTTTGCAGTCACCGCAGTCTCACAGTTTGGAGTCTCACAGTTTGCAGTCACTACAGTCTCACAGTTTGCAGTCACTACAGTCTCACAGTTTGCAGTCACTACAGTCTCACAGTTTGCAGTCACTACAGTCTCACAGTTTGCAGTCACTACAGTCTCACAGTTTGCAGTCACTACAGTCTCACAGTTTGCAGTCACCGCAGTCTCACAGTTTGGAGTCTCACAGTTTGCAGTCACTACAGTCTCACAGTTTGCAGTCACTACAGTCTCACAGTTTGCAGTCACTACAGTCTCACAGTTTGCAGTCACTGCAGTCTTACAGTTTGCAGTCACTGCAGGCTCACAGTTTACAGTCACTGCAGTCTCACAGTTTACAGTCACTGCAGTCTCACAGTTTACAGTCACTGCAGTCTCACAGTTTACAGTCACTACAGTCTCACAGTTTGCAGTCACTGCAGTCTCACAGTTTGCAGTCACTGGAGTCTCACAGTTTGCAGTCACTGCAGTCTCACAGTTTGCAGTCACTACAGTCTCACAGTTTGCAGTCACCGCAGTCTCACAGTTTGCAGTCACTACAGTCTCACAGTTTGCAGTCACTGCAGTCTCACAGTTTGCAGTCACTACAGTCTCACAGTTTGCAGTCACTGCAGTCTCACAGTTTGCAGTCACTGCAGTCTCACAGTTTGCAGTCACTGCAGGCTCACAGTTTACAGTCACTGCAGTCTCACAGTTTACAGTCACTGCAGTCTCACAGTTTGCAGTCACTGCAGTCTCACAGTTTGCAGTCACTGCAGTCTCACAGTTTGCAGTCACTGGAGTCTCACAGTTTGCAGTCACTGCAGTCTCACAGTTTGCAGTCACTACAGTCTCACAGTTTGCAGTCACCGCAGTCTCACAGTTTGCAGTCACTAGAGTCTCACAGTTTGCAGTCACTACAGTCTCACAGTTTGCAGTCACTACAGTCTCACAGTTTACAGTCACCGCAGTCTCACAGTTTGGAGTCTCACAGTTTACAGTCACTGCAGTCTCACAGTTTGCAGTCACTGCAGTCTCACAGTTTGCAGTCACTACAGTCTCACAGTTTGCAGTCACCGCAGTCTCACAGTTTGCAGTCACTACAGTCTCACAGTTTACAGTCACTGCAGTCTCACAGTTTGCAGTCACTACAGTCTCACAGTTTGCAGTCACCGCAGTCTCACAGTTTGCAGTCACTACAGTCTCACAGTTTGCAGTCACTACAGTCTCACAGTTTGCAGTAACTACAGTCTCACAGTTTACAGTCACTGCAGTCTCACAGTTTGCAGTCACTGCAGTCTCACAGTTTGCAGTCACTACAGTCTCACAGTTTGCAGTCACTGCAGTCTCACAGTTTGCAGTCACTGCAGTCTCACAGTTTGCAGTCACTGCAGGCTCACAGTTTACAGTCACTGCAGTCTCACAGTTTACAGTCACTGCAGTCTCACAGTTTACAGTCACTGCAGTCTCACAGTTTACAGTCACTACAGTCTCACAGTTTGCAGTCACTGCAGTCTCACAGTTTGCAGTCACTGGAGTCTCACAGTTTGCAGTCACTGCAGTCTCACAGTTTGCAGTCACTACAGTCTCACAGTTTGCAGTCACCGCAGTCTCACAGTTTGCAGTCACTACAGTCTCACAGTTTGCAGTCACTACAGTCTCACAGTTTGCAGTCACTACAGTCTCACAGTTTACAGTCACCGCAGTCTCACAGTTTGGAGTCTCACAGTTTGCAGTCACTGCAGTCTCACAGTTTGCAGTCACTGCAGTCTCACAGTTTGCAGTCACTACAGTCTCACAGTTTGCAGTCACTACAGTCTCACAGTTTGCAGTCACTACAGTCTCACAGTTTACAGTCACTACAGTCTCACAGTTTGCAGTCACTACAGTCTCACAGTTTGCAGTCACCGCAGTCTCACAGTTTGGAGTCTCACAGTTTGCAGTCACTACAGTCTCACAGTTTGCAGTCACTACAGTCTCACAGTTTGCAGTCACTACAGTCTCACAGTTTGCAGTCACTACAGTCTCACAGTTTGCAGTCACTGGAGTCTCACAGTTTGCAGTCACTACAGTCTCACAGTTTGCAGTCACTACAGTCTCACAGTTTGCAGTCACTACAGTCTCACAGTTTACAGTCACCGCAGTCTCACAGTTTGGAGTCTCACAGTTTGCAGTCACTGCAGTCTCACAGTTTGCAGTCACTACAGTCTCACAGTTTGCAGTCACTACAGTCTCACAGTTTGCAGTCACTACAGTCTCACAGTTTGCAGTCACTACAGTCTCACAGTTTGCAGTCACTACAGTCTCACAGTTTGCAGTCACTACAGTCTCACAGTTTGCAGTCACCGCAGTCTCACAGTTTGGAGTCTCACAGTTTGCAGTCACTACAGTCTCACAGTTTGCAGTCACTACAGTCTCACAGTTTGCAGTCACTACAGTCTCACAGTTTGCAGTCACTGCAGTCTTACAGTTTGCAGTCACTGCAGGCTCACAGTTTACAGTCACTGCAGTCTCACAGTTTACAGTCACTGCAGTCTCACAGTTTACAGTCACTGCAGTCTCACAGTTTACAGTCACTACAGTCTCACAGTTTGCAGTCACTGCAGTCTCACAGTTTGCAGTCACTGGAGTCTCACAGTTTGCAGTCACTGCAGTCTCACAGTTTGCAGTCACTACAGTCTCACAGTTTGCAGTCACCGCAGTCTCACAGTTTGCAGTCACTACAGTCTCACAGTTTGCAGTCACTGCAGTCTCACAGTTTGCAGTCACTACAGTCTCACAGTTTGCAGTCACTGCAGTCTCACAGTTTGCAGTCACTGCAGTCTCACAGTTTGCAGTCACTGCAGGCTCACAGTTTACAGTCACTGCAGTCTCACAGTTTACAGTCACTGCAGTCTCACAGTTTGCAGTCACTGCAGTCTCACAGTTTGCAGTCACTGCAGTCTCACAGTTTGCAGTCACTGGAGTCTCACAGTTTGCAGTCACTGCAGTCTCACAGTTTGCAGTCACTACAGTCTCACAGTTTGCAGTCACCGCAGTCTCACAGTTTGCAGTCACTAGAGTCTCACAGTTTGCAGTCACTACAGTCTCACAGTTTGCAGTCACTACAGTCTCACAGTTTACAGTCACCGCAGTCTCACAGTTTGGAGTCTCACAGTTTACAGTCACTGCAGTCTCACAGTTTGCAGTCACTGCAGTCTCACAGTTTGCAGTCACTACAGTCTCACAGTTTGCAGTCACCGCAGTCTCACAGTTTGCAGTCACTACAGTCTCACAGTTTACAGTCACTGCAGTCTCACAGTTTGCAGTCACTACAGTCTCACAGTTTGCAGTCACCGCAGTCTCACAGTTTGCAGTCACTACAGTCTCACAGTTTGCAGTCACTACAGTCTCACAGTTTGCAGTAACTACAGTCTCACAGTTTACAGTCACTGCAGTCTCACAGTTTGCAGTCACTGCAGTCTCACAGTTTGCAGTCACTACAGTCTCACAGTTTGCAGTCACTGCAGTCTCACAGTTTGCAGTCACTGCAGTCTCACAGTTTGCAGTCACTGCAGGCTCACAGTTTACAGTCACTGCAGTCTCACAGTTTACAGTCACTGCAGTCTCACAGTTTACAGTCACTGCAGTCTCACAGTTTACAGTCACTACAGTCTCACAGTTTGCAGTCACTGCAGTCTCACAGTTTGCAGTCACTGGAGTCTCACAGTTTGCAGTCACTGCAGTCTCACAGTTTGCAGTCACTACAGTCTCACAGTTTGCAGTCACCGCAGTCTCACAGTTTGCAGTCACTACAGTCTCACAGTTTGCAGTCACTACAGTCTCACAGTTTGCAGTCACTACAGTCTCACAGTTTACAGTCACCGCAGTCTCACAGTTTGGAGTCTCACAGTTTGCAGTCACTGCAGTCTCACAGTTTGCAGTCACTGCAGTCTCACAGTTTGCAGTCACTACAGTCTCACAGTTTGCAGTCACTACAGTCTCACAGTTTGCAGTCACTACAGTCTCACAGTTTACAGTCACTACAGTCTCACAGTTTGCAGTCACTACAGTCTCACAGTTTGCAGTCACCGCAGTCTCACAGTTTGCAGTCACTACAGTCTCACAGTTTGCAGTCACTACAGTCTCACAGTTTACAGTCACCGCAGTCTCACAGTTTGCAGTCACTGGAGTCTCACAGTTTGCAGTCACTGCAGTCTCACAGTTTGCAGTCACTACAGTCTCACAGTTTGCAGTCACCGCAGTCTCACAGTTTGCAGTCACTACAGTCTCACAGTTTGCAGTCACTGGAGTCTCACAGTTTGCAGTCACTGCAGTCTCACAGTTTGCAGTCACTACAGTCTCACAGTTTGCAGTCACCGCAGTCTCACAGTTTGCAGTCACTACAGTCTCACAGTTTGCAGTCACTACAGTCTCACAGTTTGCAGTCACTACAGTCTCACAGTTTACAGTCACCGCAGTCTCACAGTTTGGAGTCTCACAGTTTGCAGTCACTACAGTCTCACAGTTTGCAGTCACTACAGTCTCACAGTTTGCAGTCACTACAGTCTCACAGTTTGCAGTCACTACAGTCTCACAGTTTGCAGTCACTGGAGTCTCACAGTTTGCAGTCACTACAGTCTCACAGTTTGCAGTCACTACAGTCTCACAGTTTGCAGTCACTACAGTCTCACAGTTTACAGTCACCGCAGTCTCACAGTTTGGAGTCTCACAGTTTGCAGTCACTGCAGTCTCACAGTTTGCAGTCACTGCAGTCTCACAGTTTGCAGTCACTACAGTCTCACAGTTTGCAGTCACTGCAGTCTCACAGTTTGCAGTCACTACAGTCTCACAGTTTGCAGTCACTACAGTCTCACAGTTTACAGTCACTGCAGTCTCACAGTTTGCAGTCACTGCAGTCTCACAGTTTGCAGTCACTACAGTCTCACAGTTTGCAGTCACTGCAGTCTCACAGTTTGCAGTCACTGCAGTCTCACAGTTTGCAGTCACTGCAGGCTCACAGTTTACAGTCACCGCAGTCTCACAGTTTGCAGTCACTACAGTCTCACAGTTTGCAGTCACTACAGTCTCACAGTTTGCAGTCACTACAGTCTCACAGTTTACAGTCACCGCAGTCTCACAGTTTGGAGTCTCACAGTTTGCAGTCACTGCAGTCTCACAGTTTGCAGTCACTGCAGTCTCACAGTTTGCAGTCACTACAGTCTCACAGTTTGCAGTCACCGCAGTCTCACAGTTTGGAGTCTCACAGTTTGCAGTCACTACAGTCTCACAGTTTGCAGTCACTACAGTCTCACAGTTTGCAGTCACTACAGTCTCACAGTTTGCAGTCACTACAGTCTCACAGTTTGCAGTCACTACAGTCTCACAGTTTGCAGTCACTACAGTCTCACAGTTTGCAGTCACCGCAGTCTCACAGTTTGGAGTCTCACAGTTTGCAGTCACTACAGTCTCACAGTTTGCAGTCACTACAGTCTCACAGTTTGCAGTCACTACAGTCTCACAGTTTGCAGTCACTGCAGTCTTACAGTTTGCAGTCACTGCAGGCTCACAGTTTACAGTCACTGCAGTCTCACAGTTTACAGTCACTGCAGTCTCACAGTTTACAGTCACTGCAGTCTCACAGTTTACAGTCACTACAGTCTCACAGTTTGCAGTCACTGCAGTCTCACAGTTTGCAGTCACTGGAGTCTCACAGTTTGCAGTCACTGCAGTCTCACAGTTTGCAGTCACTACAGTCTCACAGTTTGCAGTCACCGCAGTCTCACAGTTTGCAGTCACTACAGTCTCACAGTTTGCAGTCACTGCAGTCTCACAGTTTGCAGTCACTACAGTCTCACAGTTTGCAGTCACTGCAGTCTCACAGTTTGCAGTCACTGCAGTCTCACAGTTTGCAGTCACTGCAGGCTCACAGTTTACAGTCACTGCAGTCTCACAGTTTACAGTCACTGCAGTCTCACAGTTTGCAGTCACTGCAGTCTCACAGTTTGCAGTCACTGCAGTCTCACAGTTTACAGTCACTGCAGTCTCACAGTTTGCAGTCACTGCAGTCTCACAGTTTGCAGTCACTACAGTCTCACAGTTTGCAGTCACCGCAGTCTCACAGTTTGCAGTCACTAGAGTCTCACAGTTTGCAGTCACTACAGTCTCACAGTTTGCAGTCACTACAGTCTCACAGTTTACAGTCACCGCAGTCTCACAGTTTGGAGTCTCACAGTTTACAGTCACTGCAGTCTCACAGTTTGCAGTCACTGCAGTCTCACAGTTTGCAGTCACTACAGTCTCACAGTTTGCAGTCACCGCAGTCTCACAGTTTGCAGTCACTACAGTCTCACAGTTTACAGTCACTGCAGTCTCACAGTTTGCAGTCACTACAGTCTCACAGTTTGCAGTCACCGCAGTCTCACAGTTTGCAGTCACTACAGTCTCACAGTTTGCAGTCACTACAGTCTCACAGTTTGCAGTAACTACAGTCTCACAGTTTACAGTCACTGCAGTCTCACAGTTTGCAGTCACTGCAGTCTCACAGTTTGCAGTCACTACAGTCTCACAGTTTGCAGTCACTGCAGTCTCACAGTTTGCAGTCACTGCAGTCTCACAGTTTGCAGTCACTGCAGGCTCACAGTTTACAGTCACTGCAGTCTCACAGTTTACAGTCACTGCAGTCTCACAGTTTACAGTCACTGCAGTCTCACAGTTTACAGTCACTACAGTCTCACAGTTTGCAGTCACTGCAGTCTCACAGTTTGCAGTCACTGGAGTCTCACAGTTTGCAGTCACTGCAGTCTCACAGTTTGCAGTCACTACAGTCTCACAGTTTGCAGTCACCGCAGTCTCACAGTTTGCAGTCACTACAGTCTCACAGTTTGCAGTCACTACAGTCTCACAGTTTGCAGTCACTACAGTCTCACAGTTTACAGTCACCGCAGTCTCACAGTTTGGAGTCTCACAGTTTGCAGTCACTGCAGTCTCACAGTTTGCAGTCACTGCAGTCTCACAGTTTGCAGTCACTACAGTCTCACAGTTTGCAGTCACTACAGTCTCACAGTTTGCAGTCACTACAGTCTCACAGTTTACAGTCACTACAGTCTCACAGTTTGCAGTCACTACAGTCTCACAGTTTGCAGTCACCGCAGTCTCACAGTTTGGAGTCTCACAGTTTGCAGTCACTACAGTCTCACAGTTTGCAGTCACTACAGTCTCACAGTTTGCAGTCACTACAGTCTCACAGTTTGCAGTCACTACAGTCTCACAGTTTGCAGTCACTGGAGTCTCACAGTTTGCAGTCACTACAGTCTCACAGTTTGCAGTCACTACAGTCTCACAGTTTGCAGTCACTACAGTCTCACAGTTTGGAGTCTCACAGTTTGCAGTCACTACAGTCTCACAGTTTGCAGTCACTACAGTCTCACAGTTTACAGTCACCGCAGTCTCACAGTTTGGAGTCTCACAGTTTGCAGTCACTGCAGTCTCACAGTTTGCAGTCACTGCAGTCTCACAGTTTGCAGTCACTACAGTCTCACAGTTTGCAGTCACTACAGTCTCACAGTTTGCAGTCACTACAGTCTCACAGTTTACAGTCACTACAGTCTCACAGTTTGCAGTCACTACAGTCTCACAGTTTGCAGTCACCGCAGTCTCACAGTTTGGAGTCTCACAGTTTGCAGTCACTACAGTCTCACAGTTTGCAGTCACTACAGTCTCACAGTTTGCAGTCACTACAGTCTCACAGTTTGCAGTCACTACAGTCTCACAGTTTGCAGTCACTGGAGTCTCACAGTTTGCAGTCACTACAGTCTCACAGTTTGCAGTCACTACAGTCTCACAGTTTGCAGTCACTACAGTCTCACAGTTTGGAGTCTCACAGTTTGCAGTCACTACAGTCTCACAGTTTGCAGTCACTACAGTCTCACAGTTTACAGTCACTGCAGTCTTAATTATAGTCCCTCAGTGATCTTTAATCTAAAATGCACTTTTCCATGGCCATGTTATCTGCAAAGTCAGTATAAATTCGACCATATTGAATATCCCTATTTCTGCAGCTCCTAGAACTTGGATGAGAGAAACACAAAAACAGGCAGCCTACGAGCTGCTAGTCTGGCAGGTCTGGCATGGTTAATCGAATTAGTCAGCAGCAGCAGCAGCAGCGGCAGCAGCAGCAGCAGCAGCAGCAGCAGCAGCAGCAGCAGCAGCAGCAGCATGCCCATCGCATCGATGAATTCGCACGCCCATTTGCGCCTGCGGTCTGCAGTTCGAGGCCATTTTCTTCCCTCCAGGAGGATTTATTCCCTCCGCAAAGGTGTTAGCGTATGGAGGCATTGATAAGCCGTTGTTAATACGTCTCAGACCTTCATATGCCAGTCACTTTCCTAATCTTCAGTTGGAAGATTAGCAGTTGAAATATTCATAAGCACTCAACAAAAACTAAATTAACATAACATCGGGGCTATTTCAAATGCCAACAATTTTTCTTAACCTCCTCAAACATTTAAACCAATCGCCCTGAAAATCCTGAGCACGGGCTAAAGTTATCCGCTCTATCCGACGAAACAACCTCCAGAATCACAAATCATCGGCATCGTCGAGATATTCAACGATTCTCGTTGAAGGTGTCTGGTGGCACAACTTTTTAACATTGTAATCAAGTGGGCTACTATTGTTGATCATGTTGTATTGATTATATTATTAATTTATACACTTTTGAACCGCCAATATGGATTCGCCAAAGAGGTTTACACAGAGCTATGTTATCTGTCCTTGTCAACAAGGATCTTCGACAAAAATCACTGAATATCCCCTGGGGATAAAATAGCGAGTCCTTCTACTGTTTCAAAGTCATCGCACCCTGGTATAACAAAGACTGGTTCACTTACACCAAGACTTGACCTTGTCCTTGTCCTTCATAGTCGGGCCGGGATGTGATTTGCTCGTTGAGAATTCTCAGGAGCAGGGGAAAAAATATAACGATGAACTGAAAGCGGCGCTTTTCAGCGGGGAAAAAATTCAGTCTAGAGAGGATCTGGCGAAGGGGATTAGGTCTTAAGCGGAGGGAGCTGAATGGGCGGTGGAGTCTGGGATTGGGAATTCACGGGAGCCTCTTCGGAGCGGATTGACGTGAGTGTGCAGAATTGGTCCAGCTTAATCCCCCCAACCGCCCGTGGCTCGTTTGTTGGGAGATCGACGCCCCCCTCCCAGTGTCCCGCTGCTCTGTTTCTGGGCCAATCCATGAGAGGCGAAACAGAGAGACAGAGAGAGACAGAGAGACAGAGAGAGACAGAGAGACAGAGCAGAGCGAGTTGATTATCTGACGAGGCCAATTGAGCCAATGAACAGCCAGTGTTATAAATAATTTGCCCTATAAATTGTCAGCGCATAGCCACTCACTTCTTCACTTACTGGCACTATGCAATATGCATCATTATCGTCAGAAGCTAAAGTGCATTTTTAGAATACGCTGAGGCAAATTTTTCTAGGAATGTACTTTTAGTTAAAATTAGATTAATTGAAATCAAATGCACGCATTGAACCCGCAAATAATTAATGCGGTTGCGAGACCACAGGTCGGTTGAATATTGCTTCTCAATTAGATTTGAGGATGCTGATTAAAATTCGGTTAGCGATCAGCTGGCGGAAAAGTTAAGTATGAACAAATTAACTGATCAAAGCTACATATTTCGAAATAAAGTTCTAATTTACATAAAACACTGTCCGGGCATTCAATACGGAATGAGATTTTTTCTCTTTATTTGTTACGGTTTTTTAGTTACAAACGAAATGAAATTGTCAATAACCCATAACCCATGGCAAGGACTCACAGAATTTCTCAGCCTTCTCAGCCAAATCAATTTCGCTGTCGTCCCGACCTCTGTGGTCCTTGCCGTGCTCCTTGCCGTCCTTGGAGGAGAAGAATTTCAGCGGCATTACCTAATTCAGGATTGGTTCAGATTGGCGCGAGTTAGTGACAGTCTACTCACAGTAGAAACGTGCGCGTGCGGCTATAAAAACTAAACAACTAGCAAGATTATTGAGAAACTCAGTTGTCTGTGGCCTTGAGAGATGAAACTTGATGACAAAAATATTTTAACAGTTGCCTGACGACTCATAACTCTAGTCGTCATTTTATGCAGAATTATTAAAGATCTACAATATCTACTTAAATCAATTTATATACTCGTATTAGACAACTAATATTAACTAACTAACTAACTAATATTAGACAACCAGCAGACAGCTAAAGGACAGCCAGCAGACAGCTAAAGGACAGCCAGCAGACAGCTAAAGGACAGCCAGCAGACAGCTAAAGGACAGCCAGCAGACAGCTAAAGGACAGCCAGCAGACAGCTAAAGGACAGCCAGCAGACAGCTAAAGGACAGCCAGCAGACAGCTAAAGGACAGCCAGCAGACAGCTAAAGGACAGCCAGCAGACAGCTAAAGGACAGCCAGCAGACAGCTAAAGGACAGCCAGCAGACAGCTAAAGGACAGCCAGCAGACAGCCAGCGGATGTCGCGCGACAAGGCGCCGCTGTCGGTGGTGATCCGCTACGCTCAAGGATTAGATCTGGAGGACTATGCATGGTACGTGCGCCGTGAAATCCTTCGCGCATTCGATGCCACTGACGTTAAAGTGAGCATTGCGGCTGGCCTGAAGAATCCGGATATTGGCCTCTCCGTACTCATCAACAATCTGTCGGCTCTGACGATCAGCGCTAGGAATGGCGCTCTGCCGGAGGATGAGAAACTGCCATCTCCGAAGTTCATTGTGGACACCGTGCAGCTGTGGCTCATTCGGCGCGTGACCTGCGACTGCTAATCCATCCGCTCCCTATTCTCTTTTCTTCCGATCCCTACTTTCTTTCCTTCCGCTCCCTACTCTCTTTTCTTCCGCTCCCTACTTTCTTTCCATCCGCTCTCTACTCTCTTTCCATCCGTTCCCTACGCTTTTCCATCCGCTCCCTACCCTCTTTCCATCCGCTCCCTACTCTCTTTTCTTCCGCTCCCTACTTTCTTTCCATCCGCTCTCTACTCTCTTTTCTTCCGCTCCCTACTTTCTTTCCATCCGCTCTCTACTCTCTTTCCATCCGTTCCCTACGCTTTTCCATCCGCTCCCTACCCTCTTTCCTTCCGCTCCCTACTCTCTTTCCTTCAGCTCCCTACTCTCTTTTCTTCCGCTCCCTACTCTCTTTTCTTCCGCTCCCTACTCTCTTTCCCTCCGCTCCCCACTATCTTCCATCCGCTCCCTATCACCTATCAACCCTTATAAATATTCCAGGTCCATCCATCAAGCGCCAATTTCGCACTCGTCAAGCGCATTGCATTGAATTATTAAATTGTTATGCTATCGTTTCTGTCATTCAACATAGACAGAAGAAAACGAAAATAGTTTTTGTATTGATTGACAACTTTTTAACAATAGCGACAAATCGGAAACGCAATTAATAATTCTTCAATAAATTGTACACTGTTGTCCTTCAGTTGTCCACAGTCTGTGGAGGCAGCCTTAACACATGCGCGATCTTCTCTGTTCTTCACTGTGGTGGCCGGGACGGGTCCTAAAAGTGCGCCTGTCGCATTGCACGGAGGCTTCATGTCCGGCTCCGGCCCCGCGGGTGTCAGGGAGGGATAACGGGGAGCTTAGAGTCCCGCCAGAGGAGGCTGTTGGGTGGGGGGATGGGGGGATAATTCCGCACCGCTCAACTAGCTTGAGCACTGCTGGGAGACTGGGTACCGGACGCCTTCAAGAAATGCAATTTTCCCCGCTCGAAGTGGCTCGTCGGGGGGCAATTTTCACTCGCAGAGCCATGCAGTGTGGGAAAACTTATCCGCCCGGGGCGTGACCTCCGCCCCATCCCGGATCCAGCAGTAGCAACAGGCCGAGAACTGCTCTAACTTTAACTGCATTCGCCTGTCCTTCCCCTCGATTCAGATCCCATCTGGGCCGCCTGTTAGGCACGGGTGACGGCTTTCTGCCCAGCCACTTCCCAAATAATGAGACGGCCGCGCGTCATTCAACTCATCCGGACATTTTCGTGTTGCCTTGAAAAAATAACACGAAAAATTTTAGATTCAATTTTCTCAAAATTTCTAGTTTGCCTATCGATTTTTTCTTCTTGTATGCAACATTCAACAAAATATGAAGCACTCAATCTACTGATTAGTTAAATACCTCGTACAAGTGGTTAGAGCAGTGATCGGCAAAGTTAAATTCCTCATGGGCCGAAGAGAGAAACCAAAAAAGGACAGCAGGCCGCATTGACAGGGGAGAGATGGGTCAGGGAAGTCCACATGACAGGAAAGGTGTTGACACGAGAAAGGTCAGACGGGAGAGATGAGACGGGGGAGAGATGAGACAGGGGAGAGATGAGTCAGGGGAGAGATGTGTCGGGAGATATGAGTCAGGAGAGATGAGTCAGGGAAGAGATGAGACAGGGGAGAGATGAGACAGGGAGAGATAAGACAGGGAAGAGATGGGACAGGGGAGAGATGAGACAGGGGAGAGATGAGACAGGGGAGAGATGAGACAGGGAAGAGATGAGTCAGGGGAGAGATGTGTCGGGAGATATGAGTCAGGAGAGATGAGTCAGGGAAGAGATGAGACAGGGGAGAGATGAGACAGGGAGAGATGAGACAGGGAAGAGATGAGACAGGGGAGAGATGAGACAGGGGAGAGATGAGACAGGGAAGAGATGAGACAGGGAAGAGATGAGACAGGGGAGAGATGAGACAGGGGAGAGATGAGACAGGGAAGAGATGAGACAGGGAGAGATAAGACATGGAGAGATGAGACTGGGAAGAGATGAGACAGGGGAGAGATGTGTCGGGAGAGATCAGACAGGCGTTAATAAATTATAAATATCATTATTAATTACTTTACTACTTGAATTTTGAAATTGCTCAACAAGAAATCTAAATCTTGTTCTGAATCGGTCATTCGGTTTGGGACCTATCGTGAATTGGGCAGTGAGTATTTGAAATAACCTCGTTGTCTTTCCCCAGTCGGAAAAATAGCGTAGCCTTTCTACTGTTAAAACAATTGTAATCAATTGTTATAGTTTGAATGCATTGATTAATTAGTCACTTGATTAACCAGTTTCCTGTTAGCCAATGAACCCCAGCCCCACAAAGTCAGCTGTTTTGTGTTTCCTCAACGGTTCTATTGGTCATCATTCGCCACAATCTAAAGCACATCTGTCAGTTAAGCTGTTGTCGAGCCACTTCACCGGTTTCGCTTAATCGGCGCCGGTATCGACCCGGACAGGCCAGGCCGGGGAGGGCGACCTGACTACCGGCCCTGGAGTTCGATTAGCAACAACAGTGAGAGAGAGAGCAGCATCTGCCGCTGAGACCACTCGGAGCAGTCCTACAGCCAGGCCTGACCCCGGGGACCTGGCTAAACATTTGATTCGCTTCCTTTTTTGTTTTCCTCTTTAAGTCGTTCGTCTCTTGAGCTGCCCCTGGGATGCGAGAGAGAGGCTGGAGAGGGAGAAAGTGGAGAGGAGAGTAGGGGAGGGGTTAGTTAATTATGGCGATAGTGGGGATCCGATGGGGAGGAGTCGGACAGGAGGAGAAGAAGCAGCAGGAGCAGCTGGAATGAAGGCCAAACAGCCGGAGACTGGCTGAAAGTTGAGAAAATAGGAAATCGCTGCTCCTATATTGGCCATATAGTGCAATGGCCGAAACGGGAGCTGAGCTGCACGGGGCGGGTGTAGCTACTCGCTACTGTCAGTTGCTGTGCAAATAACTGAGCCAGCTATTCTGGTCGATATTTGTCAGACAAAAGTTTCAGCAGCCCTCGCATGTTTGTGTGTCTGTGAGTATCTGTGTGCACGCCAACTTTTGCACTTAAAATCCTCTTAGCGCTGACAGCACCTGTGTATGTGCATCCAGTGCTGACACTGGCAAACTCGTCAGCTGAGCACACCTACCCTGTGGATGGCTTTGTTTGACTCTCCCGAATTCGGCCCTGTACATTCCGTTGATATCCTCAAACCATCCCATCATCCTACCATCCCTTTCATCCTACCATCCCATCATCCTACCATCCCATCATCCTGCCATCCCATCATCCTACCATCCCATCATCCTGCCATCCCATCATCCTACCATCCCATCATCCTACCATCCTATCTCATCCTCATACCATCCCTTTTATCCTACCATCCCATCATCCTACCAACTCATCATCCTACCAACCCATCCTCCTACCATCCCATCTCATCCTCCTACCATCCCATCATCCTACCATCCCATCATCCTACCATCCCATCATCCTACCAACCCATCATCCTACCATCCCATCATCCTACCAACCCATCATCCTACCATCCCATCATCCTACCATCCTATCTCATCCTCATAACATCCCTTTCATCCTACCATCCCATCATCCTACCATCCCATCATCCTACCAACCCATCATCCTACCATCCCATCATCCTACCATCCTATCTCATCCTCATACCATCCCTTTCATCCTACCATCCCATCATCCTACCATCCCATCATCCTACCATCCCATCATCCTACCATCCCATCATCCTACCATCCTATCTCATCCTCATACCATCCCTTTCATCCTACCATCCCATCATCCTACCAACTCATCATCCTACCAACCCATCATCCTACCATCCCATCATCCTACCATCCCATCATCCTACCATCCCATCATCCTACCAACCCATCATCCTACCATCCCATCATCCTATCATCCCATCATCCTACCATCCCATCATCCTACCAACCCATCATCCTACCATCCCATCATTCTACCATCCCATCATCCTACCATCCCATCATCCTACCATCCCATCATCCTACCATCCCATCATCCTACCAACCCATCATCCTACCAACCCATCATTCTACCATCCTATCTCATCCTCCTACCATCCCATCATCCTACCATCCCATCATCCTACCATCCCATCATCCTACCATCCCATCATCCTACCATCCCATCATCCTACCATCCTATCTCATCCTCATACCATCCCTTTCATCCTACCATCCCATCATCCTACCATCCCATCATCCTACCATCCTATCTCATCCTCATACCAACCCTTTCATCCTACCATCCCATCATCCTACCAACTCATCATCCTACCAACCCATCCTCCTACCATCCCATCTCATCCTCCTTCCATCCCATCATCCTACCATCCCATCATCCTACCAACCCATCATCCTACCATCCCATCATCCTACCATCCCATCATCCTACCAACCCATCATCCTACCATCCCATCATCCTACCATCCCATCATCCTACCATCCCATCATCCTACCATCCTATCTCATCCTCATACCATCCCTTTCATCCTACCATCCCATCATCCTACCAACTCATCATCCTACCAACCCATCCTCCTACCATCCCATCTCATCCTCCTACCATCCCATCATCCTACCATCCCATCATCCTACCAACCCATCATCCTACCATCCCATCATCCTACCATCCTATCTCATCCTCATACCATCCCTTTCATCCTACCATCCCATCATCCTACCATCCCATCATCCTACCAACCCATCATCCTACCATCCCATCATCCTACCATCCTATCTCATCCTCATACCATCCCTTTCATCCTACCATCCCATCATCCTACCATCCCATCATCCTACCATCCCATCATCCTACCATCCCATCATCCTACCATCCTATCTCATCCTCCTACCATCCCATCATCCTACCATCCCATCATCCTACCATCCCATCATCCTACCATCCCATCATCCTACCATCCCATCATCCTACCATCCTATCTCATCCTCATACCATCCCTTTCATCCTACCATCCCATCATCCTACCATCCCATCATCCTACCATCCTATCTCATCCTCATACCAACCCTTTCATCCTACCATCCCATCATCCTACCAACTCATCATCCTACCAACCCATCCTCCTACCATCCCATCTCATCCTCCTACCATCCCATCATCCTACCATCCCATCATCCTACCAACCCATCATCCTACCATCCCATCATCCTACCATCCCATCATCCTACCAACCCATCATCCTACCATCCCATCATCCTACCATCCCATCATCCTACCATCCCATCATCCTACCATCCTATCTCATCCTCATACCATCCCTTTCATCCTACCATCCCATCATCCTACCAACCCATCATCCTACCATCCCATCATTCTACCATCCCATCATCCTACCATCCCATCATCCTACCATCCCATCATCCTACCATCCCATCATCCTACCATCCCATCATCCTACCATCCCATCATCCTACCATCCCATCATCCTACCATCCTATCTCATCCTCATACCATCCCTTTCATCCTACCATCCCATCATCCTACCAACTCATCATCCTACCAACCCATCATCCTACCATCCCATCATCCTACCATCCCATCATCCTACCATCCCATCATCCTACCAACCCATCATCCTACCATCCCATCATCCTATCATCCCATCATCCTACCATCCCATCATCCTACCAACCCATCATCCTACCATCCCATCATTCTACCATCCCATCATCCTACCATCCCATCATCCTACCATCCCATCATCCTACCATCCCATCATCCTACCAACCCATCATCCTACCAACCCATCATTCTACCATCCTATCTCATCCTCCTACCATCCCATCATCCTACCATCCCATCATCCTACCATCCCATCATCCTACCATCCCATCATCCTACCATCCCATCATCCTACCATCCTATCTCATCCTCATACCATCCCTTTCATCCTACCATCCCATCATCCTACCATCCCATCATCCTACCATCCTATCTCATCCTCATACCAACCCTTTCATCCTACCATCCCATCATCCTACCAACTCATCATCCTACCAACCCATCCTCCTACCATCCCATCTCATCCTCCTACCATCCCATCATCCTACCATCCCATCATCCTACCAACCCATCATCCTACCATCCCATCATCCTACCATCCCATCATCCTACCAACCCATCATCCTACCATCCCATCATCCTACCATCCCATCATCCTACCATCCCATCATCCTACCATCCTATCTCATCCTCATACCATCCCTTTCATCCTACCATCCCATCATCCTACCAACTCATCATCCTACCAACCCATCCTCCTACCATCCCATCTCATCCTCCTACCATCCCATCATCCTACCATCCCATCATCCTACCAACCCATCATCCTACCATCCCATCATCCTACCATCCTATCTCATCCTCATACCATCCCTTTCATCCTACCATCCCATCATCCTACCATCCCATCATCCTACCAACCCATCATCCTACCATCCCATCATCCTACCATCCTATCTCATCCTCATACCATCCCTTTCATCCTACCATCCCATCATCCTACCATCCCATCATCCTACCATCCCATCATCCTACCATCCCATCATCCTACCATCCTATCTCATCCTCATACCATCCCTTTCATCCTACCATCCCATCATCCTACCAACTCATCATCCTACCATCCCATCATCCTACCATCCCATCATCCTACCATCCCATTATCCTACCAACCCATCATCCTACCATCCCATCATCCTGCCATCCCATCATCCTACCAACCCATCATCCTACCATCCCATCATCCTACCATCCCATCTCATCCTCCTACCATCCCATCTCATCCTCCTACCATCCCATCTCATCCTCCTACCATCCCATCTCATCCTCCTACCATCCCATCTCATCCTCCTACCATCCCATCTCATCCTCCAACCATCCCACTCATGCCTACTCATCCTCGTCCCATCTCATCCTGAATACCAGCATATAAGCATACAGTGGTGTACTGTGCCCACAATCAGTGATAGCGGACAGCGTTACTCACACTGTACTCAGCGGAGCCTGCTCAGCTTCAGGTGCGGCCGACAAGAAGCTCTCCGTGAAGAGCGCACTGATTCCTAGCTTGGCCTGAATTTCCAGCGAATTTTACTTTCGCGCCGCCGAGAAACCTGTCCCCGGGATTCCTACTTATGCCCCAGCAACTCCCGCCTTCCCCTCTCTCCCTGGCCTTATCCCCTGGCCCTGCGCCTCCCTTAATTCGCCCTTCTTTCGCATCCTATTTCGACCGCCAACCCCCACGCGGTCCCACCCTCGGCCGCGGAGTGTCCCAACCGGCTGCCCACCGAGGATGGCGGAGCCAGCAGCCGAGAGGGAAGTAGGAAAGGAGAATTTGGAGCTGGATTTGGGATTCGGACTGGTGGCGGCGCCTGTGATTGAGACTGCATGGAGACGAAGACTGAAATGATGCCAACTCAGTTCGGCTATCAACTGGCTCGCCACATACCAGATTTCAGTGCTCCAGTGATTCGATGCGAATGGGTCAGCCTCTGAATGGGTCAATCTGAATGGGTCAAACTGAATGGGTCAATCTGCAGTTGGGAATCTACTGTGATTGCGAGCTGGTGAGTCCGGCAGGTTGCCCAGATACCATGGCAGTGAAATCTACCAGAATAAAATCTATCTGGACCTGAATTCCACATCCCGGATCAGGTTTGTAAGCTTCCGCCTATTTTTGCATTGCAATCGATGTCAAATAGCGAAATCTGAGTTTCGAGTTCAACGCCGAGCCCCACGCACGGCTGCTGCCAGGCCGTGATGGCTGCGCAAACAGGCAAAGTAAGCAGCAGGGGCGGCTGAGCAGGCCAATAAGATACGGTGAGCAGAGCTGGCGAAAGCTGACGCTGAGATAAGCCGGCGAGGCGGCACCGGCTGGCGTGCGGAGCGGGGTGGGGTGGAATTCGATCTGAGATGCGCGCGTCAGGGGCAGGAGGATGAGTCCTTCAGTAATAAAGCAATCCCTGTAGGCACGGGCGGTAGGTAAACAGAAAAGCACTGCACATTAGGCAGGAATCAAAGTGGCCTAAAATTGGACGGAAACTGCATGAAGGATGAGTCAGCAAAGAGACTGCGGAGTAGCTGGCCACTCTGCGTGATCCCTTGAGATCACATCTCCGTGCGTCTCGGCAAGTGCCAGGTTTGTTTACATAACATAGATAGATAGATAGATAGATAGATAGATAGATAGATAGATAGATCTTTTATCTAAATACCGATTTTTTAATACATAGTACGATGGACTAAATTTTCGGCCAAAAATGACTCAGTGAGTCATCAATTGTGCTGCTACCGGTGCTTCAGTCCTCTCATTTTCCCATTTCCCGTTGCTGGCACGGCCTGCCCCAATTAATCAGCTATAAGAAATGAATTCCTGCATTTTCCGATTCCGATTCCCGATGATTCAGCGGCCACTCCGTATAAGCATTTGTTAATTCTTTCCACGCTTCCACCACTTTCCACGATGTAATGAATGGATGGTGTATAATTCTGCGCACGGTTCTCGGGCATTGTGTATGTCTAAAAGAGAAGTTATACTTGTATATTTTTTCTTTTAATAAATAGTTTGCTTCTAAAAATATACTCGCCACCAGCATGCACCGCTCGCAGTCTCCAACTGCGGTGGCTATTGGTATGTCGCGCGGTGTCTGCTATTCGAATCCCGTACCAGTTTTTTTCCTTTTCCCCTCCTCCAGTAGGCGCTCCAGATTGAGGCCAAAGCCCCCATCCCCATGCCCATTTTTCATGAGCCGCTACAGTTCCAGCGGGCTTCCGTTCCTTCGTTTCCCGTTGCTTCTTCCGCTGCAAACCACCCAGAGCTATTTTCAGTTGGCGAGAGGCAGCCGAAAATGCATAGGAAGATTGGAATTAGCATTTGCACAGGCCGCCCTTCCTACTCCCATCACAGATTTTTCCCAGACTTCCGCATTTGCTATCGCAATAATAAAAAACAATTCGGCGCTGCGTGTCTAGAGGGCGAGTTCGGATTTCTTCTCTTGCTCTAAACTCAAGCAGAATTTTCGATTCATTATTGTCTGATTCGGATAGCAGCAGATTTTAGCTTAATCTCCGATTTAAATTTGACCCTGCCAAATGGCTGCAGGAATGAGCAAAACGGTCGAGTCGCGAAATGCCATTGTAGTTAGCCTACGCATGTTGAAACGAGGTTGAAACTAACGGCTGATCGCCCTCTGCTGTTGTCTATGGAATTCGACCATAGACAACAAATAGTTCTGTCTATGGATTTGAGGGTCAAAATGAGTGGAATTCGAGGTCTGCGACCATAGACAACAGCAGCGGGCGGGCTGCGGTTAGTTTCAACCTCGTTTCAACATGCGTAGGCTAACTACAAAGCTATTTAATATGGATAGGCTGGATTGGCGCGCAGCGCCTCGACGTTTTACCTCGTTTCAGCCCTCTAAATAAATAAATGTAATAAATTTTGTGCATTTTTGTCGAATGTCTATGGTCAAACCCGATTCGTTGCAACATAAAAACGTGCTGTTAATGCATTTCCGTGCTGTTAACGGGCATTACATTATATTTTTAAATGCAGTAAATTGAGTGTGCATTAACAGTAGAACTACCAAGGGGAGGAATTCCCCCCCCCGACAATTTTTTTTGCTGCACCCGAACGGAACAACGCAAGCACACGAAACTCAAGAACACGGGCCAACTTTTTGTTGCGCATCTTCTGAAACAAGAAACAAGTCGCCAGCTCTTCAGACCGTCGAGATATTCAATGTTTCTGGCCGAAGGTACGATTTGTCCCATAAGAGCTAGTGTATTTCATACACCCTTATTCACGAATTTGCACTGCGCCTCAGTGCGGCCTTTCCAGACCTTCAAACTTTATCAGCATGTCACCCGAATGTGCTTGCATCATCTCCGACTTCGGCGGTCACCGACCTTTATCTAGATCTATCTCTCTTATCTATCCAGATTCTAGACCTTCAAGAGCTACAACAGGTGGAACTAGGTCACTATGGACACCCTGACGCGAATTTCTCCAATTTCACTGTTCAAGCCTAACTATTAGGCGCAGCTCAACCACAGGACACCCTCGACTAGTCTGTCAACCAATCAGTCACCCCCACAGCATTCAGGCGCTGGCAAAAACATTTTCAGGGGGGGGGGGGAAATTCCCCCCCTTGTTATAAAAACGGGCGGCAAAATGGCTTGGTAGTCCTACTGTTAAAGTGGAATGTCTATATAGTAAATAATAACTTAATTTCGCGCCCGCTGTCGTGCTGTCAATCTCTATGGCAAAAACTCGTAGAAAAAAGTTTTGTCTTTAAGATTTTCAAGAGTTACCTTGTTTTCTTGGGGTGCAGAAGTCGGAGATGATGCAGGCACTATCGCTGCCTTGCCAACTTGTGTATTGGCGTTTCGTCGATTGCCTGCTGGCTGATGCTGGCGCCCCGGACTCTGCTGGCGGTGCGGCCGTTGTTGACGCCCAGGCTCTGAAGCACGCATTGTGACGCTGCCTTTTTCTATCTTGACACCGTATTTTTGTTGTTGTTGTTGTTGCTGTATGCAATACACTGGCTCTTATGGGAAAATTGAATTTTCCATTGAGACCATTGAATTTCTCGACGATCTGAAGAGCTGGCGACTTGATTATTGTTTCAGAAGGTGCGCAACAAAAAGTTGTTCCGTGTTCTTGAGTTTTGTGTTCTTGCATTGCCCGTTCGGCTGCAGCAAAAATAATTTTCAGGGGGGATTTCCCTCCCCTCTTGGTATAAAAAAGGCGAGAATCTAATTTGTAATATATAAACAATCGTTTAGACCATCGAATCTGTCTATTTCCGGTCTATTTGTATCATTTTTAAGGAGTTTTTAGGGGTATACCAATCGAGGCTTATTGTTGCACGCTTCAAATGTCTATGGTAAAACTTCTCAAAGGAATATATTTTAATTTTTATTACATCACGTAGCACACAATAATACAAACAGTAACAAATGTACTTTTCAACATAAGCGTGTACTGAATCAGAGCAAAACTACAAGTTTTACATTTTCAATTAAATTGTTATTATATTAAATTCAACTAACTGACGATTATTGATGTGAACATGGAACTGGCAATTGTGAAATGTACCAGAAATAGCAGTTGCTAGATTCTGTTGCGGTTCCATTCGGGATGTTGGCTGCTGAGCATCCCTCGCTGACACCATACTGACGGATTGGTCGGCTGTTATAAGAGGAGCATCACTAGCAGTATCCGTAGCTGTGATTTTGGGTACTCCAATTGAACTAATTGTCGAAGACAACGCAGCCATGTCAGCATCGCGCTTTCTGCCATGACGAATATATCGTTCCACGGATCCTTCACTTTTGTGTCCCGTAACAGCGCAAATATCCCGCAGGGGAACTTTTGCCGCGTTTAACTCGGTGACAAGCGTAACTCGAACACAGTGTCCCGTATAGGCTTTACTCAGGTTAGCTGCTTCGGAAACAGCACGCATCATGTTACCGAGGGTGTTGATGCCGACCATCTGCTTGGCATAAAACCACGAGTTGTCTAGACCGCGCACTCTAGGTCGGAGAAACAACGTAGCAGTCGAGACACCTTCGGATAACTTCGCCTCTTCGATCTTTTTTAAGTATAGCTCCACGCACTCGTAGGGACAACGATCCTCGTTAGTTTCAACAAGCACGCTCTGTTTGCGATCTTCGGAAGTTCGCGTCTCTAAACTGCCCCGAACATTTTTAGTTTCCATAGAGGCTAGTTTGAAAGCGCGAAGCCCATTGATTGTTACTCTTAATATAATCGACAGTCAGCTTGCGCAGCCACTCTCGTCCACGCAGAACAAAATGTACAGCCAAACGAAGTACATCTCTTGTTGCAATATTGTTGGTGTACTTCTATCAAAGTAGACATGTAGCTTCGCTAAATCTTCCGGCACAATTGTAGCAAACTGCTTCACACTACCACCTGCCTTGCAATAATGTTTATATCGCGTAAGCGACTAATATACCGATACAGACCGGCACGAGCTGTAATTAACGAGGCAGGCGCATACAGTCCACCATCAACCTTGCGCACAAACGCGTAGAAAATTCGCAATGCTGTTACAAGCTGCTGAATTTCGGCCGTCTCCAGATTGATAAAGTAGTTCTTATTGGAAAGGACGTCGCGAAATCTTTTTATCGCCCATTCTTCTTGCTTCAAAACGGATTTTGACGTGTTGTCTAACTGTAAAAGATCCAATTCCTTCAGAAGATCATCTTCTGCGGTATCGCCACAGAGCATGTATTCGAGTTCTCCAGCGCTAAGATGAGCAATATCATCTAACATAGCCTGCATGATGCCCTCTCGTTCAGTGCGCTCATGAACTTCTGTTGAGGAGGCGCCAACGACGTCTCCTTGTGACATGTGGATTAACCCGATTCGCTCGCCAGAAGACGCGTCGTAAATCATTTTAAAAGTCGAATGAAATGCAGTTCTATTGTAAATTGCTAAATCAGTGCGAACTTAAATAAATAAACTAATTCGCTCTACTTTAAGCTTCTTAATACCGAGATTTTACCACAGACATTTCGAGCGTGCACCAACGCATGATTGTTGCATGCTGACGCTAAAATCTTGCTATATTTGGTAACCTTCATTGTACACTTTTGGAGGGGTTTTTTCCCAGCCACCAATGAAGCCTGATTGTTGCACGCCTTTACTGTCTATGTCCCGAACCCCAGCGGCTCGTCTCGCTGTCTTACAGCCTTCCCCAAACTGAGTTCTCTTGCTGCCCTAAGTCAGGCGGTCTACTTTTGGACCATAGACATTTCGGGCGTGCACCAATCGACAAAATAATCGATTGCTGCACGCCCCGCGAGACCGCTGGCTATATCCGCTCCGTGAGACTGATTGTTGCACGCCCCAACTGTCTGTGGTCCAAAAGTATACAATGCCAGTGATAAACGGCTATTCGTACTGCAAAGTTTTAAACCTCGGGCGCTACGCGCCCTCGGTTGCAGCACTCATAGCCGTTTATTACTATATCATTGTTGCACGGCTTGAGTGTCTATGATAAAAACATATCAAAATCACACAATATTAGTGATATCAAGCAGCATATCCATATTGGTACATGCGGAAAAAACTTACCGGGCATTGATTGGTCTATGACAATTTATGGCCTGACGCGCGTACTTGTTAAAGTGCAAGACCGTATTTATGCAGAGAAAACTGTCTGTAGTAATTTCTTGCGGGCTAGTACAGTAGCGCCAACTTATTGAATGAGCTCAAGTGGCTCCTCGTACATTAGACTCAAAACGTGAGAAGAGCGGAAATACTGCTCTAGCTTGACATTGAGATACTTCTGCATTCGACAGTTTCTCTATAAGGCTAACAATGGCCAAGATGATCGGATGAGTGTCTCAATGAGGTCTCAGTAGTGTCTAGGCCCAGTTCAGAGAGGCACGCGTCTCTTCAGCAGAGCATACGGGCAGCCGGCGTTGTAGTACGGGTGCGCAAGAGTCAGGCTGTCGCTGATGCGGTCCCGAAGGCAGGCGGCCAGTCGTTGCTCCAGGTCGCAGTCCGCACAGGGACCGACGATGTGTCGGTTGTAGCAATCCAATGATACGAACAGCGACAGCGACTTGTCGGGCATTCCAGACAGACGGTCTTCCTCGGTCGTCAGCAGGCGGGCCAGTAACTCCAGCACTGTGCGAGCTGACGCTTTGGATAGGGCTTCGGGCGAGAAGTCGGCTGTGGTAAAAATTGGTAGTGAAAAATAGCGACCACAGTCAGAAACCAGAACAGCCCACAAGGATGAAGTACAAGTAGATGAGGTTGCACTAAGGCTTTGGAATGGTTTAGACAACTGGCCTTTCTCAAGACATTGAGGAAATTGGGCGCTGAAGTTTTCAGGAGCATTGGAAATCCCACCTCTGTCAAGCCCGTTGCAGTACAGATCAACATCGGCTCGCATGCCGCGACGGCAGTACAGGTTGCAGCCAAAAGCCAGCAGCAGCTGACCGTCGCCCATGGCAACGATTGCGCTGGATGGCTCGGTGTCTCTCTCTCCGCTGCCGCTGTGCCCAGGAAGCAGGTCCAGGTTGGAAGCGTCCAACTCAAGAACCTCGAAGTTAATTGCGATGGTCGAGCCTCTGTACAGCCTCTGAAAGGCTCCGTCGTCCAGCATGGTGGCGTAGAGGCGTCTGCGGGTTGTCCAAACAGCTTGCTGAGCCTCCTGCTCAGGCTTCTGCTGACAGACGGCCTCTCGAAGTTGACGAAGCTGTGACAGGGGAAATTCTGTCTGCAAGGAAAATTTCGCATTGCGTCACAGTCCATGACTTACCTGCGCATGAAAATATTTACAGAAAAATTTACTTTACCGATGAAGTCACAGACAGGAGAGGTCAACCAAGCCTTACCAGATAGTAGTGCTGCAATGCATGGTTGTTAATTCATTTGTCAACATTCGGTCAATAGATACGGAGTTAGCACATCTGTTTACAAGGCCTTTTAGAATTCTGTCATATGCGATCAAATTATGCATGATCGAAACGATAACGGTAATTAGGCAGAAGGCTGACTTACCCTCTTGGAAATCATCTCATAGTCGGGATTCTGGGCGTAGAAGTCGACGCTGCTGAACTGCGGTTTGTAGACGCCGAATCTAACTTCCGGTGTTACGTTAGGAAATTTCTTGCGCGCCTCCCGGCATAGGAAGTTGCGCAGCTCGGTGGCGATGCCCCGGCCCTGGTAGAACTGATGAACGCGCAGCGCTGTCAGCAGCATGTGCCTCTCGTTGTCAAATACAAATATTTGCCCGTAGCCCACCTGTGTGACACGATTGTTTGACGCTTTCAAGATGAATGAATTACTACCAGCATTTTACAGTTAGTTCCTCGTCGAAACCTCATGCTTTTGTCTCAGTCTTAACATTAGAAAGACCAGAAAGTTAGAAAGTTCGCAAATACCTACTTCACAATAGCTCCCAAACCGATGACCGAATGACCGATTTTCGTGAAAGTCCACCATATGGATAAAAATTTTGAAATGATGAAATTTTGTGAGGAGAAAAAATATGCCTATATTTGTGGTTCTTGCCAACAGACACTCCGACGAGAATCGGTGAATATCTTGACGATGCCGATGTTTTGTGATTCTTGAAGTTGTTTAATCGGATAGAGTGGAAAATTTTAGCCCGTGTCCTGGATTTCCATGGCGATTGGTGAATATTTTGGGATATATTGTGGGTATTTGAAATACCCCCCGTGTTTCTTCTACTGTTAAAGACATTTGATATTTTGAGACATTTCAGAACGAGTTCGCATGGAGATGACGTTTAAATTGAGGGCCACAAACTCACAACAATACCAGCGGTTCTGTCAAAGCAGAGGCCGCAGATTTTATTCCGGCTGCTCAATGCGCTCTCGTATCGTTGGACTAGATAGTCCAATCCGCTATATATGGTTCCAACCTCGCCGCCGTGGCAGACGGACACACGAGCTTTGTCGTCGACTGTGGCCAGCCGATACTCCAAATCCATCACGGTTTACAGCTTAAAAGTGCTCGAAGTTATAGAAATCGCGCTTGTTATTGAGTCCACTGGAACTCAGCTCAATATACGCTACTTCTGCTTCTTCTACCACCCGTTTCTGTTTAGAAGCCATGAAGACAGACTGGCTGGAACCGGCCATTTATCAGTAAAGAGACAGAATTTGTGTAAACTTCTGGTCGAGAAACAACCAAAGTCAGGTTGCACTTACCCTGGAAATATACACCGAAGTTTCATTCTGTTCACCCAACTGCACGGATCAAAGTTCACCCGACCAGGCTTTCCGAACTAGTACGTAAAAACCGATTCGCTTTTTGTGAGCGCGCAAAAATTACTGCAACAACGGCTAGTCACTCCATTTCAACTGGGGCATACACAAATTCATCAGAATTAGTGTCTCGGAGGTCATCGGGTGTCAGAAGAGACTGCCATCGGGTGTCAGAAGAGACTGTCATCGGGTGTCAGAAGAGACTGCCATCGGGTGTCAGAAGAGACTCTGCCATCGGGTGTCAGAAGAGACTCTGTCATCGGGTGTCAGAAAATATTGTCATCGGGTGTCAGAAAAGACTGTCATCGGGTGTCAGAAGAGATTGCAGTCATCGGGTGTCAGAAGGGACTGTCATCGGGTACCCCTTGCCAGCCCTTTGACATGCAGCCTTTAAATACCCCTTGCCCCCCAATAGAGAACAAATGTCACCGGCACCTTAGCAGCAGAGAATTCCACTTTTTCCCCAGCAGCGGAGAACCAAGGACATCTTAAGTAGAGAGGTCCTCTACTTGAGAAGTCCTTGCGGAGAACCAATAATCCCCCTATTGCAGAAAAATAATTACACACTCCTGCAGAAAAGAAGCAATGTCCTCTTTTTCAGCCAACAATTGTTCGCCCCCAGCATACAACAACGTCACAATTTAGCAGAGAATTAATGCCAATGCTGCAGAGAACGATGTCATTTCTCCGCATGCGACTTCAAATAAGCCTAGAGTTAAGTAGGTTTGTCTTTAAAATTAGTTTTACTTTGCAGACAAATTTCTCTAAACTCCTATTTTACTTTGAATTAACCAATTTGTTTTCGTTTTACTTTACAGTCTTACAGCTTGTCAGTTCAATTCTACCTTTCTTAGAACTGCTTTCTAAGATATTCGGTAAAAATAGAATACGTATGCTCGTCTTAGTTCTGTTGCACACGATAGTGCATAGCTATTTACTATTTAATTTTAGAAATTACGTAACTTTCAGTTGCCTTTTACAAAGCTTTTATTATATGTAATCAACGGTTTTGCTTTATTTATAAGTTTTATGCTGTTATGATAAGGCAAGGTCAAATATAAATTTTCCTTTATTGACATGCATCCTTTTCACTGCTACCATCGCAGACAATGTTTCAAGAATGTCGCTACGCTCTACGTCGAACGCAACGTATGTTTTTATTGAGTTTCTTGCACCATTAATTGTTCTTGAAACTGAAAATTATTGACTAGCGATATAATAATGTTTTTGTGATTGCAACAAAGACAATTATCTCATTTCGGAGCTCTGGAGGTTTAAAATTTTCAGACAACTTTAGAAACAAAGTTCTAAATAGATTTATGTTTTTGTAGGCAGTCAAAATTGTTCCATTTTGTGTTTTTGGTTTTGTTTGCTATGATGTTTTTCTATTATAGCCTACAATTTATAGTGTTCAATATTGAAAGCTCCAAAATTGAGCTAGAACTAGAAGTATTCCACTTCGATAGACCATACTAAAATCTAGCTTTGAACATTGAACAGACCAAATTAAGGTATATTCAGCCCAAATCTAGACACGGCCTTACAATGGTAGCCAAGACAGAAAGCAAATATTGCAATAGCCTACAGAGCAGCCACAACAAAAAAATAAACAGTGGTATAAATGGCTTATATTGGCATTTTCGGCAAAGAAATTGTATACTTAAAACTTAGTCTTGGCTATTAAGCCCTATATTATACAAATGACTTTTTAGTATGGTCAACTTTTACTTTTTCTAACTGTAAGACTAATACCAATCAATCAGCTTTTTCTGCATCACATAAAAAGCAGTTATTAAACAATTTTATTATACAGAACACACCCATTAGCAAATGCTTGATATTTGCTTGAATTAGCATTTTTTATTAAGCTTGCTAAATGTCTAGGTTGCTTTTTATTTTTTGCTTGCTCTATAAAATGCAATCGGAATGTCTGTTGCTTTTGTTTCTTGTTTTAAATTCGAAATTCTTAATTAATTTTGTTGTGTTGCAATTTACTAAATAGTATTCTTAGTGTTGCTATAAGTACTGGTGCATGATTTTTTATAATTTTCTCTAGTGTAAATTATCCATAAGATTTGCCTCCCTGAACATTTCAGGTGGAAAGCCGAATTTCACATTAGCTGGTATCAGCCATGACGATGGTTAGTAAACACTTAATTGTTTCTTTTTCATTTAGTATTAAAATTAGGTGAAATTTTAATTCGATTTTATTGTTTAAAAAAACTCAATTTTCAGCTCCCGAGCGAATCTTGGAGAAGGTGGAGGCGGCTTTCTCCGCCGACCAGCTTGACGCCGAGGGAGTTCATCGCAGAATTCACCTGTGCAACGCATTGGTGCGCCTGTCGAAACGGTTGCTGGCCTCTGTTGACATCGATGACATCTTCAGCAGGTGAGGAGCTTGTGTCCGAGCCTCCGCTGTGACGGCTCTTTGCCCTGTATTTGTGGATATTGCTGGATACTACCCCCCGTCTCTGTTTCCAGCCTCGTGCCGGGCTTCTTCCAGGACTGCCCGGAGCTGCGGGCGGCTCTACTGCGCTGTGTACGCAAATTTCTAGTCGATGTGGCGGCGGTGCAAAGCTTCCTTAAATTTAGATTGGACGTTTGCGTCGCCAGGTAAGCAAAATTGTTTTTCTTCTCAGCAAATTGGCGGTTCTTTTCTTTAGTATATTTTATTTAGAGACTCACTTTTTAACGACTTCTCAAGCTCCATTCAGTCACTTTCTCAAGCCCCATAAAACGACATTCTCAGTTCCTATTCAGCCACTTCCTCAGGCCCTGTTCAGCCACTCTCTCAGATGCTGTTCAGCCACTTCCTCAGGCCCTGTTCAGCCGCTTCCTCAGATCCTTTTAAGGTGTTGTGCATCAATTGATTAATTATTCTTCGTGGCCCTCCCACACTAGGTGCCTGGACCTCGGCTCACTGGACGAGGAGCCGTCGGCCGGCCTGCTGCAGCAGTCGGAGCGCTTCCAGGCCATGAAGCTGGTCCACGCCCTGCTGCATCGCAGCCCGCGCCGCGTCACCGCCGCCCTGGTGCAGCCGCTGCTGGCCATCTGCCGGCACGCGGAGCGCGACGAGCGGCGCGACCGCCTGATGCGACCTGCCGTGCTGGCCCTGGCTGAGCTTGCACTGCTCAACCCGCCCGCTGTGGCTCCTGGCCTTGGCGCCCTGCTACAGGTGAGCAGCTTCCCCAACAATCTTAATAATAAGATCTAGAATCCCAACTTTTATTTTCCTGATACTGGTATCCCTTTCCTCATCCTAAAACAGGCCAGCCTGGAGGCTCCGCTGCCACCACGCTGCACAGAGGCACTCGTGGCCGCCCTAGCCAGCCTGCTGAACTCGCCGGACGGCAGGCAGCACTGGACGGCTGTCCGGGCTTGCCTGGACTACCTGACGGGGCCGCTGGCCGGCTCTGAGCTTCGTGCGGACGGCCGGCGCGGCCCGCATCGTGGCAGCGTTGGCGTCTTCGTCAGCTGCAGCGGCCGGCCGGCCCTTCTATCGCTATTCCGCAGCTGGCCGGGCCTCCTAGCCTCCAGGCCACCGCGCAGCCTTGTTGCCATGCTGGGCGTGCAGAACAGCCCAGATGCCGTGCTGGATCTGCTGTACTTTTACTTCGACCTGTTTCTGGTGCGCCGGCCGCCCGCCGGACTGCGCCTTAGCTGTCGTCAGCTGGCTGACGCTGTGCGCGCTCCCAGCCCGGCCTGGGATTTGGCCGAAGGCTTTGTGGCTGCCGAGGGCTGCGACCTTGTGCCGCCACCGGCTGGCGGACCCGAGCTGCGGCCTGCCCAGGCTCATCAGGTGAATTGATGGGGAGCAAACTGTTAGATGAATCATCATTGTGTTTCTAAGGGAATCCCCAATTGGTTTCCTGCTTCTCCAGGCGCTTCTGCTCCAGCAATTCGCCTGCCTCGGCCTGCTCCGCTCCCTTGCCGGCCTCCTGACAGCCGATTCGCCCGCTCTGGCCGGCGGCGCCGCCCTCCTGCTCGGCGAGCTGCTCTTCCGCTGCCGCCTCCTGCCCCCTGGCGCTCTCGGCGACGGCGATCCGGCCGCCTGCCTAGCGCCGCTGCTTGACAATGGGCCGGGCAGGCAAGCCCTGCTGCTCGTGTCAGCTGTACAGGTGGGTCCTCGATTCTACTCATCTTGTCACCGATTCTACTCATCTTGTCACCGATTCTACTCTTCTTGTCACCGATTCTACTCATCTTGTCACCGATTCTACTCATCTTGTCACCGATTCTACTCATCTTGTCTCCGATTCTACTCATCTTGTCACCGATTCTACTCATCTTGTCACCGATTCTACTCATCTTGTCACCGATTCTACTCATCTTGTCACCGATTCTACTCATCTTGTCACCGATTCTACTCATCTTGTCTCCGATTCTACTCATCTTGTCACCGATTCTACTCATCTTGTCACCGATTCTACTCATCTTGTCTCCGATTCTACTCATCTTGTCACCGATTCTACTCATCTTGTCACCGATTCTACTCATCTTGTCACCGATTCTACTCATCTTGTCACCGATTCTACTCATCTTGTCTCCGATTCTACTCATCTTGTCACCGATTCTACTCATCTTGTCACCGATTCTACTCATCTTGTCACCGATTCTACTCATCTTGTCACAGATTCTACTAATCTTGTCCTCGATTTCACTAATCTTGTCCTTTATTATAGTCAAGGGTGGGTGCAGAAAATTTTGTTAACTACAGCCTTGATTAGCCCACATCTCTCCCAAACACTGAAGCCAGTATAACCCAGCTGTTTGTGGTCGTGCCAAGCGTCTGATAAATATTTTACTGCCTTTAACAGCGCAGACAGGGGTATTGTATAGGGCCATTGTATAGCCAGGCTAGTGCTGTTATATATTTGGGTGTGTAAAACGTTTCGCTGAACTGAGGAATGGGATTACTGAGGTAGAGAATGTCTAAAAATGCCCTAGATGTCTGGCGGCATATTTTTATGACTCAAGTCTGGCTTTTTGTTTAAAGAGAAATTTTTTCTGCGCATAAAAAGTGCGCAAATTCCTGTCTGATGTGTTTTATGCTCTCTGAGCACTGTAAATCTATTTAATGTGTATGCGTGTGTGTTCAGAGATTTCCAATATTTTTATTACACAATTAACTAAGGCTCTGCCGTGTGTGCGACGGCTTTTATAAATTTTAAATAATATTTTTAGTGAGTTTTTTTATTGCTTTTATTGTAATTAAACAAATAATGTTAACGAGTTTTTGTAAAAAGCAGCTGCTTGAGCAAACAATGTTTTGCAAAGGCATATCTTCACTTCCCATAGAAAATTTAATTTGCTAGCTAGTCTTTTTGATGATAATAGATGTGTCTATCTGTTTTTGCATGGTTTCATTCGGTAACTGAACAGACACCAATCCAACGGATTATTCGTCCTATAAGATTAGTCATCCAATCAGATTAGTTGGCCAATGAGATTAGCCAGCCAATCAGATTAGCCAGCCAATCAGATAACCAGAAAAATCATCAAACTGCATCGCAGACGGCCCGAGCTCGACCGCCGCGCGCCAGTTCAGTCTATCTGGCCCACCTGCTGGGCCAAGCCGCCTGTCGCCATGGTAACAATCGTCACCTAGGCGTAGGGATCTCCTGCGCCGCATCGCGTGCATCCGACCTGCCGCTGCTGCCGCCGGACACCGGCTGGCACGCTTCGACAGACCGGGGCGGCTCCGACAGGGAGTTTCTGGAGGACGCCACGCCCCTGCCTACCCTGTCTTCGGGCGCAACGCCAACACTGGCATCACCTCAGGCTGCTGCTGGCTGGCAGGCCGATCCCGACTATTGGCCCTGGCCGGAGCTGCCCGGCCTCCTGCGCCGCTTGGCGGCTGCCGATACGCGCCGACTGATGGCGAGCTCCGGCGGCTCTCATCGAGTCGACGAAGTCTGGATGGGCCTGTGCCGACGGCTTAGCCGCTTCTACATGCCCGCCGCTCTGTCAGCCCGTCCGCTGGACTGGCGCCACGCCAAGGACGCCGGCCTGGCTGCTCCACACTTCGGCCGCCTGCTGGGCCGCCTTGCCGAACGCTGCCGAGCTCTGCACGCCATGGCCTTCGACCTGGCACATAGCTCAGCTTGCTTCCTTTACGACGCGGTTGCTAGGCATACTACAGTGTCCGAGCTGGAGGCCTCGTGCGCCCGCTACGCCTTACTGGTGGCGGCCTCTCTGCCCGCCGAGCTACTGGACTCCACCGGCCTGGGCGCCGCCCTCTTCCGCTTGCTGTTCGGGCCGCCTGGTCCCGCCAAGCTGCTTCTGGCCTCGCTGGACTACGCCCGTGGCGACTTTGGCCGTCGGGCGCTTCGCAAAGCAGCCGCGCCCGGTTCTGGAACTGTCCCGGCTGGCGCCGGAGTTGCCGCTGCAGCCGCAGCGTCGGCTGGCGCCGGTGCCAGTTGCGGCGGCACGAATGCTTCCGCTTCATCGGGCGGCCACCCGACTGCCGCCGTCGGCGCCACTGCAGCAGCGCCTACGTCGGCTGCCACGGCGCCTTCATCCGCTTCGATCGTCGCCGCCACGCCGCCGTCCGAGACTCGCGAATTCGCCGTCCGCCTTCTGACGCTGCTGCTGCGCCTCGGCCTGGCCTGGGCCTGGGGACCCGACCTGCTGCTCCGCCTCCTGCCGGACCCTGACCCGACTGTGCAGGCCGTCGCTCTGGCCGCCCTAGAGGAGGCCTGCGACCACCTTCAGCAGCAGCGCTGGCTTGGCTCCTGCCTGCTTCGCCTGCCCGCTGCCGCCACACAGATTGGCGAACAGGTCTGTCCTGTTGGAATCAGACTCAGCACTCCATGCTCAGACTCATTTGTCCTGGCTACTGTGACTCGAACATCATGACTCATTCCTGCCCGACTCGTCCACACCCGAACTCACCCTATTCTACCCCGATGGGACATTCCACCTATAACATCTCATCCCATCCGAACTCATCTCACCCCAATTCTCCCGCCCCAACTCATCTCATCCCATTCTAGCTCATCTCATCCAATCCCATCTCATCTCATCTCATCTCATCCCATCTCATTTCATCCAATACTATCTGATCTAATTTCTCATCCAATCCCATCCCATCTCATCTCATCTCATCTCATCTCATCCAATCCCATCCCATCCCATCCCATCCAATCCTAACTCATCCCATCCCATCCTAATTTATCATATCCCATTGCCACTCATCTCATACCCACAAAAGTAATGAAATCCTGACACACCCGACTCCGCAACTGTCTAGGCGGCGCCGCTCCTGGCTCGCCTATGCGGCCACCCGGCCGGCTACCGGGCCATGTCGGAGCGCGCCCTGCTGCAGCAGCAGTGGCAGCTGTGGCGCTGCAGCCTGTGCGCCAGGTATCCCAACACCGTTGACGCCCTGATGGCCGGCGCCTACGCCTCTGGCTGCCGGCTGCCAACCCACCTGCTTGGCCAGCTCGCCCGCCACTCAGAGGGCACTCGCTACTTGGCCAGCCAGTCCTACGTGGCCGGCCTGGCCCAGCGAGTTCGCGACCTGCCTAGCGAGGATGCCGAGCTCTGGTGCGATCGAGCCGAAGTGTGCGCCGCCAAGGCTGCCCTGTGGGCTGTCGGCCACGTGGCCTCAACCGAACTGGGCCTGCGCCTGCTGGAAGGTTGCGCCTGGGATCCGGCCGCCAGCAACGAAGGCGACTCCGCTGACCACTGCGGCAATTGCGACGGCATCGGCGTCGGCGTCGTCTCGGCAATCGCCCAGCTCGCCCGCGCCTGCCCGGTGCTTAGCGTTCGCGGCGTCTGCTTCTGGGCTCTCTGCCTGGTGGCCTCCACCCGGGCCGGGGGCCGCCTGCTGGAGCGCCTCGGCTGGCTGCACGCCCGCGACTGCCACCGCTGGCTGGTCCGACCCGTCTGCTGGCCGGACGAGGACACCCCGGCCGACTGCGGCGACGACGACGACGACGCCTTCGGTGAGGCCGCATTCGGAAGCGGCGCCGACTTCGGCGAAACAGGCATCGCCTGCATCGGCGAGGATGACGCGTTTACCGCCTCCTCAACTCCATCGCCTCGGCCTGTCAGGTAAGGCGAAATTTCCAATAATGATCCCGAAATTCCTATTCTGATCCCGAAATTCGTATTCTGATCCCGAAATTCGTATTCTGATCCCGAAATTCTTATTCTGATCCCGATATTCGAATTCTGATCCCGAAATTCGTATTCTGATCCCGAAATTCGTATTCTGATCCCGAAATTCGTTTTACTTCGAAATTCGTATTCGGATCCGAAAATTCGTATACTAACCCCGAATTTCAAGTTCCATTCCCGAAATTTTGGATTGTGATTCAGGATTTGAGATCAGGATTCTGATCCTGAAATTAAGATGATTTACTGGGGGTATTAATGTGTACGGTAATGTTCTAGCTTGTATAATTCAGCAATAAATTTACTGATTCTAAAATTTGGGTTCTGGTATATAAATTTTAATTATAGATTCTATTGCAATGTTTCGGTGAAGGAATTCACATGTCTATTGATATAGTGCCTATGCAGTGTTTTTCAGAACATCTGAAATCACCCTATTAACATATTACAATTAGCATAAGAAATTTTTCGTGCGCAATCTGCTAGGAAATTATTTGGCAGCGATATTTTCCGTTTTTCTTTTTCTTGTTCTCTTCTAGAAGCGCAGAAAGCTTCTGCTTGCTTTGCATTTTCGCTCTGTTGCGGGCACTCCGTGGCAAATGCTTTCCGCCTTGAGATTGATTAACATGCGGCCCTGACTACCCGCACCTCGGAGACGCCCCAGAGACCCCTGAGGAAGGCATCGTCGGTGCGTGTGCCAAGTTAAATCATAGCGGGGCCAATGCTTTTATCCTGAGCTCATTGTTTTTAGAGTGAGAAGAGCAGTATGTGTTTATGGCACCTGGCGATAGATTGCTTTGAGTATGAATGCTGATCTTCAGTTTGCCATGCCTGGAGTCCCCATTGATTGTTGGGGAAAACTGTTAAACTCTATTAGTTGCAGTTTTCGTTATTTATATTTGTTATTATTATGTGCTATTATTTATCCTTCTGCACTCCTTCTGGCATCTTTATCGAGCCATTGTAACATTTGCTGATTGTCTGAAACTTCACCCATCTGTTATCGGACCCTTCACCAATCTATTATCGGACCCTTCACCCATCTATTATCGGACCCTTCACCAATCTATTATCGGACCCTTCACCCATCTATTATCGGACCCTTCACCCATCTATTATCGGACCCTTCACCAATCTATTATCGGACCCTTCACCAATCTATTATCGGACCCTTCACCAATCTATTATCGGACCCTTCACCAATCTATTATCGGACCCTTCACCAATCTATTATCGGACCCTTCAACCAATCTATTATCGGACCCTTCAACCAATCTATTATCGGACCCTTCACCAATCTATTATCGGACCCTTCACCAATCTATTATCGGACCCTTCACCAATCTATTATCGGACCCTTCACCAATCTATTATCGGACCCTTCACCAATCTATTATCGGACCCTTCACCCATCTATTATCGGACGCTTCACCCATCTATTATCGGACCCTTCACCAATCTATTATCGGACCCTTCACCCATCTATTATCGGACGCTTCACCCATCTATTATCGGACCCTTCACCAATCTATTATCGGACCCTTCACCAATCTATTATCGGACCCTTCACCAATCTATTATCGGACCCTTCACCAATCTATTATCGGACCCTTCACCCATCTATTATCGGACCCTTCAACCAATCTATTATCGGACCCTTCAACCATCTATTATCGGACCCTTCAACCATCTATTATCGGACCCTTCACCAATCTATTATCGGACCCTTCAACCATCTATTATCGGACCCTTCAAACATCTATTATCTAGACTTTACCCACTTGCTAAATGACCCTTCATTGCTATATGACTTATTTTTTTCGGACCCTTCACCCATCTATCATTAGACCCTTCACCCATCCATCATTAGACCCTTCACCCATCCATCATTAGACCCTTCACACATCCAATATTTCACCCTTCACCCATCCATTATTTCACCCTTCACCCATCCATTATTTCACCCTTCACACATCCGGGTCACCCCGCAATACTTATCCCGCAGGCGACGAAAAGGCCGCAGCTCCAGCGAAAGCGAAGACGCGCTAGCCCGCATGCTGGTGCTGCCTGATGCCCGGCGTACCTGGACCGGAACTTCGGCTGCCAGCCTGCTCAGCCGGGTCCGACAGCTCGGCGCTAACGTCACCGTCACCTCCGCCTCCTTGGCTGCCATCGGGCACCAGCCTGCTGTAGCTGAGGAAGCTGCTGCTGCTGCAGCAGCTGCTGCGGCCGCTTCGCCTCCGCCGCCGCGCCGGCCGCCACCTCAGCCAGCCGGCTTGGCTCTGCCGCGTGACCCGCACGCGCTGACTCTGCAGCGGCATGCCGCATCCTCCAGTTCCGCCTCGGCCTCGTCCTCGTCCTCCTCTTCGCAGCAGCATCGTTCGTCGTCTTCGTCTTCATCACAGGCGCCGCTGAATCAGCAGCAGCCGCTGGCTCCCGACGATTCTGCGCCAACCAGCGGCTACGCCAGCCGCGTCGGCTCCCGCGCCCAGCTGTCCGGCCCCGAGCCTGCCGAGTTGCTGATCCTGGCTGCCACCAACGGCGCCGATGCTTCGCCTGTCGACGCCGCCCACGCTGAGGACGCCTGCGTCGGCTGCCGGCTCCGGCTGCACCGGTCTTGCCGACGGTGGACCGCGCCAACTTTGTCTGAGGCGGGCAGCGTAGAAAATTCCACGTCGACAACAACGGCCACGCCGGCCAGCACGGCGCGTCGCGACGTCCTTCGCCTAGTCGGCTTGCTGACCTGCCAGGTGAACCTGTCCAAGAACGAAGCCGCCCTGGTGCAGCTGCGGGCCCGCTGGCCCGGACTCTTCGACCTTTGCCTCTACTCGGACGTCTCCCTGCTGCTCGCCAGGTTTCCTTACACCAGGCGCAACAGGGCCTTTGTGCAGGATCTGTTCAGTGATCCCTGCTGTCGGTTGTTTGCCTAGGTGCAACATAACGAGCTAGCACTTGGCCATTAACATATATTTTTCGTATTTTTCTATACATATCGGATTTAAACAATTTTTCCGAATGCTTTGCGCCACTAATCAGGCGTTACATCAGCACACTGGCTTTCTTGTTCTTAAGCCGTTTAAGCAGACCGGATTTAGAATGGGGGTGTTCATGGAAATTGCGAGATTATGCGGATTCGAACTCGGGACTTTCTGGTGTAAAGTTTCCTTTTATAATTTATTATGTGGCTCCGCTCTGGCCAAGTCGTATCTGGAGTGGCTCATTGTCAGCTAATTTTTCAGCTTCATTTCAATATATTTTTTTCTAATTTGCTAAAAGTCCTCCCCGTTTCTGAGCAATCGGGCTGTCCGCCATCAATGCGTCCCGCGGGCTTAACAACTGTGCAAGTTGTTGGCTAGTAGTTTTTCTCCCGCATATTTTTGGCCTCATTTGGGAGTGGCGCAATCTCTCCTAATCTTGTCGATCTGTTGTCTTTTTTAGTCTTTTTATACTTTTTTTAGTTTAGTTGTTAGTCCTGAGCAACACTTGCTATTTGAGTATTTTTCCAGTCTGTCCATTTAGCTTTTTACCTGTTTCTGTTTGGAAATCAACTCACTCTTTAGTATTATTATATACTACTAACCCCCAGTTCTCACAGTAGACTCAGTATTGCTATTCTCTAATGGAAGCTTGCAATATTCGACTGCGCTCGCTCACTCACTCTAGTCAACAGTTTAGACTGTGCTCATCAAACTGACCAGACTGCTCACAGCTTGGCGTCCCCTTCTCGCCCCCCCACCGCCAGTTGAAGTTATCCTGACTGTGCCGGCCGCATCGTTCTCTCCGAAATCGTGCTTTCAGCCCCGCCTGCTGTCCCAACTGCTAAATGCTTTTGCTGCTTTGTTGTCCAGTTTTTTATATTTAAACTAAACCTCCTGGCTTCATCTGCATCTTCCGTGTGTCACCTGATGCTGATTGCTTTTCTATTTCTGTAGGTAACCAGAACTAGAATTTTCCTGCTTTTTCTCGTGTTTATCGTTAATATTATTGCTGCTGTTGATGTTGTCTGCTTTTTTGCCCTGTTTACTTAGACCGGCTAGTTTAGTTTGTGGTGCAAACTAGATGCTTGTATTGTCAGTTGCTAAGCCAGAAAATATATAGCCTCTGAGTTGTTGCCATAGCAACAACACGTCCTAGTAACTAACTTTGGCCTGAAAGACCGGGAGTTTTCGTTACGGCAAAACTAGTAGAAATCGAGCCTGTCTTCACTCTTAATTTCTGTTGAAGAGTCTAAACTCTACATGATCATGTAGACATGAGGACTCTTATAAAATATGAATTGCATGAGGGCTGTAAGCAATGGCACATCAATAGGTGACACTGGACCTGCAGCCAGCGAGGAGGCCATTCTGCCCATTTCGCTGACTCCTGAGCACACCCAGATACTGAACGCAGGCACACGCTCACACAGGTTTGTACGTCTGCCCTGACTTTCTCATTGTCACGCAGTGTACACTCTCACTGTGCCTTGGAGGCTGGCTCTCAAGGGCGTCAATTTCACGGCAAGCACCCCAAGCCTTCTCTCCGCGGCTGCGCCCCAAATGAATGTGGCCTCGAAGTGGAATCGAAATAAGGGACCGTGGCGCGAGAGGCAAACGCGTTAACCGCTCTGCCACCGACCCCCTTAACGGAATCGAAGCTACAGTCACAGACGGAATCGAAGAAACATTCATAGCAGAACGATTTCAAAGATCTATGGTTTAGAATAGTGATAATTAACTGATCGTCCGTACTATTGTCAGCCGCGCTGTGAGTGAGCTCAGCTCAAAGCAATCATGCAAAAAGCTTCACAAATCATTTAATAGTTTTTATTTAATCTAAAATTAGATATGATATTTGCGGCACACAGTCACAGGCGATCGACGGAGTTATCGTTTTGAGGGATTTACAAATGTCTTTTGTTGACATTAGCTGGGCTGCTGAATCGGTATTCCAAGACAAAGAGTATTTTGCGACAAAAAATCTAGCACGAATTTTCCAGAGCAAACACAGGCTGTCATTTTACAATGATCTAAGACCAAATAAATGAAGAAATTTATCCTATTTTACTTATACGATTCAGCTTTTTGATTTGCCGACAAAGCAGCCCAAAAATTCTATGAAAATTCTATGGTTCGTAAAAATCTTCAGCCCCGCTGATTGGTTCAGATTAATCAGCCAATAGAAAGCATGCATCTGCACAGAGTGGCATTTGCTGGTTTGCGAAGCTCCGATTGGCCAGGGCGAATCGGTTGCTCCTGCCGCGTCAGCCGCGTCAAGCCGGCCGAAACCGACTGTGCGCGTTTGGAGGCGAGGACCGCATCGTGTACACATCGTGCTCCGTCTGTTGCCGGCTGTGGTGGTTGAATGAAGCCGTATGCCGGCTGCCGCGGCCGCCGCCACCGGCTTCGACGGATGCGCTAACTGCGCTGATTCCGACACCGCCGATGCTGCGACCGAGGGCATCAATATCGCTGGTGCTGTGAGTGCAGTGAAGTACTCGCTGGAGCTGAAGCTGCTGCTGCTGCTGCTGCTGCTGCTGCTGCTGCTGCTGCCCTGAGAAATTCGGAAGATCCTCGGCCGACGTAGGCCAGGCTCCGCGACCAGCGCCGCCTGCCGTGCTGCCGTGGCCGAAGCCGCCGTAGGTCGCCTGCAGCGCCTGCGCCTGCAAGGAGGCCCTGGCCCCGGCGAGCCGCTCGATCCAGTCGTCACTGGTGCGCTGGTCCGGCCCGGCCATGTACAGCAGGCAGTCAACGCTGGAGAAATCCGTCAGCGACACCAACAGAAATGCGGCCGCTGCGGGTATGTGGTACGCCAGGATGGGTTTGGAGTGTGGGATTTGGAGGGTGGGGTTCTGAGTGGGATTTGGTGTGTGGGATTTGGTGTGTGGGATTTGGTGTGTGGATTTTGGAGTTTCGGGTTTGAAGGGTGGGGTTCGGAAGGTGAGATTTGGAGTGTGGGGTTCATAGTTTGGGATTTGGATGGTGGGGTTCAGAGAGTGGGATTTGGAGTGTGGGGTTCGGAGTGTGGGGTTCAGAGTGTGGGATTGGGAGGGTGGGGTTTAGAGTGTGGGATTTCGAGTGTGGGATTTCGAGGGTGGGGTTCAGAGTGTGGGGTTCTAGTTTTGAGCCTTGGTGTTTAAGTTCAGCGTAGGAACTTTGAAATGCTCGCTCAGAATTTGACAACCTCGAATTCGACATAACTCTCTCAGTGTTTATGACTCCAAGTGCGGTCCACAATCGCAAATACACCTAGTTTATTTTGATAGAAATGTTCTATCACCACTACTAGCCAGTAGTCCAGACAGCATTCTGGCCTATATTCCCCAGCCTGCTCACCGCTGTCAGTCAGACGGTGGATGAGCAGCCGCTCCAGCGGAACGGGCGGCCTGAGCAGCCGCAGGTTGCTCCGCTTGCTGCACTTGGTGAGCAACAGCAGGTCCGTGAACAGGAGGCACTTCGCCTCGCTCCACTGAAATCCGAAAGTAGATAAATGTGGCTTTGAGGGGCGGATTGTCAGAAGATCTAATCCTCAATGTATCCCTAAAGTCCGCATCGCATTGCGGATATTAGCAAAATAAATGATGACGAAAAGGCTGAGAAACCGAGAATCTTTCGACTCTGACCCTTGTGGAAAAAAGGATATTCCCAGATGCTCAGGATTCGCAAGATTTTTGCCCGACATACAAATCCGATTTGTTGGATTTGATAATTTCTCGCCCCCGCACTTAATCTAGCTGGCAACCCATCACCTGGCGCTTCAACTGCCTGGGGCGACTCTCTCATCTGGGGCATTGCCTCCCTCCGAAATGGGAATAGAATTTTTCTTCTTCCTACATTCCCCGTCGACCGCTCTTGCCGACACTTTTTTCTGCTCCGAGAGAACGCCAGTCACAGGCGTGCCTGAAAGCTGCCTTTCTTCAGAGCATTAGCGTGGCATCTGTGCAAAACTCTGAAGCTTTTTCTCTACGGCGAAAGTAGAGATTCTGAACTTCTAAACAAAATTAGAAAGCCTAACGGACGCATGGATTATTCAGATACTTGCGAGTATTATCCTAGTTCTGTCTTTGGCAGTGCCGTGTCATTTTCCTAACTTTTTAGAATTCACCCCTCCATTCTCGTCCCTCTGCAACACCCGCCCCTCCATTCTCGTCCCTCTGCAACACCCGCCCCTCCATTCTCGTCCCACTGCAACACCCGCCCCTCCATTCTCGTCCCTCTGCAACACCCGCCCCTCCATTCTCGTCCTTCTGCAACACCCCCCTCCATTCTCGTCCCTCTGCAACACCCGCCCCTCCATTCTCGTCCTTCTGCAACACCCCCCTCCATTCTCGTCCCTCTGCAACACCAACCCCCCATTCTCGTCCTTCTGCAACACCCACCCCTCCATTCTCGTCCCTTTGCAACACCAACCCTTCACAATCCTCTCATGCACCCACCCCTCTATTTGCGCCCTTCTGTAAAACACACCATTGTCCCTTTTCCCCAGATAGTAAACACACGCACAGATGCAGACCTTGCCCTTCTCGTCCCTTAGCCGCAGCTCGCCCTCGCAGAGTTTCCGCCTCTGCTGCCCATTGTGAGGCATCGGCCGAGTCAGGTCCAGCCGGTAGCGATCCAGTAGGCTCGCGGCCTCGTCACCAAGTGTCTCGCGCCACTCCTGCATCTTAGCGTCCTCTAGCCTGTCTGCGACACCGCGCACCTCCTCCTGATCGGATTTGAGCTGGTAGGAGGCGTTCAACCGGTTACAGAAATCCGTGGTGTGCGCGATCTAGGGTGGCAGTGGCGGACTGGTTACTTAGTCAAGAAACGTTGCTTTTAATGCTCCTACATCCGTAGCCCAGAGTTCACTGTGTCTCACCATAGTCTCTAGCTGAAGCCGCTCCTCGCAGTCCTCAGTGTGCCGCAGGACCTCCTGCAGCAGCAGGCCGTACTTGGTGACCCGCTGCAGCGGCATCGTCAGAAGCGACTTCAGCTGGAGATCCACTGTGCCGTCCTCAGCGTTGTAGTTGCGGCAGCTCATGCGGTGAGCCCACTGCGAGATCCGGATTGCCAATGTCTGGGATTCTGTTGCTCAAGTAACTACTTCAGCTGGGTGTTTTATTACCTTGACAAATTCGCCGAACGCCTCGTTCTTCTCCAGGCCCCTCAGGTACTCCTTGGCGTCACCGATCTGCAGGCAGTAGTCTGCGCAGGGCTGGAAGATCTCTCCGAATCGCAGGAAGCCGGGCGCCAGCTGGCCGGGCCGGATGCGCTCACCTGTGCGCCTGGCCGCCAGCAAGGCCGGTCTCAGGTGATCGGTCCACAGGCACCTGTGAGCTAGATACACCAAGCCTAAGCCTGGGAACAGTCGATCCGTGCTTACCTCTGTCAACAGGCCGAAATTGATTTGCAGATGTTGAATCACCGCTATGTATACCTACAGGTCAAAGGTAGGTTGAGTCGAGCTTTTTTGGGGAGCGGTGAGTTGCATAGCTTAAGTGAACGTGGACGTCGGTCAATTGATAGCTCAATAGGCTCAGGGTTTTTTGATCGGAGTGAGGTGGGCAGCTTAAGTGTAGGTTGGCCAATGAGTGACTCGATAGGGTTAGCGTTTTATCGTACGGAGTGAGGTGGGCAGCTTAAGTGTAGGCTGGCCAATGAGTGAATTGATAGGGTTAGCGTTTTATCGTACGGAGTGAGGTGGGCAGCTTAAGTGAAGATAACGATTGGGTCTAGGATTGAAGTTCGGCGGAGTGAGGTAAATAACAAATGCGAAAGATGAACTTTATTTAACAGAATAAATAATAGGCATCTTTACGCGTTGCAAAAGTACAGAATGTGAAGAAAATATCTAAATTGGATAGAATTGCAGTGGATATTTGGCCCAGCCTGTCAGCTTTATTTAGGGGCATCCCAGGTACCCCTCCCTGTATTCCAGGTAAAGCTGAAGATTTCATCTGCAGCGAGCAACTGTCTAGCAGAGGATTAATGAGCTTCTAATTATCCCGGTTGATAAATGTTGCCTCTCTCAACTGGAGAATGGCGAAAGAAGCTGGTCTGAGTTGGTTTATTCGCTGGCTTTGGGTTAGCCTTTCACTTTTCGATCATTCCGTCATTTATTTCTGCCTGCATTTCTGCCTCAGTACGCATTCAATTACGCTGAAGCCTGATTTAAGTAGCACTGAAGGCCTTCTAAGATGAGCCACTATGAGAATTGGCAACTGACAGATTAATTATGAAAGCCGGCTCACCTCGAGAATGGTCCTGAGGTGCCTGAGAATGTTGATCTCAGTCTGAAATAATTCCCAAATCGCTGCTTGCTGCTTCAGCATCTTGGCAGACGTGATGCTCTGGAAGCAATGGGGTGATGACTAGACACCTCAGTGCCATACTGCCATTGTGAGTGACATCACACCTCACACCACAGCCTCACCGTGTGAGACACCACTCGGTCCCATGAAGGCTCCAGCTCCATGCTGACTGTACTCAGTTGCAAGCTCTGCTCCTGCATCGGTCTGGGCAGTCCGTTGGTCTCCAACAGTCTGAGGTGCTCAGCCAGTTTCTCTCGGCTGTCCTGAATGGTCAGTGGTTGTTGTCAATGTAAATTTAGTTTTAAATCTCTTCATATTCATCTTCGGCAGACAAAAAATAACTGCTTTTCCCATCGCTGTCGATTAGCATAAATAAATTAAAAGAACGACACAAATGGTATGAGTGCATTCTTTGCATGTTTAACTCGTCAAAAATTAACCACTTCTCATAGCTAGTGAACAGCAACTCGCGATTAGCTTGGTGATAAGCATGGGACTGCGGGCGTGGGTCTGCTACACGGGCACAACAGATCGCAAGCGGACTGAGTCGCCTGACATATATTGCGATGAGCCTCTCTGACACGAAGTACACGAGAGGTCAGCCCTCTTCGCTGAAGTACATAAGAAGATGAGCACTTTAACTCGATGAAAGCAGAAAATATGAAAGGCGTAACACGAAGCGAGCTGGGTACAAGCACAACGATTACTTCGGGAGTACATATTTGATTCAAATATCTCTCAGCTTTTAATTACGATCCTATATTACGTGATACGTGATAGAACGTCACGTGATAGAACGTCACAAGATAGAACGTCACGAGATAGAACATCAGGTGATAGAACGTCACGAGATAGAATGTCACGAGATAGAACGCCACGATGTAGAAATTACGTGATAGAACGTCACGTGATAGAACGTCACGTGATAGAACTTCACGTGATAGAAAGTCACGTGATAGAACGTCACGTGATAGAAAGTCACGTGATATAACGTCACGAGATAGAATGTCACGTGTTAGAACGTCACGAGATAGAATTCATGTGATAGACCGGATGAACTTTCCCCTATTGGGCAACAAACGCTCTACAATTTAAATCCCCTGGGAGCATGCGTCCCACATCCAACAATCCCATTTGCGGTCTCTCGGACTGTGGCGGCGCACGGCAAACCTCAGCTTCGGAGTCAGTTGCGTCCCGCACGCCGGGGAACAACAGCGTGAAGGAGTTTCTCCGCCCCTTGCCAGCCGGCCCGCCAGAAGTTGGGGGCCGGAGGCCGGCGATCACCTGCAGCGAAAAAAAACAGACGAAGTGGAGAGACAGATTGAGGCACGTGCGTGCGGTGCGGTTGGATGCGTTCGCAGCGGCGCCTTTGGGGTGGGCGGGAACTCCGTGACGAGTTCTGGGGGGGCGATCGATGTGTCCGGGGTAGGTTGACGAAGAGAAATAAGAGGCCGGGTGAGGCCGCACTCCCTCACTGCGGCGGGAAAGCTCTTCCGCTAGAACGCGTGAGCTCCAATTCAATTTTTTCCAGGAAAGATCAAGAAATGAAAGGGCCGATGTTAACTGTTAGATAGGAGATCGCAGTGGGGCAAGTGCGAGATGTAGAGACAAATGATCGATTTCTTGCCATCTCGGGATCAACTGCGGCTGTCCGCCTGTCCGCCTGCCTGCGCTGCTGACAACTCACTCCGGCTGAGAGTCGCTTCTCGCTGCGCCTCTCGCGGCCACGTTGGAGCAGGCGGTCGTCCCGGTCTGAAATGAAGCAAAATATTGTCAGGCAGTGACGCAGGACACAAGTCTTCTCCCCCGCTGATAATGGGCGTCTAACACCAAAGTGCAAAATAAGGCTCTGAGATTGCTCGGAAGGGGGCAAGGTCCAGCGGTTTCCAACGCACCTTTCTATCACTCAGCTTGGCAACGGAGAGGAAAGCAAAAGTGGATCCATCATCTCGGATTACCAGAAACATTCCCGCTTCCCATTGCAAGCAGTAGTCTTCAAATCTTTCGCAAAGAAATATAGGCTGGCAAATATTTGAGCACAGCCATTGCCAACTCTGCTTGTCTCGCCTTTTCTCTTCTTTCCTCAGCGGAGCGATATGGAGCTCAGTTCAGAACATTTAGCTTCTCTATATAAGGCGCTTGGGTTTCGGCCGACAGGTGCTGTATTCTCCAGAAATATCACTTCCCCCAACCGAACTGATTCGCAGAGTAGATTTGCCTAGGTTCAATTTCTTACTTTAATTTTAGCGGAAGTCTTAAAATGCAGCTCGCTTCTTTCTCTGAATCCTGTTGAAGAATTTGGGTTATAATTGTGCGGATTGTGCAGCACCGGTGTCTTAATAATTATTAAAGCATTGTGTAGCGCCATTTGTCTCTCAAGTATCACGTGACGGTTGACGATATCGCTTTCTAGGAATAGCATTCCTTTCTGCTTATCTGCTCGTACATATACGAGTAAATGATTTCAAGGCTTAGAGGCGAGAATGCGACGAATATCGATCGGCCGAAGCACTTTTCGCTCATTGGTTGACGCTACCCCACTTCACTAAATTTTTCTTGCACCGCCATGTACATTGTCCAAACGCCCACCTCACGCCTGGCGTGCGTTCATTTCGTCGTACATCAGCAGTAGCATAGCGTCAAGAGAGGCAAAGATCTATGTGAAAAGAATTCTCTACTCGTATTGAAACGTAGAAAAATTGGAAATTTCCGGGATCCCCACCGATCCTTAAGAATTTCTCCCGCTCGCAGTTGGGTCAACTGGAGTCCGCTGGGACTGCTTATGTCCGCCCAGCCGACTGCCAACTAAGCTGGCCTCGCCAACCCCATGCAAAATGAATGAGCGCTTCGCACCCTCCACTTTTGCTTTCTTCTTTTTCAAATCCCGCCCATCCCCAGAAGAAATCTCACAGAGTGTCGGCTCGGTCGAACTTTTCCAGTTTCTCCGTGCGCCTTAACTTCCCACGAGGATTTCTCAAGCTGAGCGTTGGCAGCGGGGCGGACACACCGAGCAGCTGGAGATGAGGGGACTTTGGGACGGGCAAGAAATTCGAAATGGGATCAAAGGATCGGGTGTCAAAAGTGCCTAGTGACTCGGAAATCTATTGCGCGAGTGGACGGATGGGATCTCCGCGCTTCAGCATTCTAGTAGAGAAATTATTGGAAAACGGGAACATGAGCAAAACGAGTAAGAATAAAATGGAAGGTTCTTGAAGGACTACCAAGACATTTTGTCGCCCGTTTTTTATTCCAAGGCGGGACCTGAAGATTTTTTGGCAGCGCCTGATTGCTAACAGCGTTGGGTGGTGACTGATTGACAGACTAGACGATGGTGTACTGCGGCAGAGCTGCGCCTAATATTTTGGTTTGATCAGTGAAATTGGAGTAATTCGCGTCATGGTGTCCATAGTGGCATATTTCTACCTGCTGTAGCCCTGGAAGGTCCAGCAAATCCGTCTAGATAAAGGTAGGTGACCACCAAAGCCGGAGATGATGCAGCCACATGCGGGTGACATGCTGATCAATTTTGAAGGCCTGGCAAGGCCGCACTGAGGCGCAGTGCTAATTCAGGTATAGGGGTCTATGAAATACACTAGCGCTTATGGGGAAAATCTGACATTCGGCCAGAACCATTGAATATCTCGACGGTCTAAAGAGCTGGCGACTTAATTATTGTTTAAGAAAATGTGCAACAAAAATTAGCCCGTGTTCTTGAGTTTCGTATGCTTGCGTTGCTCCGTTCGGGTGCAGCACAAAAAATTCCCATTGGTAAGTTCGATAACCTCTACTGTTGAGAGGCTGAAAATAACCATGCCCGTTTATCCCCTTTTCTTACCTGCGATGAGCTCACAGTCCAGCGGCCGGTGGAAGAATTGCTGGGCGAAGATGCCGGCCATGTTAGTCGGCATTCCCGGTCCCGCTGTCATCGCTGTCGTAGACGACGTCGACATTCGGCCGCCGAGAGACGACGATTGTGAAGACGGCGACGCTGACGATGATTCTGTAGCGAAATCACCGGAAGCCCCGGCGACATCGCCGAACGCCGACGATGCGGTCTGACGTCTCGATCCGGTCGGGGTGTTCATTGCCGCCCAGCCGTTTGCCAGAGTTGTCTATGGCCAAAACTCACCCGTGCTTTTGCAACGAGGCTTCAGCGAGTCTACGCGAAGAAGCCCCTCCACCAGAGAGACGTGGAACAAAAAGCAACAGAGCTTTAAAGAGACCCGACAGCCACCCCAGCCTCTGAGCTTGCTGATTGGCTGTCAAGCCTTCTAGCGCTGAAGGCTCGGACAAAAGTTCTTAACAAGTTTTACCCTTCCATTTTTCAACATAGTGTTGTCAATTTGTTGATTTACAGCCGGTTAGGCATAATTGCGGGCTAATTATGAAGGTAGAAGGCAAAGACTCCACGCCCCCATATCTGGCCCAGTAATTAGTGATCCCATTGTGGGGAAAAATATGCCCTGTACCGAATGCAGCAGCTTGTTGTGCTGAGTCCAGCCTGTCATTTGTCGCCTCGCTGTCTGCGCGCTTCGACTTTTGGTAAGGGGAGGGCATTTTCTAAACTCTACTGATTTCGTCCCCACCTCACTAATTGACAACAGGCAGCAGTGTTTTCAGGGTCAGCTTTCACTTTCCTTTTTCCCTTTTTTTACTTTATTTTGGCTGTAAAAATTCGATTACATTTCCGAAATCCGTTTGATTATACCCAAACTCACTTCTATCCTGCTCCATTCCATTCTATCCTGCTGAATCCTACTCTACTCCATTCTATCCTGCTCCATTCCATTCTATCCTACTCCATTCCATTCTATCCTACTCCATTCCATTCTATCCTGCTCCATTCCATTCTATCCTACTCCAGTCCATTCTATCCTACTCCACTCCATTATATCCTACTCCACTCCATTCTATCCTACTCCAGTCCATTCTATCCTACTCCACTACATTCTATCCTACTCTACTCCATTCTATCCTACTCCACTACATTCTATCCACTCCAGTCTGTTCTATCCTCGACTCTTTCACATTTTATTCCATAACTCTCAGTATTCCAACTTTTTTAATCCTTGTATTTATATTACACAGGTTTCCTATAATTTTTGTGTCTAGATTGCATCTCTGAAGCATAAACACGCAGCTTTCTACTGTTAGTAGGGGAGTTTGACAATAAAAAATTTGACGACAGCGATGGTTAAAGCACTGAGACTGTGGCACAGTTTGCTAGAGAAAGGAAGAGCAAAAATGCGTAAAAATCGGTCAGCGGCAGCTGCTAATAAGATTTCTGCTTTTCAAGCAAGCTCCTAGCTTTTGCTGTCAATCAGAATTTAACTAATTAGTCTATTGACCCCAACGGCACATGATTGAGTGCTGAAGTTTGGCTAAAGTCAATGCTATCGCCAACTAGTTTGCTGTGTTTTAGTTTTTTAATTTCAAAGTTAAAAAAATTCTTTCATTTGTCTTGCGTTAGCGTTTTCTTGTTTCATTTGTCAATTTCAAATCGCCTATTTGTCCACCTAATCGCCTAATTGTCCCTCAAATAGCTAAATTGTCCATATAATCGCCGATTTGTCCATCTAATCGCCAAATTGTTCATCTTAATCGACTAATTGTCCACCTAATCACCTAATTATCCATCTAATCGCTAAATTGTCCATATGATCGCCTAATTTTTCATCCGATCGCCTAATTTCCTGGTAGCAAGCATGGACAGCAGCCAGCCCTCTGACATCGGGTTCACCTTCATCTTTCGGCGGCTTCGCGAAGCCTTGCCGAAAATCGCAGCCGCTGCAGCCGCCGCCGAATTTGCCGTCTCGCCACACGGCAGGCTCTCCTGACTGCCCGCGATGCGGCTGGTCAAGCTCGTCAGGCTGTCGTGCAGGACTCGCAGGTGAGGCGACTCCGTCACCGACTGGCGCTTGTGCGCGGCGGCTGCGGCGGCGCACGAGTCGTGGCTGCCCGAGGTCGATGCTGAAGCGGCGGCTGCTACAGAGGCGGCGGCGGCGGAGAGGGGCGACGCACCGAACAGACCCAGGCCGGTGTCCGAGCCGGAGTGAGCGTGCATGGGAAGGGAGGGCATTGTGCCCCACACGTGGCACTGGTCCATGGAGATCTAGGGATGCGGGTGAGACTGTGAGATTGGAGACTGTGAGATTGGAGACTGTGAGATTGGAGACTGTGAGATTGGAGACTGTGAGATTGGAGACTGTGAGATTGGAGACTGTGAGATTGGAGACTGTGAGATTGGAGACTGTGAGATTGGAGACTGTGAGATTGGAGACTGTGAGATTGGAGACTGTGAGATTGGAGACTGTGAGATTGGAGACTGTAAGATTGGAGACTGTGAGATTGGAGACTGTAAGATTGGAGACTGAGATTGGAGACTGTGAGATTGGAGACTGTGAGATTGGAGACTGTAAGATTGGAGACTGAGATTGGAGACTGTGAGATTGGAGACTGTGAGACTGGAGACTGTGAGATTGGAGACTGTAAGATTTGAGACTGAGATTGGAGACTGTGAGATTGGAGACTGTGAGATTGGAGACTGTGAGATTGGAGACTGAGATTGGAGACTGTGAGATTGGAGACTGTGAGATTGGAGACTGTAAGATTGGAGACTGAGATTGGAGACTGTGAGATTGGAGACTGTGAGATTGGAGACTGTGAGATTGGAGACTGTAAGATTGGAGACTGAGATTGGAGACTGTGAGATTGGAGACTGTGAGACTGGAGACTGTGAGATTGGAGACTGAGATTGGAGACTGTGAGATTGGAGACTGTGAGATTGGAGACTGTGAGATTGGAGACTGTGAGATTGGAGACTGTGAGATTGGAGACTGTGAGATTGGAGACTGTGAGATTGGAGACTGTAAGATTGGAGACTGAGATTGGAGACTGTGAGATTGGAGACTGTGAGATTGGAGACTGTGAGATTGGAGACTGTGAGATTGGAGACTGTGAGACTGGAGACTGTGAGATTGGAGACTGTTAGATTGAAGACTGTGAGATTGGAGACTGTGAGATTGGAGACTGTGAGACTGGAGACTGTGAGATTGGAGACTGTTAGATTGGAGACTGTTAGATTGGAGACTGTGAGATTGGAGACTGTGAGACTGGAGACTGTGAGATTGGAGACTGAGATTGGAGACAGTGAGATTGGAGACTGTGAGATTGGAGACTGTGAGATTGAAGATTGTGAGATTGGAGACTGTGAGACTGGAGACTGTGAGATTGGAGACTGTGAGATTGCAGACTGTGAGACTGGAGACTGTGAGATTGGAGACTGTGAGACTGGAGACTGTGAGATTGGAGACTGTGAGATTGGAGACTGTGAGATTGGAGACTGTGAGATTGGAGACTGTGAGATTGGAGACTGTGAGATTGGAGACTGTGAGACTGGAGACTGTAAGATTGGAGACTGAGATTGGAGACTGTGAGATTGGAGACTGAGAGATTGGAGACTGTGAGATTGGAGACTGTAAGATTGGAGACTGAGATTGGAGACTGTGAGATTGGAGACTGAGAGATTGGAGACTGTGAGATTGGAGACTGTAAGATTGGAGACTGAGATTGGAGACTGTGAGATTGGAGACTGTGAGACTGGAGACTGTGAGATTGGAGACTGAGATTGGAGACTGTGAGACTGGAGACTGTGAGATTGGAGACTGTGAGATTGGAGACTGTGAGATTGGAGACTGTGAGATTGGAGACTGAGATTGGAGACTGTGAGATTGGAGACTGTGAGATTGGAGACTGTAAGATTTGAGACTGAGATTGGAGACTGTGAGATTGGAGACTGTGAGATTGGAGACTGTGAGATTGGAGACTGTGAGATTGGAGACTGTGAGACTGGAGACTGTGAGATTGGAGACTGTTAGATTGAAGACTGTGAGATTGGAGACTGTGAGATTGGAGACTGTGAGACTGGAGACTGTGAGATTGGAGACTGTTAGATTGGAGACTGTTAGATTGGAGACTGTGAGATTGGAGACTGTGAGACTGGAGACTGTGAGATTGGAGACTGTTAGATTGGAGACAGTGTTTGTCAGCTAATAATCTCACCGCGGTCTTTCTCGACAGTCGGAACTGATTTCGCCGCTGAAATCGCAGCCGAACCTCTTCACCGATCGACTGGCTGAGGTGCGGGCTGCTGTCAAAAGGTGAGTGGGTCAGGTCAGTTCTTTAATTTGTCTGTGGCTTCGTTAGATTGAGACATTTAATGAGTCATTGGATAAGTGCGTCATTCGGACATTGTGTCATGGGAAAATTTGATAACTGAATCTTTCATGGATTATTAGGTCAACGGGTCACTGGGTCATTGGGTCATTGGGTTATTGGGTCATAGGGTCATTGGGTCACCGGGTCATAGGGTCATTGGGTCATAGGGTCATTGGGTCATCAGGTCATTGGGGCATTAGGTCATATTGTTAGTAGTGCTGTGAGCTCTGATGAGTCAGCTGAGACTCACGAGTCCGGAGAGCCGCCAGCAGCCCCTTGCGGGCAGTCATCGTCTCCGAGTTCTGAAAGCCGGCTGGCTCGGTTGCTGGTCGCAGCAGCCATTGGCAGCGTTGAGCTCGATGCTGCAGCGGCGGCGGCAGCAGCTGCGGCTAAAGCGGCTTCACGCCTAGTCAGCGTGGCGCTCGGCGAGATGCTGAACTGGGCGAAGCGGTGTTCGTCGGCTTCGTCTAGCTGCCGGCCGCTTGTCGGTGTGGACATTCTGCAGGCCGCACCTTCAAGGGTCATGGCATTGTACTGATAGTGCTCATACAAAACTCATGCAAAAAAAGGGGGCTTGTAGCTCAGTGGTTAGAGCTTCCGACTTCCGACAGAGAGGTCGCGAGTTCGAATTTCAGCCCAAGGGAAACAATTTCGTGACATTGAGGAAGACTCTTAACTCCCCACTGCTTCAGTTCACCCAGCTGCAAAATTTTCGGCCAGTGCACCTGTGTACCTGTTCAAATGTGTACCGTGTACCTGTTCAAATGTGTACCTGTATACCTGTTCAAATGTGTACCTGTATACCTGTTCAAATGTGTACCTGTGTACCTGTTCAAATGTGCACCTTTGTACCTGTTCAAATGTGCACCTTTGTACCTGTTCAAATGTGTACCTGTGTACCTGTGTACCTGTTCAAATGTGCACCTGTGTACCTGTGTACCTGTTGAAATGTATAACTGTGTACCTTTTCAAATGTGCACCTTTGTACCTGTTCAAATGTGTACCTGTGTACCTGTTCCTGTGTACGAATCCGTGAGATCTCATGAGCCGTGAACCTTGACTTTATAAAAGATGACTGCCATCACAATACTGCCAGTCCTACTGGCGCACGCTAATGAGGATGATGCGCTGGTCTCATAATTAACCGGGGCCAGTCTCACCCTGCCCCGTAAGGAGCGAGTGGAACTCAAAGAAATTGAAAGTACACAATTATATTGAGTGCCGTTTCGTAGATATTTCTAGTTATTTTATTCCCCAGAAGTCCCTCTTGTTATCTCCCCGCAACCGGCCGGGAGATCTCGAGGCGGGCCTTCCCCTCTCGCCGCTGTCTCGCCTGTTTCGAGTTTAGTTGCGCGCGAGCAAGGTGGAGCTCATTAGCTCCGGCTTTGGGATCTGCTCTTTTGTTTTAACTTCCTCATCGTCTCTCCAAGCTTCTCGGCTTCTCACAGGCCTTTTAAACGTGGCTGAAGGAATCACCCGCATTCAAATTGCTTAGTGAGGGAATGTACATTGGGTGGGAAGAGTGCAAGGACGGGATCAACACATCCAGCATTGTTTGTCGCTTCCATTCTGCATTCCTGCTTACTAAAACAAGCCTCATAGACTATTCGTTTAGCCCTAAATTATAATGCAGGCCTTGTTGTTTCTGCTGTGCAGTAAGTACACGCCCAAACAGACATCGGCTATGCTGATATATTCGACAGATTAATGGGACTTTGAACTGACAGAACTGCTTATTGGGCTATTGGAATGACTGACTTCAACAGGACCAGAGCGTCAGCTGATGCCCCCAAACCCTTAGCGAAAGTGGACCTAAAATAGGCCTAGGCTATGGCGGGCACCCAGCTGAGAATTTGATCAGGGCATCGAGACTGCGGGACTGCTGGACAAGCAGCTGGGCTGCCGAACCCAGACAAGGGTGGGTGGCTTGTCCGCCAGGGCTTTCTGGCGAAACACTTTTCAAATAATGCTTATGCTATTCTTATGCTCTTCGGAGACGATACTGTCAAGAAAAATCTACATTTTATGTGGTTTGGTGTCGGTCTGATGTTGGTGTTGCTTTGGTGTTGGTGTTGGTGTTGGTGTTGGTGTTGGTGTTAGTGTTGGTGTTGGTGTGGTGTTGGTGTTGGTGTTGGTGTTGGTGTTGGTGTGGTGTTGGTGTTGGTGTTGGTGTTGGTGTTGCTTTGGTGTTGGTGTTGGTGTGGTGTGGTGTTGGTGTTGGTGTTGGTGTGGTGTTGGTGTTGGTGTTGGTGTTGGTGTTGGTGTTGGTGTGGTGTTGGTGCGGTGTTGGTGTTGGTGTTGGTGTTGTTATGAGCTCGGTAACTGCAGTCGTCGTTGTCAGGCGATTGTCCGGCGTACGAACTCATCCAGCATGATGCGGCACTCCGCTGGTCTGCTGCTCATGTCCGCAAGCGTGGTGATGCCGATGGTGCGCCTGATGTTGTCTAGGGTCGGGCAGTCCCAGCAGGATATGCTTGATGTCCTCCGCCTGCCCCGCGCAGAGGCGGCAGGTGGGGCTGTCATCCCGGCCGACTCTGTGCGCGTACGCTCGTAGTTGTAGTGAGTGGCCTGTGCGGAGACGGGTGTACTCAACGGTCTCCCGCCTGGTCCAGCTGGCCATTGGCTGCCTGTTGATATTGCGCCCTCCGTAGGTTTCTTGGGATCGTTTTTGCGTCCAGGTGCGGTCTGCCAGCGTTCTGCGCAGGGCGTTGGTTGCCGCCTGGTGCGTCCACTGCCATGGGGAGTTGGCCTGGTCCATCAAGCTGCCTTCTTTGGCTAGCGTGTCCGCAGCCTCGTTGCCCGGCAATCCGCAGTGTCCTGGGACCCACACCAGGCTAATTTTTCTACCAATTCTGTTCCAGCTGTGGGCAATGCTAGTCGCAATCGGGTCGTTCCATCGCGCTCGCCGCCTAGGCTGCCGCGCTATCACACGCAATGGTCGCGGTGTTCCAGCCCTCCGTTTTGGCTAGCCATTTAAGTGCGTCGTCTATGGCTACCAGTTCGGCTTGCGTGGAGGAGCATTCGATTCCGGCTGGCTGCCAGCTGCTGCTGATTTCGTTATTTTCTTGGTCAAACGCGATCCAGCCCGCACCTCCTTTTTTGTCAGCCGTCGTGGATCCGTCCGTGAACAGCGTGACATCAGCTGACTTGTCTTTGAGCCTCTTCTCGGCTTCCTGCCGGTTGGCTTGGGCATTGTCAAGCTTGTGGGTGGAGTTGCGGTCGAGCTCCAGCGGCTGATTGGTAGACCATGGGGGTGGTGGCAGATCGATGCTGTTTTTGCCTTCGATGTTGGTTGGATGCGGGATGTTTGCAGGCCAGTTGCCACGGCACCAATCTCGCCACGATGGGCGCCGGAGACGCGGCTGCAGGGTGCTTCTGGCTGCTTTGCCGCGGTTGGTTTCCGGTTCGAGTCTGCTGTACTTGTCGTATCGCGTAAGAGCGTCGAGCTTTCCCCGGCTCGCGATAGTTGTCAAGCCGGTTTCGGCTAGGAGGGCTTCGGCCGGTGTGCTGGCAAGTGCCCCGGTTATGATGCGCGCCGCGGCGCGCTGGCAGCGCTCCAGTTTTTCAATTTAGGATTGTGCCGCCCATGGCATCCAGGCCGCTGCGGCGTGCTCGAGCACCGGCCTGATGAGGGCGAGATAGGCTACTCGGATTGTGCTGTCGTCCATGCCCCATTCCGGGCCACCGATGCGCCTAAGTAGGTGGAGTCTTTGCCTGGCCTTCTGGACGCATTTCCGGATGTGTTCCGCGAAGGTTAGGCAGCAGTCGTACGTTACTCCGAGGAAGCACAGGTGCGGGTTCACGCGGAGTTGCTTCCCATTGAGGTAGATCTCCGGGGCAGCCGAAGCGTCATTGTTTGTGTTTGTGTTGGTGTTGGTGTTGGTGTGGTGTGGTGTTGGTGTTGGTGTTGGTGTGGTGTTGGTGTTGGTGTGGTGTTGGTGTTGGTGTTGGTGTGGTGTTGGTGTGGTGTTGGTGTTGGTGTGGTGTTGGTGTGGTGTTGGTGTTGGTGTGGTGTTGGTGTTGGTGTGGTGTTGGTGTTGGTGTTGGTGTTGGTGTGGTGTTGGTGTGGTGTTGGTGTTGGTGTGGTGTTGGTGTTGGTGTGGTGTTGGTGTGGTGTTGGTGTTGGTGTTGGTGTGGTGTTGGTGTGGTGTTGGTGTTGGTGTGGTGTTGGTGTGGTGTTGGTGTTGGTGTGGTGTTGGTGTTGGTGTGGTGTTGTGTTGGTGTTGGTGTTGGTGTGGTGTTGGTGTTGGTGTGGTGTTGTGTTGGTGTTGGTGTTGGTGTGGTGTTGGTGTGGTGTTGGTGTTGGTGTGGTGTTGGTGTTGGTGTGGTGTTGGTGTGGTGTTGGTGTTGGTGTTGGTGTTGGTGTTGGTGTTGGTGTTGGTGTTGGTGTTGGTGTTGGTGTTGGTGTGGTGTTGGTTTTGGTGTGGTGTTGGTGTGATGTTGGTGTTGGTGTTGGTGTTGGTGTTGGTGTGGTGTTGGTGTTGGTGTTGGTGTTTTTGTTATTATGGATTTATGTTGTTCTGGTTTTTTGTTCAAGAAACCCCTTTAGAAGCAGCAAATGCAGCAGTTATGCACCAATTATGGACAGACCGATCGCAGACCCTATCGGGTGGGTGATTTTCAGAGCGTGGGCAATTTCTGCAGCCAGCTGGTGGAACAACACCCCCTGAGCCCCAGTTCTTGCCAAAGCATTTCCAGTCGTCAACCCCCAAATCAGTTTTTGGTGTCGCTTTAATCAGGGGAACTGGCCCTCTGTGCCCACCAGCCCCATCGCCTGCTGAAATTCCTGGCCATGGTTGCACCCCCCCGCCACAGCCGCCTGAAGCTGCGGGTCTCCGGGGAGGTCTGGCGCAGGTTGCGGCCTCTAATGGGTTGCCAGCAGCTGGCGGCCCGAGCAGCCCTGGCTCCCGCTGGGTGCACTTTAATTCCGAAACTGGCTGGTCTGGAAGCAGGAAAGAAGTTTATTGCCACTGCCAGTCAAAGATTTTTCAATCCGAGTTCTAATTCAGAATTCAGAACTGTTCGAGTGCTCAAAATCACCAGAGGCGAGTTATCTGCCCTGCCATCTTCCCGGGGGCTCCGCTTGGCATTTTTTATAATGCTCTAGATGAGGATGCACTTCACTTTTCCAGTCTAACTCAATATTCTCTTTTAATCTTAGTCCTCCTTATTCTCTCTTTTATCCCAACTTTACATTTACACCTGTACATCTGCCCTCTCCGCGGATCTGAACTCGGGGACTTAAGTTCGAAAATTCGGACGCGCTAATCGCCCGCCAATCACTCCCTGCCACAGTGTTTAAGTATTAAGCCTTCTTAACTTTTTGCTTTCAATCTATCCGTTCTCCACCCACAGGAAAAATAACTTATAAAACGATGTTCTCTTTTTGAAAGTTCAGCAAAAGTGGGAAATGGCTACTCGAGGCGCACTTTGTCACTGCCACGAGTGAGTGCCAGATTTTGATTGATGCTCAGATTGTCTGGCTCACAGCTCCCTTCTGTCTGAAGATGAAAGCAAACTACAAACATGACTCTTAGCTACTCAATATTACACACACTGCTCACAGCTGAGCTGATAGGGAAGTTGAGAACCAAAGATTTGAGAAGCCAAAGATCAATGAAAAATGAGAATTATTGAAGGTGAAAATGTGCGGGGGCGAAGGGTGGGCGAGAGGTTTAAAAGGCAAAAAGGCGAGTGGGAGTTCGAGCCCGCACGGTGGATCCCCAGATGGCATCGATCCCATCTCCCGTTGAGTTGCCAGAGAACGGGGATTTGTTCTCAGGTCCTCATTCCCTCGCCCCCCCCTAGTTAGAGTAGCGCCAACACGAGCCACTTGAGACGCCCCTCCGCCTGCTCAACGGAAATCGATCTGGCAACCCTGGCGCAGTTCTCAAGTCCGGTCATCCTCGCGAGTCTGAGCAATGCGGATGCGGTGATGAAGCTGTCGTATATTCAGGTGCCAATGAAGCGACTCAAGCCATCGAGTCCAGGGTGGCCCTTTCTCAGTGAAAGGCAGTCGGGAAGGCCCAAGACTAGTGCAGGACTGATTTTCATTCATGAAAATACTTTTATTGGGCATAGGCCGGATGTACAGCCAGAACAGCTGTTCAGTTCATGGACTGTGTGGCTGGATGAACTGATGCGACGGTGGAGAAATAATCCTATGTGTGGTGTTGGTCTTGGTGTTGATGTGGTGTTGGTGTTGGTGTTGATTTGGTGTTGGTGTTGATTGGTGTTGGTGTGGTGTTGGTGTGGTGTTGGTGTTGGTGTGGTGTTGGTGTTGGTGTGGTGTGGCGTGGTGTTGGTGTGGTGTTGTGTTGTGTGGTTTGGTGTTGGTGTGGTGTTGGTGTTGGTGTGGTGTGGTGTTGGTGTTGGTGTTGGTGTTGGTTTGGTCTGGATGTGGTGTTGGTGATGTTTGGTGTTGGTTTGTGGGAGAACTTAAAATTCGCTAAGGATGAAAATTCGAACTCCCGACCTCTCTCGGTTTGGAGTCCAAAAGTCTAACCTCAGAACTACAGCCTGACTCTTCTTTGTCATTTGGTTTAAAAATTAACGGTTTCCTATATCCTCGCCTAAGCGCCTTGTTGAGCAGTCAAATTGTACTTCTCAGTTCTCGCCATGGATGGGGGAATTCTGGGCAATGCCCCTAAGCTGCCGCATCTCAGCAGTTCTCGCAGAGTCTGTTGCTACCCCGGTGAGATGTTGGTTCTGGCGGTTAGGGCGTGACCCCGGCTGCCATGGCCCAACACTTATTATTCCCATTTGAGTGTTTTCGAGCCCTCGTTCCCACCCCACCCCAACCGCCCTCCTTGGAGCGCCTTTGCTGGAAGATGGGATTTGGGATTTGGGAGTCGGGGGTAGAGACTGCAGCAGCTGCCGCCAAGCATCAACTCTAGTGTGCCATCCTGCACACTGCAGTGGCGGGACAGGCTTGAGGTGTCTCCAATGAGCTGAGCACAACTCACCCAGCCCCTGTGTGTGTATCCAAGTGCTGCAGGACGCTAGGACGGATGCCCTTGTGTTTCTCTTTGCAACCTGTTTCAGCTGAAACCCATCTGAGCGTGTTATTGAATGCCAAGATGCCAATGTTTTGGTTAGGTTTTGATTGAGTTTATTAATATGCAATATATAAGTATTATGTTGGCATGTGAATCAGGCTTCGGAGAGATACAGAGACAGACATAGAGATGCAGAGAGATGCAGAGAGATACAGAGAGATACAGGGGTTATAGAGACAGACATAGAGATGCAGAGAGATGCAGAGAGATGCAGAGAGATGCAGAGAGATGCAGAGAGATGCAGAGAGATGCAGAGAGATGCAGAGAGATGCAGAGAGATGCAGAGAGATGCAGAGAGATGCAGAGAGATGCAGAGAGATGCAGATAGATACAGGGGTTATAGAGACAGACATAGAGATGCAGAGAGATGCAGAGAGATGCAGAGAGATGCAGAGAGATGCAGAGAGATGCAGAGAGATGCAGAGAGATGCAGAGAGATACAGAGAGATGCAGAGAGATGCAGAGAGATACTTTGGCATTTAGCTTTTTGGTAATTTATAATTTTTTTTCACAATGCAAACCGACAATCGACAGCCAATGAGTGGTAAGAGAAGGACCGTCAGCATAAAGCAGCAGCAGCAGCAGCTGCGATGGAGCAAGAGAGTCTGTGTTTGCCTATCGGAAACAAGAAATTTGAGTAGTCGAGCGCATTCGACGGCACTTGAGAATCGCTTGTCGACTGGTGCCGGGCAGCTGAACCAGCGAAGGGGAGGCACGCTTTGATGAGTTGGCCGAAAGGGGAGAAATCTCCCCCCCTCCGCCGGGTTTGTCAGGCCCGGCAAAACTGCCGACTGCGAGTTGGACAGTCGGGCTACAAAGGCGCTCCTCACTCCAGTTTCTGGTAGTGAGATTACACCTAGCCCAATATAGCTATTGATTGGTTTGGAGACTTCCAAAAGCTGTGTAAAACTGTCCAGTCCATGGACAGTCCATGGGGAGGCTGCCATACCTACACGAAAATCTACCCTGCAGCCAGTCCATGGACTGGGGGAGGCTGACATACCTACCCGAAAATCTACCCTGCAGCCAGTCCATGGACTGGTGGGAGGTTGCCATACCGTCCACCCCAGCTGGTTCCTATTTGTCAAATATAAGGGAACTGAAGCTTTAAGCAATTAAGTATATTTTTAAGGACACCATTTTTTCCATTGGCTAAGAATCGAACTTCCGACCTCCTAGTCACTGGATAGAGGCACACGGAGAAAGACACAGTAAAAAGTGTTGAAGGGAATTGAGGGGTTAGGCAGAGCAGCAGGACGGAAGAGAAACACAAGAGTCTCTCGCGTTTGTTTGTTTCTCTGTCCATTTTTTTCTTAATAAAACAAGCAGGCAGAAACCAAGCACTTTGTACGCGGCTGAGAGTTCAGTTTTTTGCTTTGCTGTTTTGCTGTCTTCTTCTTCTCTCCGAGAATCGGCAAAGTACAGAGAAACTGAGCGCAAAAACAGAAGGGCCGAGATGGGAACACGCCTGGTGAGATCGATTGGGAAGTGGGAAGAGAATAGACAAAGCTCTTTGAATGATCGCCAGTGACTGAGAACTGGAGCAGAGAGATTTTGAGTGCGGAAAGATCAGGAAGACGGCCACAAGGATTGAAGGAAGTTCTCTACTTCAGTGCTGCGCAGGTTTGCCTTAGAGATGGGATTTAGGTGGGAATGATGAACAAATTGCAGCTGGCAGCTGGATTAGAATTAGGCGAAGTGAATGAATGGGTGAGGACATAGGTAGATGGGGGTAGGGAGACTGGTAGATGGAGGGATGGAAAAAAGGTAGATGTAAGTTAGAGACAGGTAGATGTAGAGTAGAGACAGGTAGATGTAGGGTAGAGACAGGTAGATGTAGGGTAGAGACTGGTAGATGTAGGGTAGAGACAGGTAGATGTAGGGTAGAGACTGGTAGATGTAGGGTAGAGACTGGTAGATGTAGGGTAGAGACAGGTAGATGTAGGGTAGAGACATGTAGATGTAGGGTAGAGACAGATAGATGTAGGGTAGAGACAGCTAGATGTAGGGGGAGACAGGTAGATCAAGAGTAGAGACAGGTAGATGTAGGGTAGAGACAGATAGATGTAGGGGGAGACAGGTAGATGTAGGGTAGAGACAGGTAGATGAAGGGTAGAGACTGGTAGATGTAGGGTAGAGACAGGTAGATGTAGGGTAGAGACATGTAGATGTAGGGTAGAGACAGATAGATGTAGGGTAGAGACAGCTAGATGTAGGGGGAGACAGGTAGATGAAGAGTAGAGACAGGTAGATGTAGGGTAGAGACAGATAGATGTAGGGGGAGACAGCTAGATGTAGGGGGAGACAGGTAGATGAAGAGTAGAGACAGGTAGATGTAGGGTAGAGACAGCTAGATGTAGGGGGAGACAGGTAGATGTAGGGTAGAGACAGGTAGATGAAGGGTAGAGACAGGTAGATGTAGGGTAGAGACATGTAGATGTAGGTAGAGACAGATAGATGTAGGGTAGAGACAGGTAGATGTAGGATAGAGACAGCTAGATGTAGGGGGAGACAGGTAGATGAAGAGTAGAGACAGGAAGATGAAGGTTTCAATGTAACAAATCTTCGATGTGGGCTTGGAAGAAAATCTAAAAATGGAAAAATGGAATAAAGCCTTACCCTTTGGTTAGCCCAGACGCAATGACCGGGCCTCGGCTCCGTCGGCTTCGACAGTGGAGGCAGCAGACAGAGATTCTGGTGGAAGGCTGTCAGGAGATTCCGTGCTATACCTGAGAGAGCCTTCGCCCACCGCTCTTCTTAATACGCGCCCTGCCTTATCGCTGTCAGCCCCCTACCCTGGCTTCTCTCTTCCCCCAGGCTATTTTTAGCTACAGACGATCGGGGGTTGCCCGGCCTGTTGGCCAATCGCGTCACGCGCAGCCGATTCTATTCCACCCCATTCCTCGACCCAATGACGAATGCAGAGGGAAATCGACTGGAATTGCCCCTCTCCTACTCGCAACACTTCTGTGCTCACTCGACATCTGGCAAAGTGAAGAGCTGGGGATGGGATATCGAGCGGAGGATTGCAGCGATGGGAAGAGGAGAATGGTAAGAGGAAGTGTTATTATCAACGTGCTCAATACTGAGGTTGAGCACAGGCAGGCAGCCCCTGTTTCCACTCAGCATCTGGGCAGGTCTGGCTATATGTTTCATCATTGAGTCCAGCACGGCTCATCTCTGTTGCAACACGAGAGCTGACGGCATCAGTGGGGAGGGGCAGAGCCGGGGCCAGGGCGGAACACGCCGATGTCACAGGACGCCTGCGCATGAGTGGGCGGTCATGTGGGCGTACTTTTTTTAGAGAAAACAGGTGCGTGACGCTCTTGTTTGTTGGTTTCTTCGCCTGGCAGCTCAGGTTGATTAGACACTGACGGACTATCGACAGCATGTCAAGACGAACGACTGGTCGAACTTTTAGGGGGGAAAGAACTCCAGCGTGCAACAGCTGTCACGTGACTTGATCAGCTTCCTTGCCACAGAGATTCGGCACCCCGACATCCTCAGAGACTTTTGCACCCAGATATAAGAACTCTCAAATCCCAGTAATCCTGTAGTGTACGCTAACCTCAGTCCTCACGAAATCGAATCTTTCCGAACCCGAATCTTCACGAACCGAATCTTCACGAACCCGAATCTTCACGAACCGAATCTTCACGAACCCGAATCTCCGACGAACCCGAATCTCCGATGAACCCGAATCTCCGACGAACCCGAATCTTCACGAACCCGAATCTTCACGAACCCGAATCTCCGACGAACCCGAATCTTCAAGAACCTGAATCTTCACGAACCTGAATCCCCGACGAACCCGAATCTGAACCCGAATCTCCGACGAACCCGAATCTTCACGAACCTGAATCTCCGACGAACCCGAATCTTCACGAACCCGAATCTTCACGAACCCGAATCTTCACGAACCCGAATCTCCGACGAACCCGAATCTTCAAGAACCTGAATCTCCACGAACCCTAATCTGCAAGAACCTGAATCCCCGACGAACCCGAATCTGAACCCGAATCTCCGACGAACCCGAATCTTCACGAACCTGAATCTCCGACGAACCCGAATCTTCACGAACCCGAATCTTCACGAACCCGAATCTTCACGAACCCGAATCTCCGACGAACCCGAATCTTCAAGAACCTGAATCTCCACGAACCCTAATCTGCAAGAACCCAAATCTCCGACGAACCCGAATCTTCACGAACCGAATCTTCACGAACCCGAATCTCCGACGAACCCGAATCTTCACGAACCCGAATCTCCGACGAACCCGAATCTTCACGAACCTGAATCTCCGACGAACCCGAATCTCCACGAACCCGAATCTTCAAGAACCCGAATCTTCAAGAACCCGAATCTTCACGAACCTGAATCTCCGACGAACCCGAATCTGAACCCGAATCTCCGACGAACCCGAATCTTCACGAACCTGAATCTCCGACGAACCCGAATCTCCACGAACCCGAATCTTCAAGAACCCGAATCTTCACGAACCTGAATCCCCGGCGAACCCGAATCTTCACGAACCTGAATCTCCGACGAACCCGAATCTTCACGAACCCGAATCTTCACGAACCCGAATCTCCGACGAACCCGAATCTTCACGAACCCGAATCTCCGACGAACCCGAATCTCCGACGAACCCGAATCTCCGACGAACCCGAATCTCCGACGAACCCGAATCTCCACGAACCCGAATCTTCACGAACCTGAATCTCCGACGAACCCGAATCTCCACGAACCCGAATCTTCAAGAACCCGAATCTTCAAGAACCCGAATCTTCACGAACCTGAATCTCCGACGAACCCGAATCTTCACGAACCCGAATCTCCGACGAACCCGAATCTCCGACGAACCCGAATCTTCACGAACCTGAATCTCCGACGAACCCGAATCTTCACGAACCCGAATCTTCACGAACCCGAATCTCCGACGAACCCGAATCTTCACGAACCCGAATCTCCGACGAACCCGAATCTCCGACGAACCCGAATCTCCGACGAACCCGAATCTCCGACGAACCCGAATCTCCACGAACCCGAATCTTCACGAACCTGAATCTCCGACGAACCCGAATCTCCACGAACCCGAATCTTCAAGAACCCGAATCTTCAAGAACCCGAATCTTCACGAACCTGAATCTCCGACGAACCCGAATCTTCATGAACCCGAATCTTCACGAACCCGAATCTTCAAGAGAAAATGTAATTTTGCTTTCGAGCTTGTCCGAGGATTGCAAGGTGCAAGTCCAGAGTAATAATTAGCTAGACACCGAATCCCGCTTCCCGGATGAATACATTTTCTTAATTGTTGAAGACTTAAAATTGAGTAGAAATGAGTTAGTGCTTGAGTCTGGTCAAACTCTAGCAATCAAGCCCGTCTGAAAGTTCTCTTCACTGGGCACAAATGTGCGCCCACAGATACCTGGCGGGTCATCTAAAAATCTAAAAAACTTTAAATTTAACTTTCTTGGGATTTCTTGATTGCAGTTTTAGTATCTGCCACTGTTCTGTCCAAGGTAAATCCCAGTTGACACTGCCCTTCTGCCCTTCTGCCCTTCAAAGTTTAACTTAACCTTCAAATTTTGTCGTACTAACTTTCAAATTAAGGGAAATCACATGGCTAGATTGTAGTAGAAATCAATTTTAATCCTAAAGTCCCCAAATAAAAGAAGTTCTACAAAAGCCGCGCATGACGTCACCCAATTGAAAATAGAATTTTTGGCGGTAATTTTATTTACTCGCTCGCCTGTTGTAAAAGTTCAAAAAGAATTTTAGACTTTCTTGCACAACAGAGACCTGTCCAGTGCTGGCAAATAGGCTCTGCCCGCACCCTTCTCTGTGACTCTCCGGCGCGTGTTGACATGGGGAGATGGGCCTGCGTGGGAATCATAGAGTTTGAGTTTGGCTTCCTTCATCGACAGAAATCCCAACCAATAACTAACTTGCCAGGAATCAGTTCGAAATTAATTCTCACAGCGGGCGAAGACGAGCGTTCATGCTAGCAACAAAAATTAGTCATTTGCAGAAAGGCTATTTCAAATCCCCACAATTTCCATCTGTCTGCATCTCCCAAACACCGTGAAAATCATGATCACTGGCTAAAATGTTCCGCTCTAATCGATTGAACAACTTTCAGAATCACAAAACATCGGCATCGTCGGGATATTCAACGATTCTCGTCGAGACTTTTTATTACAGATAAATCTGCGTAATCCTTGTCACCAGGATCTTCGACAAGCATCGCTGAATATCTCGACGATGGTGACTCGGACGGCTTTGAAAGTTAGTTCATCGAAAAGGGCGGAAAATGTTTACCCATATGGTGGCCTTTCCTGAAAATCGGTCATTCGGCTTGAGAGCTATTGTGAAGTGGGCTGGGAGTATTTGAACTGCCCCTAGGGGATCTTTCCCTAGGGGGAAATAGCGTGACCTTTCTACTGCTAACAGACTAGCACCTGTCTAAGAAATTATTTTCGAGGATTTTCCAAGAAAACTATACACGAAGGGAAATCCCTTTTAGTGGTGAAGGGAAATCCCTTTTAGTGGTGAAGGGAAATCCCTTTTAGTGGTGAAGGGAAATCCCTTTTAGTGGTGAAGGGAAATCCCTTTTAGTGGTGAAGGGAAATCCCTTTTAGTAACCAACGGAAATCCCTTTAGTATTTAAGGAAAATCCCCAGTTATTCTCCAGGGAAATCTCTTTTAGTATCTATTTATTTAAACATTAAAATGTATTTTCTTTCAAGATTAAAAGTAATTTCCCTTCGACACTAAAAGGGACTTCTCTAAGATGTTATTGCGAGTAATAGTTTTCCTTGGATTCCAGGTTACAAAGGCTGCAAAGTTTTCACGCTAATACTAAGAAACTGCGATTTGACATGGATATTGGAAATTCGGGATTTCCTTTGACAATTCAAAACGGAAATTTTCCTTGGATCGGAATTTGAACTGTAATTTACATCAAACCATAGTTTACATTACTTTTTATTAGGTAAAGTACTATAATTAAAATAAAAGAATACGAGACAAAAGCAATAACTATTTATTTCTTAAACCAGCCAGCTCAGCTATTGCATTTTATGTTAAATTCTCTCATTCATCAACAATGTGTTCTACTCGTAAATTTTGAGATCATTAATAAACCATTTATTTAGAAAACAATACAAATTAGATTTTCAAAAAATACTTGAACTGAAGCGCAAGCAAATCTACTCGTTGGAGGGAAAACTATTTTTGATGGGCAGAGAATAAAAGAAATTCTGCATACGAAATTAATGGAAATATGAGACTCGCGAAACACTGATTTTAGATCCAGGTATCAATAGGTATAAATAGCCATGCTAAAATAGTAATTTAACTATTAAGCCATCTAAAAAAGCAACATTTGCATCATGCTGATTCTCAACCCAACAAAAATATTCTCCCACAAAATATGCTTCTAAAATTAGCTATTCGACTGGATAAATCCTAGGAAAAACAATTTTATTTTTTTTAATTATTTCAGTGGGATAAAGAGTTATAAGCAAAATAATTGCAATACAACACCAATCAGAGGGCCGAACTGTAAAACTCAGAGATAAAGGCAATTACCAAAATGTGCAAACGGATTGTACTGACAACTGTACCGCGTACTGGAAGCTGCAACTGCTGCATCTCACTTGACTGTGAGACTGGAGACTGTGAGATTGGAGACTGTGAGACTGGAGACTGTGAGATTGGAGACTGTGAGATTGGAGACTGTGAGATTGGAGACTGTGAGACTGGAGACTGTGAGATTGGAGACTGTGAGATAGGAGATTGTGAGATTGGAGACTGTGAGATTGGAGACTGTGAGATTGGAGACTGTGGGATTGGAGACTGTGAGATTGGAGACTGTGAGATTGGAGACTGTGAGATTGGAGACTGTGAGATTGAAGACTGTGAGATTGGAGACTGTGAGATAGGAGATTGTGAGATTGGAGACTGTGAGATTGGAGACTGTGAGATTGGAGACTGTGAGATTGGAGACTGTGAGACTGGAGACTGTGAGACTGGAGACTGTGAGATTAGAGACTGTGAGACTGGAGACTGTGAGATTGGAGACTGTGAGATTGGAGACTGTGAGATTGGAGACTGTGAGATTGGAGACTGTGAGATTGGAGACTGTGAGATTGGAGACTGTGAGACTGGAGACTGTGTGATTGGAGACTGTGAGATTGGAGACTGTGTGATTGGAGACTGTGAGATTGGAGACTGTGAGATTGGAGACTGTGAGATAGGAGATTGTGAGATTGGAGACTGTGAGATTGGAGACTGTGAGATTGGAGACTGTGGGATTGGAGACTGTGAGATTGGAGACTGTGAGATTGGAGACTGTGAGATAAAGAAGGGTGAGATTAAATTACATTTTTTGAGACCATGTAAAGTCGAGGCCTCAGAATCTAGAGACAAAGCAAACTGAGCAACAGAACATAAGCAGAAACTAAAGTTAAGGAATCGAACTTTTTTGTTTTACAAAGTTAGAACAAGCACGAATGTGCATTAAAACTGAAAGGGAATTATCAGTCACATTGTACATAGAATTATAAATAATAATTAATATTGCAATGCAATGAATGAATAGATCCTCATCACAGATCGAAGCCAGACGAAAAATATCACAAGTATTAAAGCAAGCAATTCAAAGCTGAATTTTTACAAAGAAATATTCTAGATGCTACTTTTAGTAGTGTGATGAATAAAGTTATAGGATGAAACAAGTTTGTGCTTCGGAAAGGACTAGGCCGCCAAAAAGCAAAGGGAACGTTGCTAGAAGCGAATTTTAAGCAAAAGGCAGAACTGTTCTGCCTAAATAAAATCAAGCTAGTAAATATAAAAAAATGGATTTGTAAAGCAGTAAACTCAGTAGACTACACAAATAAGCATTGCACAGTATACTTCTAACCGATCTGTCCAAACTTCTGCAATCATTGGCTACAACTATTAACGTGGGGTGGCTGTCCTCCAGAAATCATTGGCTACAACTATTTACCGTGGGGTGGCTGTCCTTCTGCAATCATTGGCTAAAACAATTTACCGTGGGGTGGCTGTCCTTCTGCAATCATTGGCTAAAACAATTTACCGTGGGGTGGCTGTCCTCCTGCAATCACTGGCTAAAACTATTTACCGTGGGGTGGCTGTCCTTTTGCAATCATTGGCAACAACTATTGACGTGGGGTGGCTGTCCTTTTGCAATCATTGGCAACAACTATTAACGTGGGGTGGCTGTCCTTCTGCAATCATTGGCTACAACTATTAACGTGGGGTGGCTGTCCTTCTGCAATCATTGGCTACAACTATTGACGTGGGGTGGCTGTCCTTCTGCAATCATTGGCTAAAACAATTTACCATGGGGTGGCTGTCCTTCTGCAATCATTGGCTAAAACAATTTATCGTGGGGTGGCTGTCCTTCTGCAATCATTGGCTAAAACAATTTACCGTGGGGTGGCTGTCCTTTTGCAATCATTGGCTACAACTATTAACGTGAATGGCTGTCCTTCTGCAATCATTGGCTACAACTATTAACGTGGGGTGGCTGTCCTTCTGCAATCATTGGCTACAACTATTAACGTGGGGTGGCTGTCCTTCTGCAATCATTGGCTAAAACAATTTACCGTGGGGTGGCTGTCCTTCTGCAATCATTGGCTAAAACAATTTATCGTGGGGTGGCTGTCCTTCTGCAATCATTGGCTAAAACAATTTACCGTGGGGTGGCTGTCCTTCTGCAATCATTGGCTAAAACAATTATCGTGGGGTGGCTGTCCTTTTGCAATCATTGGCAACAACTATTGACGTGGGGTGGCTGTCCTTCTGCAATCATTGGCTACAACTATTAACGTGGGGTGGCTGTCCTCCAGAAATCATTGGCTACAACTATTTACCGTGGGGTGGCTGTCCTTCTGCAATCATTGGCTAAAACAATTTACCGTGGGGTGGCTGTCCTTCTGCAATCATTGGCTAAAACAATTTACCGTGGGGTGGCTGTCCTCCTGCAATCACTGGCTAAAACTATTTACCGTGGGGTGGCTGTCCTTTTGCAATCATTGGCTACAACTATTAACGTGGGGTGGCTGTCCTCCAGAAATCATTGGCTACAACTATTTACCGTGGGGTGGCTGTCCTTCTGCAATCATTGGCTACAACTATTAACGTGGGGTGGCTGTCCTTCTGCAATCATTGGCTACAACTATTAACGTGGGGTGGCTGTCCTCCAGAAATCATTGGCAACAACTATTGACGTGGGGTGGCTGTCCTTCTGCAATCATTGGCTAAAACAATTTACCGTGGGGTGGCTGTCCTTCTGCAATCATTGGCTAAAACAATTTACCGTGGGGTGGCTGTCCTCCTGCAATCACTGGCTAAAACTATTTACCGTGGGGTGGCTGTCCTCCTGCAATCATTGGCAACAACTATTGACGTGGGGTGGCTGTCCTTTTGCAATCATTGGCAACAACTATTAACGAGGGGTGGCTGTCCTCCTGCAATCACTGGCTAAAACTATTTACCGTGGGGTGGCTGTCCTTTTGCAATCATTGGCTACAACTATTGACGTGGGGTGGCTGTCCTTTTGCAATCATTGGCAACAACTATTAACGTGGGGTGGCTGTCCTTCTGCAATCATTGGCTACAACTATTAACGTGGGGTGGCTGTCCTCCTGCAATCACTGGCTAAAACTATTTACCGTGGGGTGGCTGTCCTTTTGCAATCATTGGCAACAACTATTGACGTGGGGTGGCTGTCCTTCTGCAATCATTGGCAACAACTATTGACGTGGGGTGGCTGTCCTTCTGCAATCATTGGCTACAACTATTAACGTGGGGTGGCTGTCCTCCTGCAATCATTGGCTACAACTATTGACTGGGGTGGCTGTCCTCCTGCAATCATTGGCTACAACTATTGACTGGGGTGGCTGTCCTCCTGCAATCATTGGCTACAACAATTTAGTTTTTTAATTGTGATTCTCTTCGTTAGAGCAAGAAAGTTGATGAGCTATATCCAAAGTAGCAAAATCTGTCATATAAAAATACGCATTCAATTTGTCGATAAACAAAAAATAATTACAACACAATAGTGCGAAATCAGAATTGAAGAGCAAAGCAGAAAATTGGGTGAAAACTAAATAAAGCCATTTGTGAGTAAGCCAGTTTTCAGTTAAATCAATTTCTCAGTCAATTGGGCGAGTAACTGCTGTAAACAATTTAGTGAATGTTGAAACAGGGCAGGCAGCGTGGAAGAGCGCGAAATTGAATACCATATCTGCGTGTGCAAAGTGCTTCTGCCAGCATTCGCGTCAGCGTGTGCTAAAAACATCCATACGCGTACTAAAATTCACCTGCAGACTTTCTAGTCTGATTTGCTCAAAAGTCTCGGCAGCTTCTTTATCGGCAGTCACGTGACAAAACTGAAATCTGAAGCCAGCACAAAGCTAAGCTGTCACGTGCAGTAATCGATGCGCATTTCTACGGGTTGAGGGGAAGGAAGAGACGACGGGCGGAAAAGAGAAGGGGTGGAAAAGAGAGAAAGGGCGGAAGAGGCGCGAGGCGAAAGGAAGATAGGAGGGGCGGAAGATAGGAGGGGCGGATGATAGGAGGGGCGAAGATAGGAGGGGCAGAAGATAGGAGGGGCGGAAGATAGGAGGGGTGGAACGTAGGAGGGGCGGAAAAAAGGAGGGCAGAAGACAGGAGGGGCAGAAGACAGGAGGGGCGGAAGATAGGAGGTGTGGAAGATAGGACGGGTGGAAGATAGGAGGGGTGGAAAAGAAAAGGGGCAGAAGAAAGAAGGGGCGGAAGAGGGGAGGGGCGGAAGATAGGAGGGGCGGAAGATTGGAGGGGCAGAAGATAGGAGGGGCGGAAGATAGGAGGGGCGAAGATAGGAGGGGTGGAACGTAGGACGGGCGGAAAATAGGAGGGGCAGAAGACAGGAGGGGCGGAAGACAGGAGGGGCGGAAGACAGGAGGGGCGGAAGATAGGAGGGGTGGAAGATAGGACGGGTGGAAGAGAGGAGGGGCGGAAAAGAAAAGGGGCGGAAGAAAGAAGGGGCGGAAGAGGGAAGGGGCGGAAGACAGGAGGGGCGGAAGATAGGAGGGGCAGAAGATAGGGGGGCGGAAGATAGGAGGGGCGGAAGATAGGAGGGGCGGAAGAGAGGAGGGGCGGAAGAGGGAAGGGGCGGAAGACAGGAGGGTCGGAAGATAGGAGGGGCGGAAGATAGGAGGGCGGAAGATAGGAGTGGCGGAAGATAGGAGGGCGGAAGATAGGAGGGGCGGAAGATAGGAGGGGCGGAAGAGAGGAAGAGAGTAGTGGCCAAGTATAAACTGAGGAAGAGACGCATAGGCCAATAGTCAAAAGTGGGTTTCAACCAGCTGAGCCAGCAGCGCATTCTTTCTGCAATTGCGCGCCAGCTACGGCCCCCATGGCGGCGGTGGGAGGCCCAGGCGGTCTGGGCAGGCGCCGCTTCAGCCAGTCGTGACGCAGAGCCTCTCGCGGAGTCATTCGCTCCTCTGGTAGCCAGTGAAGGCAGCGCTTCAGGAAGTCCAGAAAGAGGAGGTCCACAGCGGCGCCGGTGCCTTTGAGAGCGGCTGGCAGGTCGCGGCTCCCGGGTGGGCCGCGGAATTTGCCGCGCCTCGACCGGCCGCCCTTCAGCAGCGGCGTGCCGTCCGGGCCGGCCTCCACGGAGGAGTAGCGGGGCAGCCCGCGGGAGGAAAAGAACACCTTTGTGCGGCGGCAGGCGTCCAGGAGAGCCTGCGGCGGCGTGCCGCACAGCTCCATGATGCAGGCCAGCTGGTCGCCTTCGTCTTCGCCTGGGAACAGCGGATAGCCTGCGATGAAAGGGCGGGCGGGCAGTGGAGATCTGGGTAGAGAGCGGAAGGAGCGGATTGAGAAGAGTGGAAGCAAAGAGCCCGGAGGGGAGCAGAGTGGAAGGACGGAGCGGAGCGGGGTGGCTGAGTGGTAGAGTAGAGAGCGGAAGGGAGGAGCGGAGCGGGTGGCTGAGTGGTGGAGTAGAGAGCGGAAGGATGAAACGTAGTGGGCTGGCTGATTGTTGCAGTAGAGAGCGGAAGGGGGAGCGGAGCGGGTGGCTGAGTGCTGGAGCGGATAGGTCGGCAATAAATGAAGCAAGTGAGTCCTAGCGCTTTAAATATCACTCACCTGTGAGCAGCTCGGCCAGGATGCAGCCGAAGCTCCACATGTCTATGGCCAAGCCGTACTTGCCGCCCAGAATGACCTCCGGCGCCCTGTAGAAGCGCGACTGAATGTAGGTGTACACCCGCTGGTGCTCGTGGCAGGAGCTGCCAAAGTCTATCACTTTGACACCGCTGCGGCCGGGAGACTTTAGCAAGATGTTCTCCGGCTTCAGGTCGCAGTGGATGATCTGAACAAGTGTGCAAGGCAGCCTGACTCAGTTTATTCCATGTAAAATAATTAGCCTTTAAAATGTGCTCCTCTCTCAGCTATGCCTCTCTACCTGAGCTATGCCTCTCTATCTGAGCTATGCCTCTCTACCTGAGCTATGCCTCTCTACCTGAGCTATGCCTCTCTACCTGAGCTATGCCTCTCTATCTGAGCTATGCCTCTCTACCTGAGCTATGCCTCTCTACCTGAGCTATGCCTCTCTACCTGAGCTATGCCTCTCTATCTGAGCTATGCCTCTCTACCTGAGCTATGCCTCTCTACCTGAGCTGTGCCTCTCTACCTGAGCTATGCCTCTCTACCTGAGCTATGCCTCTCTACCTGAGCTATGCCTCTCTATCTGAGCTATGCCTCTCTACCTGAGCTATGCCTCTCTACCTGAGCTATGCCTCTCTACCTGAGCTATGCCTCTCTATCTGAGCTATGCCTCTCTACCTGAGCTATGCCTCTCTACCTGAGCTATGCCTCTCTACCTGAGCTATGCCTCTCTATCTGAGCTATGCCTCTCTACCTGAGCTATGCCTCTCTACCTGAGCTGTGCCTCTCTACCTGAGCTATGCCTCTCTACCTGAGCTGTGCCTCTCTATCTGAGCTATGCCTCTCTACCTGAGCTATGCCTCTCTATCTGAGCTATGCCTCTCTACCTGAGCTGTGCCTCTCTACCTGAGCTGTGCCTCTCTACCTGAGCTATGCCTCTCTACCTGAGCTATGCCTCTCTACCTGAGCTATGCCTCTCTACCTGAGCTATGCCTCTCTACCTGAGCTATGCCTCTCTACCTGAGCTGTGCCTCTCTACCTGAGCTATGCCTCTCTACCTGAGCTGTGCCTCTCTATCTGAGCTATGCCTCTCTACCTGAGCTATGCCTCTCTATCTGAGCTATGCCTCTCTACCTGAGCTGTGCCTCTCTACCTGAGCTGTGCCTCTCTACCTGAGCTATGCCTCTCTACCTGAGCTATGCCTCTCTACCTGAGCTATGCCTCTCTACCTGAGCTATGCCTCTCTACCTGAGCTATGCCTCTCTACCTGAGCTATGCCTCTCTACCTGAGCTATGCCTCTCTATCTGAGCTATGCCTCTCTACCTGAGCTATGCCTCTCTACCTGAGCTATGCCTCTCTATCTGAGCTATGCCTCTCTACCTGAGCTATGCCTCTCTACCTGAGCTGTGCCTCTCTACCTGAGCTATGCCTCTCTACCTGAGCTGTGCCTCTCTATCTGAGCTGTGCCTCTCTACCTGAGCTATGCCTCTCTACCTGAGCTATGCCTCTCTACCTGAGCTGTGCCTCTCTACCTGAGCTATGCCTCTCTACCTGAGCTGTGCCTCTCTACCTGAGCTATGCCTCTCTATCTGAGCTGTGCCTCTCTACCTGAGCTGTGCCTCTCTTAGCAAAGCTCTAAAAAATGTGCATGCCTAGGCAGGAGTATTGTACTCTTTTGCCAATATCTGAAAATCGATATACGAAAAATACTTAATTCAATCCCTTTTAAGTGACCACATGCTGCTGTCTCATCATAATTAGCATGAAGCTCAGCTTGCGAAAAACCATTCGAAATGAAATTAGAGAGAGAGAAGAGAAGACATGAGAAAATAGGGAGATTTGGGAATAAAATCCCAGCGAGTTTGGGCAGCTTGTTAGTCTGGCCATACAGGTGCGCCCTGTAATTCACCTCTCAAATTGCAGCGAGCGATTTTGTAGATGAGTTGATACACACGAAGACTATACTAAGTATATGCAAATGCGAGGCTCGATATACTGGACCGGCCTAGCAACCTCTCTACGTTCCTATGCGTGCCCACCTCTTGTTATTTTAGTACTAGCCCTGGCTCTGTGCCAAGGATAAATTAGCCTCGATAATTGTTGCCCAACAGGCAGGGAGGGAGTGGGGCTACGAATAGACGGGGGTAAAATATTCATACATATTCTTGTATGAATGGAGAAAGGAGAGTGACAGAGCGAGAGGAACAGCGATGGGAGCAACAGTAAGTAAAGTAAAAAGATCTAAAGAGGCGAGACGAGGGCGATAGGCGAGGGTGAGAGGCGAGGTCAAGGTCAAGAGGAAGATGAGTTAAAAGAGAGTGGAGGGCGAGAGGTGGGCGCGAGAGGCGAGAGGCGAGGCGAGAGGAATATGGGTTAAAAAGAGAGTGGAGGGCGAGAGGTGAGCGCGAGAGGCGAGGGCGAGAGGCGAGGGCGATGGGCGATATTGGAAGGCGAGGGCGAGGGTTAGAAAAGACACAAAAAGGAAGGTATAATGGAAGAAAACCAGAAATAAAATGACACGACAGATAAAATCGAGGGAAAGAAGGCGAAGGCAAGAGTGCGTCGGTGGAAGTAAGCCGAAGGTGAGCTGAGGAAAGTGAAAACGTTCTCATCTGAGCCACTCGACCCCAGGCCACGCCTGACCTTGTTGCGATGCAGCAGCTCCAGGCACTGCAGAATGGAGTGGGCGAACTTCCTGACCAGCTGCAGCGAGAAGCCCTGGAAGCGGTTCTTGCGCACCAGCTCGTACAGGTTCATGGAGAGCAGCTCGAACACGATGCAGACGTGATTGCGAAATGTGAAAGTCTCCAGGATGTGCACCACATTGCAGCAGCTGTCGCGATCCTGCCGCTTCAGCAGCTCCAGGATACGGACTTCCTCGGCGGCCTGACGGCTGAAGCGCTTCTCGTTGCGCACCATCTTCAGGGCCACGTGCTGCCCGGTCTTGTGGTCGAAGCACTTCAGCACCTGCCCGAAGCTGCCCTTGCCTGGAAAAGGCGGTGATTGGGATTTTATAACTAGTCAGTGGCTTCATGCAAGTCAAGAAGCCAGGCCCTGAAGGCAGGGTGGCGGGGAATGCAGGGTGGCAGGGAAGGCAGGGTGGCGGGGAAGGCAGGGTGGCGGGGAAGGCAGGGTGGCGGGGAAGGCAGGGTGGCGGGGAAGGCAGGGTGGCGGGGAAGGCAGGGTGGCGGGGAAGGCAGGGTGGCGGGGAAGGCAGGGTGGCGGGGAAGGCAGGGTGGTGGGGAAGGCAGGGTGGCGGGGAAGGCAGGGTGGTGGGGAAGGCAGGGTGGTGGGGAAGGCAGGGTGGCGGGGAAGGCAGGGTGGCGGGGAAGGCAGGGTGGTGGGGAAGGCAGGGTGGCGGGGAAGGCAGGGTGGCGGGGAAGGCAGGGTGGCGGGGAAGTCAGGGTGGCGGGGAAGGCAGGGTGGCGGGGAAGGCAGGGTGGCAGGGAAGGCAGGGTGGCGGGGAAGGCAGGGTGGCGGGGAAGGCAGGGTGGCGGGGAAGGCAGGGTGGCGGGGAAGGCAGGGTGGCAGGGAAGGCAGGGTGGCGGGGAAGGCAGGGTGGCGGGGAAGGCAGGGTGGCGGGGAAGGCAGGGTGGCGGGGAAGGCAGGGTGGCGGGGAAGGCATGCTAGTGCAGATACGAGCGTAAGGTTTGTCATGGCAAGTTTCCGAACTGCAAAGGGCTAACAAAAAAGCAAATAGCTTGTTCTAAGAACAAGTCATGCCTAGATAATCGATAAATCAATATGTAGCTTCAATGGCGAATTCAATAGTGCTCAGTATTATACAGGCAAGATGGTGAGTTCTGGGAAAAAAGTGCAAAGCAGACTCGGGTGGCAAAGGATGTCGCGCTCTGCTTGCTGCCATGCTAGGACAAAGCCCTGGCTTGGGATGAGAATTAATCACGAAATCACAGTGTACTCAGCACTAAGTCCGGAGTGATGAGAAAAGTCAGCTCAAACTGCACTGGCTTGGCCGAAAAAAACAACAACTCAATATTCATCAGGCGGTACATAGAAAACTAGAGTCATTAGCAACGTCATGGCAACCATTAAACAGCCGTTGAAACCCGAAACCCTAAGATAAGAGAACAACAATTACAAAGGCAAAAAAGTGAACCAGAAAGAATGGAGCGAAGAAGGAAAAAGTGCAAATGAGGCGACTCGCGAGCTCCGGTCCGACGCGAGTCATTAGTCGAGTAGCCACCCCCTCACCTACGCCCCATTCGGCTCTTTCTCAATCCCCAACCTGATCGAGCCCCTCAAAGCGACAAGCGGTAGCGAAAATCAGCTGGAATCGGAGGGGGGCTTGGAACAGGGGGATTTTGTTTCGAGCAGGAAAACTTCTGTTTCGCTTTTGTACTCGAATCGAATAATTGAGCTGCACTTTTATGGCAACTTAACGGTGGATATTACTAATGCGGCATATGTTGTGTGGGACTTCATGATCACATTTTGAGAAGTAAGGGTGTTTGAGGATCAGACAGATTTGAGGATCAGACAGATTTGAGGATCAGACAGATTTGAGGATCAGACAGATTTGAGGATCAGACTGATTTGAGGATCAGACTGATTTGAGGATCAGACTGATTTGAGGATCAGACAGATTTGAGGATCAGACAGATTTGAGGATCAGACAGATTTGAGGATCAGACAGATTTGAGGATCAGACAGATTTGAGGATCAGACTGATTTGAGGATCAGACTGATTTGAGGATCAGACTGATTTGAGGATCAGACAGATTTGAGGATCAGACAGATTTGAGGATCAGACAGATTTGAGGATCAGACAGATTTGAGGATCAGACAGATTTGAGGATCAGACAGATTTGAGGATCAGACTGATTTGAGGATCAGACAGATTTGAGGATCAGAAAGATCTCAAATAGATGTGAGAAGTAAGAGATTTGGGGACAGATTTGAGAGGTAGGGATATGGGGATCAGACAGATTTGAGAGGTAGGGATATGGGGATCAGACAGATTTGAGAAGTAGGGATTTGGGGATCAGACAGATTTGAGAAGTAGGGATTTGGGGATCAGAAAGATTTGAGCAGCGATGGACTGTAGGAATCGATCAGGTCTAGAGGTGATAAAGAAATAGTTTTTTTCAAGAGTGATTATTAGTTTTGCAAGAAAAGGCTTCGCCCAACTCACCAATAACTTTGAGCACCTCATATCGATAGGCAATGTGATCGTGCGGCGTGTGCTGATAGGAGCCCTGGTCATCGTCAAAGCCGCAGTTGTTTGGCCCGCCAGGAATCGCTTGACGCTTTTTCACATTGGGTCCGACGAAGTAGATCTGAGAATAGCTGAAATAGGAAAGCGGAGAAGGCACAGTGAGGCCTAAAATGTTAGCTTCTAATCCCGGAATGAAGTGGTGGGGCCGCGAGTGAGGTGGTGAGCCGGGAGAGAGAGAGAGGTTGTGTGCCGGGAGTGAGGTTGTGTGCCGGGAGTGAGGTTGTGTGCCGGGAGTGAGGTTGTGTGCCGGGAGTGAGGTTGTGTGCCGGGAGTAAGGTCGAGGGCCGGGAGTGAGGTTGTGTGCCGGGAGTGAGGTTGTGTGCCGGGAGTGAGGTTGTGTGCCGGGAGTGAGGTTGTGTGCCGGGAGTGAGGTTGTGTGCCGGGAGTGAGGTTGTGTGCCGGGAGTGAGGTTGTGTGCCGGGAGTGAGGTTGTGTGCCGGGAGTGAGGTTGTGTGCCGGGAGTGAGGTTGTGTGCCGGGAGTAAGGTCGAGGGCCGGAAGTGAGGGAGAAGAATAGCTCTTGAGTGCGAGTAGGCCGAGCAGCTACTGCACGAAGCACAAATTCTCACCCCAGAATCTCCTGGTGCTCAAAGTCGCTGAGCCGGTGCATATAGAGCTTCATAGCCGTCTCGGGGCCCACTGACTGGCCAGCTTTAGCCGCTAGCGCTCCGAGGACGCCGTTGGTGCTGGCTGCGCCTCCGTTGGCTGAGGCGCTACTTGACGACCGGCCGCCACCACCGCCACCTCCAGCTGAGGTCGAAACTGGCGGCAAAGTCAGTGGCTGGTCCTGAAGGCCACGCAGAGTCTGGGCCGGCAGGGTGGCAGCGCGGGTGCCGACGCCATTAATCTGCGGCAGGCGCGGATGATGCTGGTCAACTTCAGCGCGCATGCGTTGTCTGACTGGCAGGCCTGGCAGCTTGCCTGCGGGCAGAAATGCCAGGATTTTTGTTAATTGCAAAGCGATTAGATGACTGGTTCGTTAAAAAAACATATAGCCTCGTCTTTTTTATATATTGCCAAGTTTCTAGAGTAATAATAGCTGAAAACTCTTCGTATAAATAACCATTTAAGATCTAACATTGCATAGTAACTGTCTTTTCAGGTGACATTTTGCAAACGCAACCTACAGCCAAATTCAGCTAATGAAAAAGAGTTTAATTAAAAATAACAATACAAATTTTGTTCTTTTTTATGCTTTAAGCACCCAGTGTCATGCCTCGAAAAATGTCTAAGTAAATAAATAACTTAATTGGTGCATACAATGTACTTCTTGACTCAGCTATTGTTGCAAAAGTAGTAAAATTATAATGATTTTAAAGTATTAACAATTACTAGTATATAATACCATACTAAATGTGTATTTATTAGTTAATGGACTTACTATAATTAGTTTTAATTTTTTAATTTTACCTTCAACTGTATTTTAGTTTATAAAAACTAAAAAAGCTGTCAGGTAAAAAGTAGCTTATTATGCTAGCCTATTAGAAAAATAATTTGTATATGGCCTAGGGCTTTCCAAATTCCAATTATATAAAAACAGCATCCCTATAGTCATATAAAACTATAGACAATGGTATAGTCGAGTTCAGATGAACACATTATTTAATATTGAAAATAAGCATTTGATTGTATATTTATATGAATGAGAACTTAACTAGCAGTAACGAGCAAAACTAGATGCTAGCTAGTATCCCTTCTCAATAAAAAGTTTATTTTTGTAATTGCATTAGATAATTGGCATCAAGCAAGAGATAAAAATATGCACCAAATAAACAATAGCATAAATAACACGAACAAGTAAAAAGAGAGACAAAAACTTTTTAGATTTTTTACGAAACATATGATGCTTGGAAGTAAAGATCTGAAAACTATTAAAAAGGGCGACGCCTTGAAGTTATTTAAAATTCGTTGTAGAGTATTAAAGCCAATTTGAACTGGATTTAAATATTTTTAACGCTAAAATTGTACAAAACCATTACCAAACTATATCATTCTGTGGGACTTTTGAATTCATACCAATATACTACTTTTATAAACGATTCATGAACCAGTTAACAAAAACGGGATTACACAGGGTTGCTACACAGTTTAACTATTTAAATGGACATCTCACTTTCTCCGAATAACAGTTTTAAAACAAGCCACGATAACACTTGAGATTGGTAAAACAAATATATATTTTCAATGCTCTATCTAAAATTCGGTTTTCTTCTGCCAATTAATATAGGATTCGATAGTAAAATACATATTTTTATGTACTTTTATTTCTTATTTGCATAATAGAAAGCTAAATGCGGTTCTGCACCTTCTATGACTTAGATAACTGTTTTATTTTGATTTTTTTAAATAGCTGCATGAAAAGGTGCTGTCTTACTTTATAAGTGCATAAATCAAGCAGATAATGTGAAGTTCACAGTTGATTGTGAGTTAAATGCAATGAATCGGATTCATTGTCCTTGTTAAGTTTATATACGAGAACGAGAGTAAATTTAACTTAACAGACTTAAAGCAGGAGTTGTAAAGATGATAATAAATTGTTTATAATAAAATCCAGGAGTTTTTTTGCATCAATATAATTAATTGCAAGAAGCCGGACAGACAATTGGAAGCATTCAACAATGAACTGCTGAAGTTCGTCTGCCTTCGTGTGAAGCTATATATAGAAGCTTACAGTTGACAGAGCAGATTTATCACCGGCGTCGGATTTTTTTAGAGATGTCCAGGCATCTCATCAGCTGGTGGAGTTGCATGAGAGTGACAGTGTACGTTGAGAAGCGAATTTTACCATTTCTACTGCGCCTCGGTACCGCGGGGCCGCATTACAAAAAGCGATTCGGCAGTTCATTTCTCGTCCGAGTGCACTGTGAATGATTTCCTAAGCACCCAGGGCAATATAATCCAAGGCGTGTCGTAAGTTTAATCAGACCGATTTCAATTGTAACCTCAAATTCCGTTTCTTTTTCCGTTTCCGTTGCTCTACTGACTTTTTGTCCGCCCTAACTGGCGCCCCCGCAGGCACTCGCAGGCCAGATACCTGGCCAGGCTGATGAGCCATGGCAATCGGCCGATTCGCCCCATAATAATTAAACAGTCGCATGATTTTGCACAAGTAATTTCAAGTTCTATTGCAAAGTGCCTGAAATGTATTTATAAAAAATGGAAAACGTTTGCAGATACTAAAAGTTTCTTGGCAGTCTTTGAGTCATTGGCAGTCGACAAAGCTGTCACATATCGTCAGGCTGGCGATACCTGAGTCGGCGACTAATTGGTTTGGAATTGCTGCCGCTCAGACGATTACGTAACAGGAAGTCGTCATCGGCGTCTCTGATAATCTTGCGTCTGCAATGGCAGGGTTGGCGTAGAATTACCTGTACTCTGCCATGACGAGTCCTTCAAAGAGACACTCACCGAGCCCCCACCGCAACGGCGTCTTGTCTTTGCCGCGGTGTCGGGCCGCGGATCGCACGCAACGGTCGGGCGGCTGATGAAGCTTCCAGAAGCAGAAGGCTGAGCAGAACTGCCAACGCCAGGATCGGTACGGACAGCCGACTGATGCTAAAGTGCATCTTTAACGAATTCTAACTTCAACTCTCTGTCTCTCTCTCTCTTTCAATCTGTCTTGCAGCAGAAAGTGAAGCGGTGCGTTTATAAGCTTGCAACTGCGTACGTTCTGTCTCTCCCATTGCCCTAGTGTACAGAAGACGTACAGAACACCCTCTATTTTTAGGCAGTCAGTCAAGTAGCCTGACAACTTTGTATATTTTCGTGCTTGATATCAGAATTGAGTATGCGATTCGATAACAGGTGTGAAACAGAATCTGGCCGAAAAGCAACATGAAAGCTTTGACAAATTCAACTTTGCTTCTTTGCAATGACGGAATTTAAAAGTAAATAGTTAGAATATTCTGCTGCATTCAGTTCTGGAAATGACATTGACAGACAGACAGACAGGCAGACAGACAGGCAGACAGACAGGCAGACAGACAGACAGGCAGACAGACAGGCAGACAGACAGGCAGACAGACAGACAGGCAGACAGACAGACAGGCAGACAGACAGACAGGCAGACAGACAGACAGACAGGCAGAGAGACAGACAGGCAGACAGACAGGCAGACAGACAGGCAGACAGACAGACAGGCAGACAGACAGACAGGCAGACAGACAGACAGACAGACAGACAGACAGACAGACAGACAGACAGACAGGCAGACAGACAGACAGACAGGCAGACAGACAGACAGACAGACAGACAGACAGACAAATAGACTACAGACAGACAGACAGACAGACAGACAGGCAGACAGGCGGACAGGCAGCTCGGACATGTATTAGTTGCACATCTGAGTTTGGCAGCATCGAAGGTGTACACGGCTACTGCGGCGGCGGCTGCAATTTTATGGTCACCCGTTGAAGCTCCGGCAGCAGTCGAACTCCAGGCACCGAGAAAATGGAGTCCTCTGACCAGAGTGGGAGCGGTGGGTGAGGCTTGGGTTTGAGAATGAAGCCAGCGCAGGTGAGAATGATGAATGAGGCACTCACGGGGCTCCAGGCTGAGCAGCTCTGCTGGCAGGCTGTGGAAGAAGGCGTGCCGGAGTGCCGCAGGCGCAGCCAGCCGCTTCTGTGGCCGCAGCTGCAGGCAGGCCAGGGCCAGTGCCTCGGCGTGCGCCACAGACTGCAGGCGCGGCGCCAACTGGCGCAGCCGGTGCGCCACACGGGCGTCCGGGGCCGAGTGCTCCGGCCGGCCCGTCACCTGTCGGGCGGTTAGATGAAAAATTCGAGCGTATCTGTCGTCAAATGCCTGGAGAAATAATAATTTAGTCCAGCTGAATTCCAGTTAAAGGTAAATCAGGCCACGTCTGGCAAGTGATAATTTTAATTAATGGATCAGCCTGGGTCAGGTCAGCCTGGGTCAGATCAGCCTGGTCAGGTCAGCCTGAGTCAGATCAGCATGGGTCAGATCAGCATGGGTCAGATCAGCATGGGTCAGATCAGTCTGGGTCAGATCAGTCTGGGTCAGATCAGCATGGGTCAGATCAGTCAGGGTCAGATCAGTCTGGGTCAGATCAGCATGGGTCAGATCAGCATGGGTCAGGTCAGCCTGGGTCAGATCAGCCTGGGTCAGATCAGCATGGGTCAGATCAGCCGGGGTCAGATCAGCATGGGTCAGATCAGCATGGGTCAGGTCAGCCTGGGTCGGGTCAGCCTAGGTCAGATCAGTCTGGGTCAGGTCAGCATCGGTCAGATCAGCATGGGTCAGGTCAGCCTGGGTCAGGTTGAGGAGAATCAGCGAGCCCCACCTTGAAGATCTCCTCCAGCTGGTCGTCGGAGCTGTGCGCCCCGGGGAACAGGGCGCAGCCGGTCAGCATTTCGGCGTGGATGCAGCCGACGGCCCACATGTCCAGGGAGGCCGAGTAGCGGGTGCCGCCCAGGAGCACCTCGGGCGGCCGGTACCACAGGGTGACGATCTCGGAGCTGTAGCTGCGGCTGGGTACCGTCTGAGCTCTGGCCAGGCCAAAGTCGGCCAGCTTGAGCTCCCCGATGGAAGAGATCAGCAGGTTCTGCGGCTTCAGGTCGCGGTGAAGGATGCGCCTTCGGTGGCAAAATTCAAGACCTCGGAGCAGCTGAAATAGGAATAGCTGTGGGCGGAGTGGGCGGCAGGTTGAAAGAGAAATTGGTAGATAAGTCGGTAGATGAGTCGGTAGATGAGTTGGTAGATGAGTTGGTAGATGAGTTGGTAGATGAGTTGGTAGATGAGTTGGTAGATGAGTTGGTAGATGAGTTGGTAGATGAGTCGTTAGATGAGTCGTTAGATGAGTCACTAGATGAGTTGGTAGATGAGTTGGTAGATGAGTTGGTAGATGAGTTGGTAGATGAGTTGGTAGATGAGTTGGTAGATGATTTGGTAGATGAGTTGGTAGATGAGTTAGTAGATGAGTCGTTAGATGAGTCGTTAGATGAGTCGTTAGATGAGTCACTAGATGAGTCACTAGATGAGTTGGTAGATGAGTTGGTAGATGAGTTGGTAGATGAGTTGGTAGATGAGTTGGTAGATGAGTTGGTAGATGAGTTGGTAGATGAGTTGGTAGATGAGTTGGTAGATGAGTTAGTAGATGAGTCGTTAGATGAGTCGGTAGATGAGTCGGTAGATGAGTTGGTAGATGAGTTGGTAGATGAGTCGTTAGATGAGTCGTTAGATGAGTCGGTAGATGAGTCGGTAGATGAGTTGGTAGATGAGTTGGTAGATGAGTTAGTAGATGAGTCGTTAGATGAGTCGGTAGATGAGTCGGTAGATGAGTTGGTAGATGAGTTGGTAGATGAGTCGTTAGAAGAGTCGTTAGATGAGTCGGTAGATGAGTCGTTAGAAGAGTCGGTAGATGAGTCGGTAGATGAGTTGGTAGATGAGTTGGTAGATGAGTTGGTAGATGAGTTGGTAGATAAGTCGGTAGATGAGTCGGTAGATGAGTCGTTAGATGAGTCGTTAGATGAGTCGGTAGATGAGTCGGTGGATGAGTCGGTAGATGAGTCGGTGGATGAGTCGGTAGATGGTTGGTAGATGAGTCGGTAGATGAGTCGGTAGATGAGTCGATGGATGAGTCGGTAGATGGTTGGTAGATTAGTTGGTAGATGAGTCGGTAGATGAATCGGTTTCAAATTCATACCTTGGCATTATGAGCTCTGAGACCTCCCGAGTGCTGCTCAAGGTACTTGCTCAGATCCTGTGGCTGCGGAGTTTCATATGAAATTAGATAGTTCGGATTTAAATCACATTAGGAGGGTGATAAGGAGGAGTGTTCTCACGACTCACCACATATTCGAATACCAATGTCAAACTAGTCTCAGTGTGAATGATGTCGTGCAGTGTCACAATATTGACATGCTTCAGACCCTTCAGCAAGGAGGCTGAAATCGGTAAATTATATTTTTATAAGCCAATGCGTCACTACTCTGGCTTCTTGTCAGTAGCATGTTAAGGATATGCGAGTTTTTGCTTGCCTTCCCTGATGGCTGTGAAAGGGGCTCCTTCCTCCCGCTGCAGTCGGATGTCCTTCAGTGCCACGATTGAATTCGTCAACCTAAAATAAGGGAGGATAATTTGCCCACATCTTTTGGCACCGATTTAAACACGCCCATTCACACACCTTCCTACCACGAACTTTTAATTCCACATTCGGCGATATGATTTCCGTAAAATGAATATACCATTCACGAAAAAAAATAAATTGACCATTTCAAGCAGCCATTCACCAGTTCAAGCAGCCATTCACCAGTTCAAGCAGCCATTCACCAGTTCAAGCTCCCAATCACCAGTTCAAGCTCCCAATCACCAGTTCAAGCAGCCATTCACCAGTTCAAGCAGCCATTCACCAGTTCAAGCTCCCATTCACCAGTAGTTCAAGCAGCCATTCACCAGTTCAAGCAGCCATTCACCAGTTCAAGCAGCCATTCACCAGTTCAAGCAGCCATTCACCAGTTCAAGCTCCCATTCACCAGTTCAAGCTCCCATTCACCAGTTCAAGCAGCCATTCACCAGTTCAAGCAGCCATTCACCAGTTCAAGCTCCCATTCACCAGTTCAAGCAGCCATTCACCAGTTCAAGCAGCCATTCACCAGTTCAAGCTCCCATTCATCAGTTCAAGCACAGATTCACCAGTTCAAGCAGCCATTCACCCGTTCAAGCAGCCATTCACCAGTTCAAGCAGCCATTCACCAGTTCAAGCACAGATTCACCAGTTCAAGCTCCCATTCATCAGTTCAAGCACAGATTCACCAGTTCAAGCAGCCATTCACCCGTTCAAGCAACCATTCACCAGTTCAAGCAGCCATTCACCAGTTCAAGCTCCCATTCATCAGTTCAAGCAGCCATTCACCCGTTCAAGCAGCCATTCACCAGTTCAAGCAGCCATTCACCAGTTCAAGCTCCCATTCACCAGTTCAAGCAGCCATTCACTAGTTCAAGCTCCCATTCACCAGTTCAAGCAGCCATTCACCCGTTCAAGCAGCCATTCACCAGTTCAAGCACAGATTCACCAGTTCAAGCAGCCATTCACCCGTTCAAGCAGCCATTCACCAGTTCAAGCACAGATTCACCAGTTCAAGCTCCCATTCATCAGTTCAAGCAGCCATTCACCAGTTCAAGCTCCCATTCACCATTTCAAACATCCATTCACTAGTTCAAGCAGCCATTCACCAGTTCAAGCAGCCATTCACCAGTTCAAGCTCCCATTCACCAGTTCAAGCTCCCATTCACCAGTTCAAGCAGCCATTCACCAGTTCAAGCTCCCATTCACCATTTCAAACATCCATTCACTAGTTCAAGCAGCCATTCACCAGTTCAAGCAGCCATTCACCAGTTCAAGCTCCCAATCACCAGTTCAAGCTCCCAATCACCAGTTCAAGCAGCCATTCACCAGTTCAAGCAGCCATTCACCAGTTCAAGCTCCCATTCACCAGTAGTTCAAGCAGCCATTCACCAGTTCAAGCAGCCATTCACCAGTTCAAGCAGCCATTCACCAGTTCAAGCAGCCATTCACCCGTTCAAGCAGCCATTCACCAGTTCAAGCAGCCATTCACCATTTCAAGCAGCCATTCACCATTTCAAGCAGCCATTCACCAGTTCAAGCTCCCATTCACCAGTTCAAGCTCCCATTCACCAGTTCAAGCACAGATTCACCAGTTCAAGCTCCCATTCATCAGTTCAAGCACAGATTCACCAGTTCAAGCAGCCATTCACCCGTTCAAGCAACCATTCACCAGTTCAAGCAGCCATTCACCAGTTCAAGCTCCCATTCATCAGTTCAAGCAGCCATTCACCCGTTCAAGCAGCCATTCACCAGTTCAAGCAGCCATTCACCAGTTCAAGCTCCCATTCACCAGTTCAAGCAGCCATTCACCAGTTCAAGCTCCCATTCACCATTTCAAACATCCATTCACTAGTTCAAGCAGCCATTCACCAGTTCAAGCAGCCATTCACCAGTTCAAGCTCCCATTCACCAGTTCAAGCAGCCATTCACCAGTAGTTCAAGCAGCCATTCACCAGTTCAAGCTCCCATTCACCAGTTCAAGCAGCCATTCACCAGTTCAAGCTCCCATTCACCATTTCAAACATCCATTCACTAGTTCAAGCAGCCATTCACCAGTTCAAGCAGCCATTCACCAGTTCAAGCTCCCAATCACCAGTTCAAGCTCCCAATCACCAGTTCAAGCAGCCATTCACCAGTTCAAGCAGCCATTCACCAGTTCAAGCTCCCATTCACCAGTAGTTCAAGCAGCCATTCACCAGTTCAAGCAGCCATTCACCAGTTCAAGCAGCCATTCACCAGTTCAAGCAGCCATTCACCCGTTCAAGCAGCCATTCACCAGTTCAAGCAGCCATTCACCAGTTCAAGCTCCCATTCACCAGTAGTTCAAGCAGCCATTCACCAGTTCAAGCAGCCATTCACCAGTTCAAGCAGCCATTCACCAGTTCAAGCAGCCATTCACCAGTTCAAGCAGCCATTCACCCGTTCAAGCAGCCATTCACCAGTTCAAGCAGCCATTCACCAGTTCAAGCTCCCATTCACCAGTAGTTCAAGCAGCCATTCACCAGTTCAAGCAGCCATTCACCAGTTCAAGCAGCCATTCACCAGTTCAAGCAGCCATTCACCCGTTCAAGCAGCCATTCACCAGTTCAAGCAGCCATTCACCATTTCAAGCAGCCATTCACCATTTCAAGCAGCCATTCACCAGTTCAAGCTCCCATTCACCAGTTCAAGCTCCCATTCACCAGTTCAAGCACAGATTCACCAGTTCAAGCTCCCATTCATCAGTTCAAGCACAGATTCACCAGTTCAAGCAGCCATTCACCCGTTCAAGCAACCATTCACCAGTTCAAGCAGCCATTCACCAGTTCAAGCTCCCATTCATCAGTTCAAGCAGCCATTCACCCGTTCAAGCAGCCATTCACCAGTTCAAGCAGCCATTCACCAGTTCAAGCTCCCATTCACCAGTTCAAGCAGCCATTCACTAGTTCAAGCTCCCATTCACCAGTTCAAGCAGCCATTCACCCGTTCAAGCAGCCATTCACCAGTTCAAGCACAGATTCACCAGTTCAAGCAGCCATTCACCCGTTCAAGCAGCCATTCACCAGTTCAAGCACAGATTCACCAGTTCAAGCTCCCATTCATCAGTTCAAGCAGCCATTCACCAGTTCAAGCTCCCATTCACCAGTAGTTCAAGCAGCCATTCACCAGTTCAAGCTCCCATTCACCAGTTCAAGCAGCCATTCACCAGTTCAAGCTCCCATTCACCATTTCAAACATCCATTCACTAGTTCAAGCAGCCATTCACCAGTTCAAGCAGCCATTCACCAGTTCAAGCTCCCAATCACCAGTTCAAGCTCCCAATCACCAGTTCAAGCAGCCATTCACCAGTTCAAGCAGCCATTCACCAGTTCAAGCTCCCATTCACCAGTAGTTCAAGCAGCCATTCACCAGTTCAAGCAGCCATTCACCAGTTCAAGCAGCCATTCACCAGTTCAAGCAGCCATTCACCCGTTCAAGCAGCCATTCACCAGTTCAAGCAGCCATTCACCATTTCAAGCAGCCATTCACCATTTCAAGCAGCCATTCACCAGTTCAAGCTCCCATTCACCAGTTCAAGCAGCCATTCACCAGTTCAAGCTCCCATTCACCAGTTCAAGCTCCCATTCACCAGTTCAAGCTCCCATTCACCAGTTCAAGCTCCCATTCACCAGTTCAAGCAGCCATTCACCAGTTCAAGCAGCCATTCACCAGTTCAAGCTCCCATTCACCAGTTCAAGCTCCCATTCACCAGTTCAAGCAGCCATTCACCAGTTCAAGCAGCCATTCACCAGTTCAAGCTCCCATTCATCAGTTCAAGCACAGATTCACCAGTTCAAGCAGCCATTCACCCGTTCAAGCAGCCATTCACCAGTTCAAGCAGCCATTCACCAGTTCAAGCAGCCATTCACCAGTTCAAGCAGCCATTCACCAGTTCAAGCAGCCATTCACCCGTTCAAGCAGCCATTCACCAGTTCAAGCACAGATTCACCAGTTCAAGCTCCCATTCATCAGTTCAAGCACAGATTCACCAGTTCAAGCAGCCATTCACCCGTTCAAGCAACCATTCACCAGTTCAAGCAGCCATTCACCAGTTCAAGCTCCCATTCATCAGTTCAAGCAGCCATTCACCCGTTCAAGCAGCCATTCACCAGTTCAAGCAGCCATTCACCAGTTCAAGCTTCCATTCACCAGTTCAAGCAGCCATTCACTAGTTCAAGCTCCCATTCACCAGTTCAAGCAGCCATTCACCCGTTCAAGCAGCCATTCACCAGTTCAAGCACAGATTCACCAGTTCAAGCAGCCATTCACCCGTTCAAGCACAGATTCACCAGTTCAAGCTCACATTCATCAGTTCAAGCAGCCATTCACCAGTTCAAGCTCCCATTCACCAGTTCAAGCTCCCATTCACCATTTCAAACATCCATTCACTAGTTCAAGCTCCCATTCCCCAGTTCAAGCAGCCATTCACCAGTAGTTCAAGCAGCCATTCACCCGTTCAAGCTCCCATTCACCAGTTCAAGCTCCCATTCACCATTTCAAACATCCATTCACTAGTTCAAGCTCCCATTCCCCAGTTCAAGCAGCCATTCACCCGTTCAAGCAGCCATTCATCAGTTCAAGCAGCCATTCACCCGTTCAAGCAGCCATTCACCAGTTCAAGCAGCCATTCACCAGTTCAAGCTCCCATTCACCAGTTCAAGCAGCCATTCAACCGTTCAAGCAGCCATTCACCAGTTCAAGCACAGATTCACCAGTTCAAGCAGCCATTCACCCGTTCAAGCGGCCATTCACCCGTTCAAGCAGCCATTCACCAGTTCAAGCTCCCATTCACCAGTAGTTCAAGCAGCCATTCACCCGTTCAAGCTCCCATTCACCAGTTCAAGCAGCCATTCACCAGTTCAAGCTCCCATTAACCATTTCAAACATCCATTCACTAGTTCAAGCTCCCATTCACCAGTTCAAGCAGCCATTCACCCGTTCAAGCAGCCATTCACCCGTTCAAGCAGCCATTCACCCGTTCAAGCAGCCATTCACCCGTTCAAGCAGCCATTCACCCGTTCAAGCAGCCATTCACCAGTTCAAGCAGTCATTCACCAGTTCAATTAGCCATTCACCAGTTCAAGCAGCCATTCACCAGTTCAAGCAGCCATTCACCAGTTCAAGCTCCCATTCACCAGTTCAAGCAGCCATTCACCAGTTCAAGCAGCCATTCACCAGTTCAAGCTCCCATTCACCAGTTCAAGCAGCCATTCACCAGTTCAAGCAGCCATTCACCCGTTCAAGCAGCCATTCACCAGTAGTTCAAGCAGCCATTTAATAGTTCAAGCAGCCATTCACCAGTTCAAGCTCCCATTCACCAGTTCAAGCTCCCATTCATCAGTTCAAGCACAGATTCACCAGTTCAAGCAGCCATTCACCCGTTCAAGCAGCCATTCACCAGTTCAAGCAGCCATTCACCAGTTCAAGCTCCCATTCATCAGTTCAAGCAGCCATTCACCCGTTCAAGCAGCCATTCACCAGTTCAAGCAGCCATTCACCAGTTCAAGCTCCCATTCACCAGTTTAAGCAGCCATTCACTAGTTCAAGCTCCCATTCACCAGTTCAAGCAGCCATTCACCCGTTCAAGCAGCCATTCACCAGTTCAAGCACAGATTCACCAGTTCAAGCAGCCATTCACCCGTTCAAGCAGCCATTCACCAGTTCAAGCAGCCATTCACCAGTTCAAGCAGCCATTCACCAGTTCAAGCACACATTCACGGTGAATTCTTTCGCAATTCGCCCACCGTGAGACGCCTTTGTAGACGGTCGCATAGCTGCCTTCTCCCAGTACCTCCAGCCTCTGATAGGAGTCGGAGCGACCAAAGCCGCATTCTTCGCCGCCGTTGATTCGGCAGCTCGTGGAGGAGCGCGGGCGCCTGACGGCATCTTGGCGCGACTCGGAGGTTGACGATGCGCCGGAAGCTGCGACTTCGTTGACGTGACCGGAGCTGCCGTCGGCAACTGTGGAGATAGCGGCGGCAGCCACGCTGCCAGCCGAACGATGTCGACGAAGCGGCTGGCCGAGGCGAGCGAAGGCTGGAGCAACGAGCGAGGAGAGGAGAGGAGAGGAGAGGAGAGGAGAGGAGAGGAGAGGAGAGGTATAAAAGTTTTCGGCAAAAGTGCAGATGCACTTTTAAAAGCAGCATTTGGTGGATTGCTAGACTAGTCCACGGACGAATTTGTGCTACTGGTTAGAATGGGTTGCTAGATCCAACATTTGAATGACTTGATGATTCTCGCAATAAAGTACATTTTCTTCCGTGCTCCTTTGAGGCGGAAACTCGCAGACAGTTGGAGCAACAACTGCACAACTAGCAGATGAAGGCTAGAAAGTCAGGTGAGAAACCGGAGATGATAGAAAATATTTTTCCACTCGCCTTTTTTCAATCAGGTGATCAACTTTGATCTTGTTGACTTGACATTAAAGAGCCCTATAAGACAAGCTGCGCTGGCAATGCGCTGGGGCGGGACAAAGGAGCCAACTCACTTATTCGAAGTCGCAGAAGCTGCTGTTGCCTTCCGCCTCCGCTGCCCGCTCCGCTAGCGAAGTCGTCGCCGACCCGATGGCTGGAGCTCCGATCAGCTGACTGACTCCGAGTGCTCAGCGAGTTGCCATCGATAAACTGAGCAGTAATTCAGTTTTTTAGTTATCAGATTAACATATAAACAACCATATTAACAAACATATTGTTAGATGTTTGTTTGAATTTAAGAAAGTAAAACTGCTAAGACTAAAGCAAGAAGGAATCGAAGCTAGAATTTTACAAAGGAGGAATCGAAGCTACATTTATAACAAGAAGGAATCGAAGCTACATTTATAACAAGAAGGAATCGAAGCTAGATTGATACCAAAAAGGAATCGAAGCTAGATTGATACCAAAAAGGAATCGAAGCTAGATTGATACCAAAAAGGAATCGAAGCTAGATTTTTGTCAAAGAATGAATCAAAGCTCGATTCGAACCAAAAAAGGAATCGAAGCCTGAATTGCAGCAAGTAGGAATCGAAGCTAGAACTAAAAGCAAGAAACAATCGAAGCTAGAACTAAAAGCAAGAAGGAATCGAAGCTAGAATTGAAGCAAGAAGGAATCAATGCTAGAATTGAAGCAAGAAGGAATCGAAGCTAGAATTGAAGCAAGTAGGAATCGAAGCTAGAATTGAAGCAAGAAGGAATCGAAGCTAGAACTAAAAGCAAGAAACAATCGAAGCTAGAACTAAAAGCAAGAAGGAATCGAAGCTAGAATTGAAGCAAGAAGGAACCGAAGTTATAATTGAAGCAGGAAGGAATCGAAGCTAGAATTGAAGCAAGAAGGAACCGAAGTTATAATTGAAGCAGGAAGGAATCGAAGCTAGAATAGAAGCAAGAAGGAATCGAAGCTAGAATTGAAGCAAGTAAGAATCGAAGCTAGAATTGAAGCAAGAAGGAATCGAAGCTAGAATTGAAGCAAGAAGGAATCGAAGCTAGAATTGAAGCAAGAAGGAATCGAAGCTAGAACTAAAAGCAAGAAACAATCGAAGCTAGAACTAAAAGCAAGAAGGAATCGAAGCTAGAATTGAAGCAAGAAGGAACCGAAGTTATAATTGAAGCAGGAAGGAATCGAAGCTAGAATTGAAGCAAGAAGGAATCGAAGCTAGAATTGAAGCAAGAAGGAATCGAAGCTAGAATTGAAGCAAGAAGGAATCGAAGCTAGAATTGAAGCAAGAAGGAATCGAAGCTAGAATTGAAGCAAGTAGGAATCGAAGCTAGAATTGAAGCAAGAAGGAATCGAAGCTAGAATTGAAGCAAGAAGGAATCGAAGCTAGAATTGAAGCAAGAAGGAATCGAAGCTAGAATTGAAGCAAGAAGGAATCGAAGCTAGAATTGAAGCAAGAAGGAATCGAAGCTAGAATTGAAGCAAGAAGGTATCGAAGCTAGTATCGTCCCATATGTAAAACAGGATCCAGAATCGAACGGAAACGTTAGCTAGCTAGCTGATGCCGAACAGATCTCCTCGCCCTTCTTTGTGTCACTAAAGGGATCTCAGCCGGCCTTATCAACCTTATCAACACCCCGTCCTCAGGCCCAGCAGACCGCAGCAGAAAAAGATTCGCAGAGCTCTTAGGCAGTGTAAACAGCACATGTTCAGGTTTACAAAATTGAACATGCAAAACACAAGCGGTGCACACAAACAGCCGGTGGGCCACGGTGACTAAAAAACGCCTTTGAAATTGAATTGCCTCTGTGCAGAAAAGTGCTACACGCGACTGGCCAGTGTCTTCTTTCAGCTGCCGTCCCCCACCCACCAGCACCCCGAAGAGTTCGTGTACTATGCGCTAATCCCATTTCCCCATCCTACCGGCCAGCGCCGCAACTGTCAGCATCAGATCCCCCCAAGGGGATGCCAGCAGGCGGTGGGGTTGGCCACATTTGGGGTGGGTGGGCCACAGCTTCTGCGGTGCCGCATTCGCTAAAATGCAAATGCCGAGTGATCCGCATGCGCCTGTGTGTCTCTGTGTGTCCAAGGGCCTGCGGCTCGAGTGAAGAAGGGGCGGAGGCCGGCGACCCTTCAACCTCAGTGCGCCCACCGCCCCCTTACTAATCCGCCACCTTATTTTATCCCGGTAACTGTTGCCGTCCATCTCCACCGGCGAGGCCCCCCTGGGGGGGAGTCGGAGACGGCGGCGGCGGTTGGGCGGAGACTCGGGCTCCACTGAAAGCCATCGCGGCGGCTGCTCCCATTGCGTCGCTGGGGGTGGGTGGGGGGGTCAGTCGCGCACTTCAACACGAATAAACGTCGGCCGGGCGGGGAAAAGTAGTCGGAGGAGGAATTGGCTTAATTACGACTCGCTCGGCTGGGCGGGACAAGATTTCTTGAAGAGGGACCTGATCCCCGACCCCATTCTGCAGGAGGATCATAAAATGGACAAACGCTGCGAGACAGTTTGGCTGGGGGAAAATTCCCGTGGGTAACCGCCGCCTCGGAATTCGATTCGATTCGCTAGCTTTTCCAGGCATGCCAATGAATTCGGGCTAATGAAATTCCGTTTCAATTTCTCTGGGATTTTACTTTCCTCCAGTCTGACACGATCAGGGATTTCAGTTTGCAGCCGATTAAAAAACCATTTAAACATTCCAGTTATCAGTGCCAGCTTCTTGTGGTGCTAAAAATGGCTCTGCTCTGTCCGGAAACTGCGCAGCAATAACTGCGCACTCGCCATTGTCTAACTAATTTCTCCTAGCCGACCATCCGATTTTCTGCGACCCTTATGCGAGACAAAACTAAAGCTGGTTGCCAGGCGGGGCGCGGCAGCCATTCATCATCTGCCGTGCCGTCTTTTTTGCCTGTCGACTCTTCCTCGGCGACCAGGACCGGGGATTTCCCGGCTAGCCCCAGCCTCTCATTTCCTGCCGATCCCACTCCCGTTGGGATCTGCGGGGATTCTGTGGACATCAAATAAGAAATGAAAACTTCGGGCTGTAAAACTGTTGGTCCTGCTTGGCTGGGATTCTTTGTCTGCACCATGAAGCCCGCGAAATATACTTTCACTATTTTTTTATTTACAAAACTGAAACTAAGTCGGCTTTTTTATTTACCCTTTGTTTTTTTACTAGAACCAGTAGAAGTCTTCTGACTCTATGTCCGCTCAGGTTCTTGATTTCTTGAAATCAAATATATTTATAACTAACAAATTTATAACAAATAATCTTCAAAACCGCTAGGAATTCTTTTTGCGCATTCCATCTGTCCCATAGAATCTCTCTCCCCTGCTCTCTCCCTGCTCTCTCCCTGCTCTCTCCCTGCTCTCTCCCTGCTCTCTCCCTGCTCTCTCCCTGCTCTCTCCCTGCTCTCTCCCTGCTCTCTCCCTGCTCTCTCCCTGCTCTCTCCCTGCTCTCTCCCTGCTCTCTCCCTTACTCTCTTTCCTGCTCTCTCCCTGCTCTCTCCCTGCTCTCTCCCCTACTCAAATCCCTACTCTCTCTTCCCTGCTCTCTCCACCTAGTTTTTTTTATCTCCCACTTTTATTTTTTCTCTCCTAGTTACGCTTCTGCTTGCCTTTTACTGGAGGCATTTTGTTTTATCGAACTAACGTTTTCTGATTAATTATCACACCAATGCTTAGCCAATCTCCCAATCACTCTCATCTCTCTCTCTCTCTTCACGCTGACCGCAGCGCGTGCGGTCGGTATTTTTCCTAAGGCGCCCCGCCGTGGCCAAGGGGGGAGTGGCCAACAAGTTCCAGCAACTGCGTCATGTCCGGTTGCTGATTGAGGAATTCATCGGGGCTTTTGATACAGCGGGTGCAGCCGGTGGTGGAAACTGGCGGATGTTTGATCCCGCCCGCTGATGTCCGGCCGACCTTCAAGCACCGTTTCTCCAGGAATATTAATTATAGAGGGCCAGGGTGCCACCGCCCGCGGACAAAGCATGGCGCGGTGCGGTGGGAATTTGAGGAATCGAATTTTGTGCGTAAATGCGGGGGATGCGCGGGATGCGGCAGAATAAGCACTTTTAGACAGCTTGTAATAGGGAGGCCGTGTGGGGGATGAGGGGGTTCCTACCGGTTTGCACTGCTGGCCAACTGCGGCCGGCTCGTGCAGCACTATCGACGGTGTCGGCCGGAAGGCTGCCGTTGACGGGGTCGCTGAAACGGGGCGTTTTGTTCGAGGATTGTTGAAGCCGGTAGTGAGACGCATCAGCAGGCGGATGAAGTTGCATGGGCACAGATCCTTTAGTTAAAATAGTTACATTATTTTTTAAGGGTTTAAGTCTGTCCTAATCTACAGACTCCTCATCTAGAGACTGTCCTCATCTACAGACTCCTCATCTAAAGACTGTCCTCATCTACAGACTTCTCATCTACAGACTCCTCAACTACAGACTCCTCAACTACAGACTCCTCATCTACAGACTCCTCTCTACAGACTCCTCATCGACAGACTCCTCATATACAGACTCCTCATATACAGACTCCTCATCTACAGACTCCTCATCTATAGACTCCTCATTTACAGACTCCTTATCTACAGGCTTCTTATCTACAGACTCCTCATCTACAGACTCCTCATCTACAGACTCCTCATCTACAGACTCCTCATCTACAGACTCCTCATCTACAGACTCCTCATCTACAGACTGTCCTGATATACACACTGTCCGAATCTACAGACGGTCTTAATCTACAGACTGTCCAAATCTGCAGACTCATAATATACAGACTGTCCTAATCTACAGAATATTTTAACCTACAGACGGTCTAAATCTTTAGACTTCCTTATCTATAGACTCATAATCTTAAAGACTCCAATCTACAGACTCAACATCTATAGACTGTACAAATCTACAGAGTGTCCAAATCTACAGACTGTCCAAATCTACAGACTGTCCAAATCTACAGACTGTCCTAGTCTTCAGACTGTCCTAATCCTCAGGCTCATGATCTTCAGACTGTCCGTATCATCATAAAACATTTTTAAGAGACCTACCCAGTTTGGAGATGGAGACTCGAATCCGGGATCGCAGCTGCTTCAAGCGGCCCAACGAATTCACTGCCGGATGCTCAGCCGAATGCTCACAGTCACCAACTGGAATGCAACGAGAAGGGAGACTTAACTTATTGACAGATTATCTAATACTTATTTATATAGCTATAGAAATACTTCTTAGTTTCCTTAAGCATTTCCTAGAAAAATTGCATCAAAGGCAAACAGACAAAACAACTGATTTGCATTCAATCTAAATTTCTTCAAGCTATGTGCCCAACCCACCCAGCTCCGGCACCGCCAGCGGCGCCCGCAGCCACATGTCGGTGTGCTCAGCGCTGCGATAGGAAGACTCGCCTTCGCAGCCGCCTCCATCGCCGGCGCGGCCGTCGCAACAGAGCAGCAGCTGCGACTCGTCCGCCGAGCGAAGCATCCGCCTGCCGCTGGGCGCTAATAGCGGCGTCATTGTCGAGTCCTCCTCGTCGGCTGGACGGAGGTGAATCGAACTGGCCAACGAGGCGGAGGCGGACATCACCAGGTCGCTGGCTGGACGCGAGGTCGTCGGCGGCAGAGGCGGAGGCCCCTGGCGTCGGCGCCTATTGGCCACCTTGTGCATTTCAGACTGCAGCTGCAGCAGTTGCAGTAGAAACTTCTGTGAGGATTGGCAGTTTTTGGTTTGTAAATAAACAATCCGTTCTTTAGAGTTTTACTCTTTGATTAAGATCAATTATTGATCTACAATCAGTTTAATTTAATATATATGCTTTCTTTATTTAGAATGCATATTATATATGAAAGTTTAGGAAAAAAAATCTTGAAAAAAGAAAATATAACTTAAAAAAGCCAAGAAATGTTATGCATTATTTTACAGTTATTGATACGAAAAACAAAAGAGATTAAACTGAAAAAAGTGTTATAATTTAACATAAATTATTTTTTTTACCTTAAAACGAAGTAAAAAATAAAAATATTGAAATCACCAGCTATAATAATCATTCGATATAAGTATATTGTGCTGTTGTATGTTTTAGATGCAACAAATTATCTTAGAGATAAAACTGCATAAATCATTTATCTGACTTGGTGTTAAATATAAAAAGTGCTTCAAAAACACATTAATAATTTTCTTATTTCTAAAAGTCCTACAAGTCTATAAAAGAAGGCTGCTCGAATACTTCCAACTTCGCAATCGAATAATGGCACAAAATATTGCAAAATGTAATCAAAATGTTTACCTGACAAAACGACGAGCTAGATATTAGATTTAACAAATTAACTTATCAAAACTGACACTGAGTCATTATGGTTTAGACATTTGTGAATGACGTAAACTGCTTAATTTTGTGGGTCTTTTTAAAAGCGTGGAACATGTTTTATCGTGGTGGGCTAAAACAAATTGAAAAGCTGAATTCCGAATAAAGTGCGTACTGAATAACGAAATTAAAGATAAACTATGTAATCTTTTCAAAAGGTAAGCTTAAGACTATTTGCTCGGTTATATATTACGGCAGCGTTCGTCAATAATTTATAAACTAAAGTACAACATTATATAAATTTCGCGAAGTTTATAACATTTTGCAAAACTTAATAGCTATATTAGCTTAATATTTTGTACTCTTTATAAGAGAAGAAGTTTTTACTGATTGAAGTAAGCAAACGAACTCGTTGCTATGATCTCGTACCAAAAATGAGATTACTAATAATCATTTTATTAATACAAGCAACTTAATAAAAGCAAGCGAATACGAGCGAAAGTAAATGGGCAAGCCATCTAAACAGCATTTTACCTGCTATTAGAAAAATTCACCATTCTTCCCTCATAGCTATTATTCTGTTTCGAGCTAATTATTTGCTAGATTATTTCTCAACAAGCTTTATATTTGTGAATTACGATTGCTTTTAACATTTGCTGAGTGTTTACTACTGTGAGTAGAAATTTTAAGATATAAATATAATATGTTATTTTAGAGTTCCGAGAGTTGATACGCTCGTATTTATAATTTGTTCTCTTCTGCCATTTTTCGTTAAAAGAGATGTAAAACTGAAAATCCATTATATAATTTGAAGCCAAAAAGTGTTTTGCTAATGAGTTCAGCCCAACGAATTTAATTTAGCTAGCCTTGTTTTATCGGGTTTCTCTTTGTTTGAGTCCATTTTTGCCATAAAATTCTCATACTGACACCTTTCTCCCATCTCCCTTATCACCCGCAACGCGCATCCCCTCGGGATTCGGTTCGCGTTGCCAAGTGGAAGCGCGCTCAGAATCGCAGCTTGCATAATCTCTATTTACGGCAGCCATGAATTAAAGGGAGTGTGAAACTTGTCCCCTCGATTTTAAGATTGAAACCTAGCGAATGAGCCAAGTGAAGCAAGTAGCAACAGCGAAGGTGGCAACCGCGGACTGGGAGACAATTGCTTTGCAGATTGGAAGCCGCACACAATGGCCATGAGGGTGGGGACGCAATCACCCACCTGCTGAAGAATAGTCCTCGAGTGCGACTAATTGAATGGCGAGGAATTTAAAGGGGGTAGGATTTTCCAGGCTACACGCTTTACCTGCTGCTCAACCTCTTGGGAGATTGGCACGCGTCCAACAGTCCAGCGAGTGATTGAGTCGGATTCATGACCAACAGACACCGCTTGCTCAGTTTCAGCTGCCTTAACAGTAGAAAGTCGACAGGTTGCATTTCTAAATACCGGCATTTTACCTTTTCTGTATCTCCCCAAATATTCAACCAAGCACCTTGAAAATCCAGAACTAGAGCTAAATTTTTCCACTCTATCCGATGAAAAAACTTCCAGAATCACATCAGTTTTATGTTAAATATTCTACTACTGAACCGCTATGGATTCGCCATAGTTGTACACACAGAACAATGTTTGTTGTCCGGCTTGGACGGCTTTGCAGATTAGTTCACCGTAAATTTAGATCCATATGGTGGAGTTTTTGGTAAAGCGGCCATTCGTTTGAGAGCTATCGTGAAGTAGGCGTTGGGTGTCTGAAATACACCCGTTGCTTTTCCCAGTCCATGGACTGGAACAGCTATACGCTTTAGCTGCGGTTGTGCCACTGACTCTACATTGGCTCATCTAAGTCATGTGTACTTTCATTTTCACTTTATGTGACGAATTGTTTTTTATTCCTTGGTAATAAGAGCTAAATCTATGAATTACAAAAATGTAATTTGCTTATAAATCGAATGCAGTAACTTTTTTTGAGTAAAGTAAGATTTAATTAGTCGTTCTGTTAATTTGATTCTGTACTTAATTATAATTTATAATAAAAAAATAAAATACGCATAAAAAGCAGTAATTTAGGTGTAAGTCGTATGTGTATGTGTAATTTACATGTGATTGTGATTAAAAATAGCTTGTTCGGTAATGCAACAATGTGCTTGATCAAGTATGCGTCAATAGTGTAGTCACACTGTACACTATCATGGGCATTGCTAAAAAAGATATGTACAAAATTAAACAAAAACAGATTTAAACAAACTGCATTTAAAAGTATGCATGTGACAGAAAATGAGCAAAAATAAAACAAATTTAACAGCTATATAACAAACAAATAAAGAGCTATTTAACAAGTTTCCATTGAGATTTACAGAAAAACATCTTACAATTAAATAACAAAGAGGATGCGAAAATAAACTGTAAATTGTCCAGCTGTCTTCGCTTCCATCGTGCCAGCACCAGATCTGCAGCCTTTACTGTCTGGCCACAGTCTGGGTCATGGACTGCGCAATACCTGTAATTTGCAGGTGCGAGTGAGAGGCTTATCAGGTGGAACTGAACTGGCACAAAGTTTTTTGTTTCAGTTTTTAATGCCTAATTAGCACCTGCGCGATCTGTGGGATTGGGGGCAATTATAGCCGTGACAGGTTTATTGCGGCTGTGTGATTTACAATGGCCGGACGGGTGAGTTGATTTTAAAAATAAATAACTACTTTCTTGACCATTCGCATCCGACACTAGGCACGATGCCTCATTTGTAGCCATTGTCTGGCTGACCGCATAGTGACTAGCTAATACTTATTAAACCTGGCATTTCCTTTCCTTCTTGTTGCCAATGCCAACCATACAAATTATGTTAGAAATCAGTGGAAAATTCGCAGCTAAGCATGTATATTCCATTTAATTAAATAAAAAAGTAAAGCTTTAACTCACCAATCTTCTAACGCACTTCTGTACAATGTTACAGCCGGTATTCTGTACAATGACTGGCACTGAATCTGCGATTTATAGAAACTTCACAGCACCGGCCATGACTGCCAGCAGGTGCTCTGAGCTGCAGCACCGGAGCCACAGGTCTCCTGGGCCGAGAAGGCCATGGATACTGCAATGAGAAATGATAGAGAATTTGTGTGACACGTTATTGACTCTCCATTGAGTATCTTGACACCCCCTGCCTCTCCTGACACCCCCTGCCTCTCCTGACACCCCCTGCCTCTCCTGACACCCCCTGCCTCTCCTGACACCTCCTGCCTCTCCTGACACCCCTGCCTCTCCTGACACCTCCTGCCTCTCCTGACACCCCCTGCCTCTCCTGACACCCCCTGCCTCTCCTGACATCCTGATAAAGAAAGCCATCAAGCAAAGGGCGCTCACCACCATAAATTCCGCCATCATCGTTGCCATAGCAACCGCTGGTACTTCCACTGTAGCCACCGCCGCCGCTGCTACTGCTGCTGTTGCTGCTGTTGGCTCCAGCGGCGCAGCTGCAATGCCGCATTGGGGAAGGCGAGTCCGGCTCTACGGACAGTCGGAACCGACCTCCGTCTTCGAGTTCATCCTCGCAGTCGTCTTCAAAGTCGTCAGCCTCACCAGCTCTGTTCTCCTGCGAGTCATTGCCGGAATCGTCCAGCAGCAGCTGGAGGTCCGGGAGGCTGTCGCCGATGTCGCCACTTAAGGTCGGTGCCATCTGTGGCTGCGAAAACGATGGACTCTGCTGCTGCTGCTGCCGCTGTTGCTGCGGCTGCTGCCAGCTGTTGCCATAGCAATAACGATTGGAAGCTGCAGAGGCGGAGGTGGAGGCGGCTGCGCTGTCAGCACGAAGCAGCGCCGCCAGTTCGGCGATGTAGGCGGCCGCCGTCCGCAGCACCTGCACTTTGCTCAGCCTTCGCCGCTCCTTCGCGCTGCTACCCGTCGGTGGCGTCACCGAAGCAGCCGCCGCGGCCGCCGCCGCCGCCGCTGATGCCGACGCCGGTGGCAGGCTGGCCCGCAGCGTGGCGAATGTCCGGTTGATGAGGCGCACCCGGTTCCGCTCGCGCTCGTTGCGCCGCTGCACGGTGCTGGTCTGCGGCTTCTGGGCGGCGAACTTGCCGTTCACGAACTGCAGCTTCCGGCGGCACGGCTCGTTGGTGTAGGCCACGGTCACCTTCGCGGCTGGCGGCGGCGGTGGCGGCTGCTGCGGCTGCTGCTGCTGGCTGTCGATGTGATCTAGGGCCATTGTATTAATGTTTTTTGTAATGGTTGAAGGTCAGAATAAGGTGAGTAGATTTTACGATCTGGAGTTCCTCAGTGCGTCTTCCAGCGATCGAATTCCCTGCTTTATGGCCGCTGTGCTCAGACCGCCCCCGCCGCCCCCCTCGGCCTGCTCCATTGTTCCGTCAGTCTTCTCTCCTCTGATTCCGCGCAACCAATGACCAGCTGAGCTGCGTCTAGCCCCCCTTCTGCTCATTGGTCACTGCCCATTGGTCATTGGCAATGCGGAGGTGTCAGCTCGATTCGAGCAGGAAGCAAGAAAGCATTAATGTAGCACCGGAACCACAGTACTCCACTGCATTGTGACGCTTCCTGCTTTACCTTTTTTCAGGTTGTTGTCAGTTTTGTCAAAGTTTCCAATTTGGGCAGTTTCCGATTAAGGGATTTTCTGATTTGGGAAGTTTCTGATTTGGGAGGTTTCTGATTTGGGAGGTTTATGATTTTGGAAGATTCCGATTTGGGAAGTTTCCGATTTGGGAAGTTTCCGATTTGGGAAGTTTCCGATTTGGGAGGTTTATGATTTAGGAAGTTTCCGATTAGGGAAGTTTCTGATTTTGGAAGTTCCCGATTTGGGAAGTTTCTGACTTGGGAATTTTCTGATTTGGGAAGTTTCCGATTTGGGAAGTTTCCGATTTGGGAAGTTTCTGATTTGGGAGGTTTATGATTTAGGAAGATTCCGATTAGGGAATTTTATGATTTGGGAAGTATATGATTTGGGAAGTTCCCGATTTGGGAAGTTTCTGATTTGGGAATTTTCTGATTTGGGAAGTTTCTGACTACGGAAGTTTCTGATTTGGGATGTTTTTGATTTGGAAAGTATATGATTTGGGAAGTATATGATTTGGAAAGTATATGATTTGGGAAGTTCCCGATTTGGGAAGTTTCCGATTTGGGAAGTTTCCGATTTAGGGAGTTTCTGATTTCGGAGACATTCTATGCGGAAAATAAATATTTTATTTAGCACCCTCATGGTCATTCAAAGCTTTTGTATTACCTTTTAATTCTTTTGAATTCACACCATTTAAGAATATGAATCGGCTTTACTTTTCTAAGTTGTGGTAAAGCTTGTTTAGTTTATTAAATTTTAGTTAAAATGCAAATAAAAATCGCATCAGTCATATTTAGGTAGAAAAATATTTGCTGCCGATTGCAGATTAAATACAAGAATTTCAAAATACAAATGCTGGCAGAATCAAACTCTCATTTCATTGTTTGTCAAACAAATCTACAAAAAATCGAGAAACTTTCTTTGACCGACAGATTGCACAATGCACTTTCAAAATTAGAGCTTCGCTGCGTGTCACGATCTGCGCCGCCTCTCCGCAAGAAGCTGGTGACGCAACCGATTATGATTTGGCCGCGGCAATGAGGGTCACCGTTCTAAACACACACAATTGACGCCGTGCGAAAACACCCGTTGCATCATGATTGAGGTCTATTTCAAATACGCCTATTCATTCCTATCGGAGAAATGTCACACCCCCACTTTTCAATTGTCTATGGCCGCCACCCACTTCTCAATGTCAAAGAGCTCTGGAGAATGCAAAAATAACACTGAGCTCAGATTATGCTTCAAGAGTGAAAGTGAGAAGTCTGCTCAAATTGTCCGCACGTGGCTGGCACGAATTTTCAGATGATTTTTAGAACAAATCCAATAAGCATTTATATGGTTTATTACACGAAAGCTTTTGAATCCCATTATTGAATCCCATTGAATCCAAAACAATGGAGCCCAGATACAAAAATAACCTATTTGGAAACAATTGAGAGTGCCTACTGCTATCATTTTCAGAAAATGTTAGAAGTTAGATAGCGTCAGAAAGGTTCATGCTTCATCGTGAAAAATGAGTCTTGCTGATAGCTCGCATTAAATAGGAGATTAGATGATAGAATAATCACACTTGAGAGATTAAATAACAATCATTCCGAGGCATTTCCAAGAAAAAATAGGGCGAAATCTTGATTAGACATTAGAGATTAGACGCTAGAGATTAGACACTAGAGATTAGACACCAGAGATTAGACACTAGAGATTAGACACTAGAGATTAGACACCAGAGATTAGACACTAGAGATTAGACACTAGAGATTAGACACTAGAGATTAGACACCAGAGATTAGACGCTAGAGATTAGACACTAAAGATTAGACACTAAAGATTAGACACTAGAGATTAGACACTAGAGATTAGACACTAGAGATTAGACACTAAAGATTAGACACCAGAGATTAGACACTAGAGATTAGACACTAGAGATTAGACACTAGAGATTAGACACTAAAGATTAGACACCAGAGATTAGACAACAGAGATTAGAGACACCAGAGATTAGACACCAGTGATTAGAGACACCAGAGATTAGACACCAGAGATTAGACACCAGAGATTAGACACCAGAGATTAGACACCAGAGATTAGACACCAGTGATTAGAGACACCAGAGATTAGACACCAGAGATTAGACACCTGAGATTAGACACCAGAGATTAGACACCAGAGATTAGACACCAGAGATTAGACACCAGAGATTAGACACCAGTGATTAGACACCAGAGATTAGACACCAGAGATTAGACACCAGTGATTAGACACCAGTGATTAGAGACACCAGAGATTAGACACCAGAGATTAGACACCAGAGATTAGACACCAGAGATTAGACACCAGAGATTAGACACCAGAGATTAGACACTAGAGATTAGACACCAGAGATTAGACACCAGAGATTAGACACCAGAGATTAGACACTAGAGATTAGACACCAGAGATTAGACGCTAGAGATTAGACACTAAAGATTAGACACTAAAGATTAGACACTAGAGATTAGACACTAGAGATTAGACACTAGAGATTAGACACTAAAGATTAGACACCAGAGATTAGACACTAGAGATTAGACACTAGAGATTAGACACTAGAGATTAGACACTAAAGATTAGACACCAGAGATTAGACAACAGAGATTAGAGACACCAGAGATTAGACACCAGTGATTAGAGACACCAGAGATTAGACACCAGAGATTAGACACCAGAGATTAGACACCAGAGATTAGACACCAGAGATTAGACACCAGTGATTAGAGACACCAGAGATTAGACACCAGTGATTAGAGACACCAGATATTAGACACCAGAGATTAGACACCAGAGATTAGACACCAGAGATTAGGCACCAGTGATTAGAGACACCAGAGATTAGACTCCTGAGATTAGACACCAGAGATTAGACACCAGTGATTAGAGACACCAGAGATTAGACACCAGTGATTAGAGACACCAGAGATTAGACACCAGAGATTAGACACCAGAGATTAGACACCTGAGATTAGACACCAGAGATTAGACACCAGTGATTAGAGACACCAGAGATTAGACACCAGAGATTAGACACCTGAGATTAGACACCAGAGATTAGACACCTGAGATTAGACACCAGAGATTAGACACCAGAGATTAGACACCAGAGATTAGACACCAGAGATTAGACACCAGTGATTAGACACCAGAGATTAGACACCAGAGATTAGACACCAGTGATTAGACACCAGTGATTAGAGACACCAGAGATTAGACACCAGAGATTAGACACCTGAGATTAGACACCAGAGATTAGACACCAGAGATTAGACACCAGAGATTAGACACCAGAGATTAGACACCAGTGATTAGAGACACCAGAGATTAGACACCAGAGATTAGACACCTGAGATTAGACACCAGAGATTAGACACCTGAGATTAGACACCAGAGATTAGACACCAGAGATTAGACACCAGAGATTAGACACCAGAGATTAGACACCAGTGATTAGACACCAGAGATTAGACACCAGAGATTAGACACCAGTGATTAGACACCAGTGATTAGAGACACCAGAGATTAGACACCAGAGATTAGACACCTGAGATTAGACACCAGAGATTAGACACCAGAGATTAGACACCAGAGATTAGACACCTGAGATTAGACACCAGAGATTAGACACCAGTGATTAGAGACACCAGAGATTAGACACCAGAGATTAGACACCAGAGATTAGACACCAGAGATTAGACACCTGAGATTAGACACCAGAGATTAGACACCAGTGATTAGAGACACCAGAGATTAGACTCCTGAGATTAGCTTGACAATTGTGTCATAGAACTCATCTGAGAACAAGCAATGCAATCATTGTGAGTGTCTGACCGCTACTAAAACGGTTCCTATCATGATATCTTAAAAGGATTCAAATCGATTTATTTTGATTGTCCCCCCGAGTTGCACGTGGCCCCTCTGGAGTTGGTTGTGCCGCAGTTGCCATGCAAGAAGGCCCGAGGGGATTTTATAGCTATTTTAGGATATTTTAGCGAACAGGGCGAGTTCCCACCAGTGGCTGTTTGAAAAATCTCCCGCAGAATTTGGCAAATTGCTCAACGTGTCATTCAGCACTAAAACTCGATCAGCCTCTAGTGCTCAAAAAACCGCAAAGACTGCTCAAATGTATAAAAGCATAATTGAGACAGAAATGCTTAAACTCTAGCATCCACGACTCTAAGCCGGGTATCCATGGCACCAAACAATAAAGTTTTTTGTTTCTCTTTATACGAGCGGGGATAAATAGGCTACCAGTCCCCTGATTGCACCTCTGCGTGCTCTAAATGCAATGTTTTATAGCATCTTGAACAAGCGATGCGATTCACAGCTCCATCATAAATTTGGCCTGACAAACCAGCATAAAATTCTCCAGGGCCGCAGTCAATTCAGTATTCGAATAAGCGAGTCCGTGCCGTGTGGGCGGCAGTTGTGAGCACCAACTCTGGTATGAACTCGGTGGGGCTAATTATTCAATACCGGCAAAGTTAATAGTTCCTAATAGCTCTGATCCACCTACGCTTGACCAGGGAGGGGGCGGGCGGCGACCGCACACTCGACACGCACTGGAAACTCAAAACTGCTCAGCGCATTGCTGAGACCCCGCACAAACTCTCGGCTTTGCTTCCCCACGCTACCGTGCTCTGCTTTCGGAGATTTTCTATTTATCCCTCCTCACCTCCCCCCACTGTCTCCTCACCTCTCTCCCACTGTCTCCTCACCTCTCTCCCACTGTCTCCTCACCTCTCTCCCACTGTCTCCTCACCACTCTCCCACTGTCTCCTCACCTCTCTCCCACTGTCTCCTCACCACTCTCCCACTGTCTCCTCACCTCTCTCCCACTGTCTCCTCACCACTCTCCCACTGTCTCCTCACCTCTCTCCCACTGTCTCCTCACCACTCTCCCACTGTCTCCTCACCACTCTCCCACTGTCTCCTCACCTCTCTCCCACTGTCTCCTCACCTCTCTCCCACTGTCTCCTCACCTCTCTCTCCCTGTCTTATCTCTCTGCCCTGTCTTATCTCTCAGCCCTATCTTATCTCTCAGCCCTGTCTTATCTCTCTGCCCTGTCTCCTTTCGAAAGACACCGACCGAATGGAATCATGAATAGAGAATTTGAAAGAGCCCTGTGTAATAAAACATAGATGATTAAATTGAATTGAATCAAGTCGCATAGATACAACAGGTCCAACATACTGATTTCACTTTCCCCGACAACAAGGAAAGAATTTCTACTGCTATTTCGATTTGAACAGAAATCATCTCACAGATTGGCCCGATGAATATTTAATCGCCTCTCCTCTGGCATGCAGAACTAAAATATGACTGAAATCGCATCGCAACTCAACAGCTTGGAAAATAAAATAGAAGAGACATGCAGAGGCGGGAGGGTTGTAAATGAGAAAGTTTAGTGGGCATCAGATGCACTCACGGCCTGTCATATTCTGTTAGGCGGGCAGTATACTCAGGTTATTGTCTCAGCAGTTCAATAGGATGCCAGACCGTGGAGTCTTAGAGAACGACAAAGAACCTCAGGCCAATCTTCGGTGGGTCTTAAAAGCGTTTTATCACTTTCTCCGGTTTCAACTTGAAATTCATGAGTGCTCCAGACCCTTTGAAACAATTTTCTATTGAGTTGGTGACAATCGCCCACCCCTATCCCCTGCAATCATCAGCCGGACCAGAGGTGTGAAGTCCATTCCCTTCGTCTCATCCCCTGGAATTTTCCCACCCGTCCAAATCGATGCGGCGTGCGCCGGAGTCTGCAGGACTCAAAAACTCTCAGAGAAAATTACCTTAATGGCTTAACAACCCCCAAATCCTCCTACAGCATGTATTTATCCCATAGTAACCTGGGAGACAAGACCATTAAAGCCTTCGTCACACTCCCGAGAGAACGAAAACAAATGTTGCAGCTACAACCGGGCCGGGTCCTTCTGGTGCTATAATTATACACGACAATAAAAACAATAGTATCGGAGGCATGGAATGCTCCAGAGTTGCATGACCGAATGCTCCAGAGTTGCATGACCGAATGCTCCAGAGTTGCATGACCAAATGCTCCAGAGTTGCATGACCGAATGCTCCAGAGTTGCATGACCGAATGCTCCAGAGTTGCATGACCGAATGCTCCAGAGTTGCATGACCAACTGCTCCAGAGTTGCATGACCAAATGCTCCAGAGTTGCATGACCAAATGCTCCAGAGTTGCATGACCGAATGCTCCAGAGTTGCATGACCGAATGCTCCAGAGTTGCATGACCAAATGCTCCAGAGTTGCATGACCAAATGCTCTAGAGTTGTATTAACAACTACTGTTAAATTAATGAGTAAGCTCTAAAAGTTACTCGAGAGTCACCGACCAAATTCCAGGGATTAAAGATTAAAGATGATTTTCGCAGCAACAGTCGCAGGATCAGCTCAACTGAGCAGGGCTTGAGCTGACAGTCGATGCCGAGCATGTTGGATAATTCGCAGAAAATAACTGACAATGAATTTGAGAACTAGACAAAAAGTTAGTTTCCCGCTTTCCATAACGCTTGGATTGGCTTCCCATTTGAGTCTGTCATTTGTTTGGCACGTTGGCTGAATTCAGATTTCAGATAGAGCTCAAAATTTTCCTGTGTGCTTTGAATATTGTCTTCTCTGCTTGTGCCGGCCTTCCAACTTCTGTTGCGCAATGAGCTTTGCTTGACTGTTTGAGAATTTCAGCAAACATATCATCATAAAATCACAAGAACTCTAATGAAAGTAAATAAGGTGTAACTTCAAAGCTCTGACAATGCTTAATGGATCTGTAGCACGGTCCAAAGCCAGGGAAGCAAGGGACAGTGATGAAACAACTATTTTATCATATTTTCTGGAAGAGGCACTGGCCCATCCTTCGAAGAAAGTCCACTCGCAGTAGCGAGGAGGCAATTCTGCTTGCCTGTTCTGCTGACCCGTGAGCACACACAGGTGCACACTCACACACAGGTACACACTCACACACAGGTACACACTCACACACAGGTACACACTCACACACAGGTAACACACTCACACACAGGTACACACTCACACACAGGTACACACTCACACACAGGTACACACTCACACAGAGGTACACACTCACACACAGGTACACACTCACACACTGGTACACACTCACACACAGGTAACACACTCACACACAGGTACACACTCACACACAGGTACACACTCACACACAGGTACACACTCACACACAGGTACACACTCACACACAGGTACACACTCACACACAGAGTACACACTCACACACAGGTACACACTCACACACAGGTACACACTCACACACAGAGTACACACTCACACACAGGTGCACACTCACACACAGGTACACACTCACACACAGGTACACACTCACACACAGGTACACACACACACAGGTACACAATCACACACAGGTACACAATCACACACAGGTACACAATCACACACAGGTACACACTCACACACAGTTGTGTACATCTGCCTTGGCTTTCGCATCTTAAATCAGTGTACACTCTCACTGTGCCATAGGGGATTGGGCATGACCCTCAACAGCATAAATTTCAAGACACGCGCCAAAGGCTTCTCTCTCACTCACATACTTGTACAGCCTCGCCATATTTGAGTTCATCGTATTCACCGTAAAAATTATCGACATGCCAAAGTTTCGCAGGGAAAATTTCTCACGTCTAAAATAAAACAAATTAAAATAACAGAACTCCCATACGCTTTTGATCCCCCCAAAAGGCAACATTCCGGTTTCAAAGAACTTTGCATTCCATTTTGCGTAAGGTGGCTTGAATACTATAATACCCTTAATAAACTACTTATGATAGTAGCAAGTTATGGAACAACTAAAGCCTGAAAAAGAGCTGATGCAAAATTGTACACAAAGCAGAAATAAAAATGTATAAAATGCTCACTGCTTTTGAAGTAAAAATTAAAACGTACCCAATTCGGAGTCTATATTTTACTAGTACACTTGTAATGACTCCATAGTTATGATACCAGTGACCCTTAACTGCTAAGATTAATATTACGAACATTGATATCGACGTTTGGCCAATATTTCTTCATGTGCTCGCTGCATTCTAGTTTTATATCGGTACTTACGCTTGGCATAGTACTCGTAAGATCCTGTAGAGACGCTTGGAAACATTTTTATTGAGAATCTTTGTTTTCGGAGGATGAGCTAAAGTTGTTGGGTTGTGAATATGAGTGTTCGTTTTACGGATTTGGAATCAGAGAAGAAAGAAGACGAACTTCTTCTCGGGTAATGAGAATGCTGGTTTGTGGATTATGGAGACTTGGAAAATTTGGCCTAAAAATCCCTCCTATCAGTTCTACTTTTACGACTTCAAACGCAAACTTCAGAACTTTCAAGAGTGCTCCACTCCTATCCTCTCGTCTCCTCTTCTCTCCTCTCCTCTCCTCTCCTCTCCTCTCCTCTTCTCTCCTCTCCTCTCCTCTCCTCTCCTCTCCTCTCCTCTCCTCTCCTCTCCTCTCCTCTCCTCTCCTCTCCTCTCCTCTCCTCTCCTCTCCTCTCCTCTCCTCTCCTCTCCTCTCCTCTCCTCTCCTCTCCTCTCCTCTCCTCTCCTCTCCTCTCCTCTCCTCTCCTCTCCTCTCCTCTCCTCTCCTCTCCTTTCCTCTCCTCTCCTCTCCTCTCCTCTCCTCTCCTCTCCTCTCCTCTCCTCTCCTCTCCTCTCCTCTCCTCTCCTCTCCTCTCCTCTCCTCTCCTCTCCACTCCTCTCCTCTCCACTCCTCTCCTCTCCGCTCCTGAGGCGGTGGTTCCCACCAGCCCATTACCCAGTAAAGTGGCGCAGATTCGCGCATTGTGGCAACTGAGGCGGGATTAAGCATGCGCCGCCAGCAGCGACCTGGACGATTGTAAAAATCCCTACTTGCCCGCAATGGATCCCATAAAGATAAGCAGTAAAATCCGGCGGAGCTGCTTTTTGGCGTGAATCAAGAAAGATTTTGGGGAAATCTGCACCAGAAGCAGCAGGAATTCCAGCCTTGTTGTGTTATCGGGCTGGCTGCTCCCAGAGCCATAGAAACTGCGCCAGCCCCCCACTCCGTCTGGCTCTCTACCGCGGCTTTGGCGCCAGCCCTGGCAGCACCCGGGCATGCTCTGTGTCGCGCCGAGCTATTCACAGCCAATTGCGAAGACCCCGCGCTGCCTTTGTGAGGGCGGGAGAGAGAGGCGGGGAGATGGCCTATAACAAATTAACCGGCCGACAAAAGCAGAAACAGAAGGTCGCCACCAGACCGGAGACTCAGCAGGTACAGCGGACACTTTCACCATCGCCAATTCGGCTGGCAATGCGACTCTCGCCGCGTCAACTGGGTCTCGCCCTCGCCCTAGTACTGCTGCTATCGGCACAGCTAGAGTTGGCGATCAGCATTAGGTGGCTGTAAGCTAATCATGTTGAAAAATTCGCATCCATAACTGACTCATTCTCAAATGTCTCAATGCTTCCTTCATTCGCTCTCCCTAATTCTCTATTTTGAGCTCAACTTTCTTAAGTTCATTACTTTCAGTCTTTATTTCCCACATCCAATGCTCCCTCTCCCTCTGCCTCTGCCTCTCCTCTCCGTCTGCCTCTCCCTCTCCCTCTGCCTCTGCCTCTCCCTCTGCCTCTGCCTCTCCTCTCCGTCTGCCTCTCCCTCTCCCTCTGCCTCTCCCTCTCCCTCTGCCTCGACCTCTGCCTCTGCCTCTCCCTCTGCCTCTCCATCTGCCTCTGCCTATCCCTCTCCCTCTGCCTCTCCCTCTGCCTCTGCCTCTCCCTCTCCCTCTCCCTCGCCCTCTGCCTCTCCCTCTCCCTCTACCTCTGCCTCTGCCTCTACCTCTCCCTCTCCCTCTCCCTCTTCCTCTCCCTCTTCCTCTCCCTCTGCCTTTCCCTCTCCCTCTCCCTCTGCCTCTTCCTCTCCCTCTTTCTCTACCTCTCCCTCTCCCTCTCCCTCTGCCTCTCTCTCTCCCTCTGCCTCTCCCTCTCCCTCTCCCTCTCCCTCTGCCTCTCTCTCTCCCTCTGCCTCTGCCTCTGCCTCTTCCTCTGCCTCTTCCTCTGCATCTGCCTCTCCCTCTGCCTCTTCCTCTGCCTCTCCCTCTCCCTCTCCCTCTGCCTCTCCCTCTGCCTCTTCCTCTGCCTCTCCCTCTCCCTCTGCCTCTGCCTCTCCCTCTGCCTCTGCCTCTGCCTCTGCCTCTGCCTCTTCCTCTGCCTCTGCCTCTGCCTCTTCCTCTGCCTCTGCCTCTCTCTCTCAGCATTTCCCCTGCACATCTGTCCCTCTCCGAAACTACTTTTCATCCTCCATCAGGCACTTTAACTTTCAGTTTCATTAAAACTAACTGATTCATAATTTATTGGAATCTATTCAATAAAAATTATTTTGACATACGTAAAAACCAAAAACTATAAGCTTTGCAAGCATTGTTTCGAGTTGCTCTCAAGTTAAGAGAATTTCTGAGAATTCATTCTAATGTTTATCGCTTCATCACAGGCTGCTGAAACTTGTCTCCAATTTCATCGGGTCTACCGCGAATGAGTTTCTCAGTTTATGGCTAGAAATAAAGCAACCGCAGCAGCGCAAACTACTCGCATAAAGTTAGTTTATTGCCAAATGAGCATTTGTCCATTGTCCAATGTCGTTTGTCGAGATTTGCCACTAAAAATGCAGATTTTTACAGTCTATTTACGAGCACACTTAGCAACTCGCTTGTTGAGCTGTGTGCTCACATATAGATAAACTTATTTTAATATTTTACGTACTTGCTTAACCCGCTAGCAGCTGCGTGTTGAAATTCAAGGTGAAATTCTTGACAACCTTAATCACCAAGGAATTTGCATTCAGGGCCTTTGAGTTCAGTATAATGCTGATCTTGGTTTTGGGAGTATGTTGCAGATATTCTAAAGCAAAGGTCTCGAATAATTTCTTATTGTCTCCATCAATCTCCCCCTCTCTCCATCAATCTCCCTCTCTCTCTTTCTCAGTCAATCTCTCTCTCCATCAATCTCCCTCTCGTTCTCCATCAATCTCCCTCTCTCTCCATCAATCTCCCTCTCTCTGTCTCCATCAATCTCCCCTCTCTCCATCAATCTCCCTCTCTCTCCCTCTCGTTCTCCATCAATCTCCCTCTCTCTCCATCAATCTCCCTCTCTCTGTCTCCATCAATCTCCCCTCTCTCCATCAATCTCCCTCTCTCTCTTTCTCAGTCAATCTCTCTCTCCATCAATCTCCCTCTCTCTCAATCAATCTCCTCTCTCTCCATCAATCTCCTCTCTCTCCATCAATCTCCTCTCTCTCCATCAATCTCCCTCTCTCTCCACCAATCTCCCTCTCTCTCCATCAATCTCCCTCTCTCTCCATCAATCTCCCTCTCTCTCCATCAATCTCCCTCTCTCTGTCTCCATCAATCTCCCCTCTCTCCATCAATCTCCCTCTCTCTCTTTCTCAGTCAATCTCTCTCTCCATCAATCTCCCTCTCTCTCAATCAATCTCCTCTCTCTCCATCAATCTCCTCTCTCTCCATCAATCTCCCTCTCTCTCCACCAATCTCCCTCTCTCTCCATCAATCTCCTCTCTCTCCACCAATCTCCTCTCTCTCCAACAATCTCCTCTCTCTCCACCAATCTACTCACTCTCCACCAATCTCCCTCTCTCTCCATCAATCTGCTCTCCATCAAACTCGCATTGATTTGAGTTCTCCAATTGTTTCCCTGTCTCTGTATTTATGTTTTGGAGTACTATTGTACTCTGAGCTCTCAGCCCACGATCTGAATGTCAGGCACACCAGAAGAATTGGTCTATCATACTTGTGCAGTCGAAATCCATGCCGCATTCTACCCAACTTTCTCCACGCCGTCAGCGGGCTGCACAGCAGCGGCCAGCTGTCGCCGAGCGACTCCGTCAGCCGGTTCTGTCACAGCCAGCGTCGCACCGGGGTGCTCAACCGGCGGCAGGCGAAATTCTGCCGCAGCAGCGGCCACGCCACCGTCTCGGCGATCATCCGCGCCGCCAAGATGACCATCGAGAACTGCGAGTCCAAGTTCCGCAACTACCGCTGGAACTGCCAGGTGCTGAAGAGCGTGCCAGACCTGGCGCCGGAACTGCGGTCACGTGAGTGCTCAAGGCTGGCAGAATCCCAGTTCGATGGTACTGAATCTCAAGGTTTGACTGTACTGAATCTCAAGGTTTGACTGAACTGAATCTCAAGGTTTGACTGAACTGAATCTCAAGGTTTGACTGAACTGAATCTCAAGGTTTGACTGAACTGAATCTCAAGGTTTGACTGAGCTGAATCTCAAGGTTTGAATGAATTGAATCTCAAGGTTTGACTGAACTGAATCTCAAGGTTTGACTGAACTGAATCTCAAGGTTTGACTGAGCTGAATCTCAAGGTTTGACTGAGCTGAATCTCAAGGTTTGACTGAACTGAATCTCAAGGTTTAAATGAATTTAATCTCAAGGTTTGACTGAACTGAATCTCAAGGTTTGACTGAACTGAATCTCAAGGTTTGACTGTACTGAATCTCAAGGTTTGACTGAACTGAATCTCAAGGTTTGACTGAACTGAATCTCAAGGTCTGACTGTACTGAATCTCAAGGTTTGACTGTACTGAATCTCAAGGTTTGAATGAACTGAATCTCAAGGTTTGAATGAACTGAATCTCAAGGTTTGAATGAATTGAATCTCAAGGTTTGACTGAACTGAATCTCAAGTTTTGAATGAATTGAATCTCAAGGTTTGACTGAACTGAATCTCAAGGTTTGACTGAGCTGAATCTCAAGGTTTGAATGAATTGAATCTCAAGGTTTGACTGAGCTGAATCTCAAGGTTTGACTGAACTGAATCTCAAGGTTTGACTGTACTGAATCTCAAGGTTTGACTGAACTGAATCTCAAGGTTTGACTGAACTGAATCTCAAGGTCTGACTGTACTGAATCTCAAGGTTTGACTGTACTGAATCTCAAGGTTTGAATGAACTGAATCTCAAGGTTTGAATGAACTGAATCTCAAGGTTTGAATGAATTGAATCTCAAGGTTTGACTGAACTGAATCTCAAGTTTTGAATGAATTGAATCTCAAGGTTTGACTGAACCGAATCTCAAGGTTTGACTGAACTGAATCTCAAGGTTTGACTGAACTGAATCTGAAGCTTTGACTGTACTGAATCTCAAGGTTTGACTGAACTGAATCTCAAGGTTTAGCTGTACTGAATCTCATGGGTTTTGTGTTTGAGTCTGAAGTGAGCCCGGATTTCCGCCTCCAGTGACAGCCGAGCAGGCGCTGGTGCACGCTCTCTCCGGTTTGACTCTGTCCACGTCGCTGGCCATCGACTGCTCCCGCGGCCTATCGCCGAGCTGCAGCTGCGGCTCCCAGCCGGACTGGGTGGCGGCCCGGCACCCGGAGACTCAGTTCACCTTCGACGGCTGTCACGCCAACCTGCGGGCCGCGCAGCGACTCGCCCGCCGCTTTCTGTCTGCCGGCACCGGGAGCCGGAAGCGCCGGCCGAACGGCCGGAAGAGGAAGAGACAGAAGCCTGAGCGGCAGACATCTGTAGACCGAGTGTCCGCCACTCCAGTGCCTCGCATGTACGAGGAATTCGTGAACATGGTGAACGGCTTTAACTATCGAGTGGGCATTCGGGCAGCTCGATACAGCGAGGCCGTGCAGTGCAAATGCCACGGCCCCAGCGCGTCCTGCTCCCTGCGCACCTGCCACCTGGTCCTGTACAAGCGCAATCGCCAGCTGCTGGATTCAGCCATTATTAGGCGCTCCCAAATCGATCCGCTGGAGCTGCTGCTGGAGTTGTATGACAGGGTGAGCACAGCTCCGGGCTCGGTAAGAAGGATTCGGAAATTAGTATTAGGGGCAGTTTCGGGCATTCATCAAAGCGTGCTCAAGTTAACTCTTATGCCAACTCAGCACAATGATAATTTCCATCTCAGAAACTGCGCCGCACCATATTCGACGAGACTGGCTACCGGGGCTACGAGGAGCCTTGCTCGGATGCCGACCGGCTACCGAATCCGCTGCGAGCTGAGCCGGCCTGCGAGGTGTTCAAAGTTGTGCCCGGCCTGCCGACGGACGACGCCCTGCTATTTAACGAGCACTCGCTGGACTATTGCGCCATCAGGGAGGAACGCTTTCCTGGAACTGCCGGACGGTAAGTACCGCTCTGAGCTTCTTTTAAGGAAGGGTTCTGTTATAGGTGCTGCCCTGTGTTTGAGGTGCTGTCCTGGAGGCAGGGCTGTGTTTGAGGTGCTGTCCTGGAGGTGTTGTCCTAGTGGCAGGTCTGTGTTTGAGGTTCTGTCCTGGAGGCAGGTCTGTGTATGAGGTGTTGTCCTAGTGGCAGGTCTGTGTTTGAGGTTCTGTCCTGGAGGTGTTGTCCTAGTGGCAGGTCTGTGTTTGAGGTGCTGTCCTGGAGGTGTTATCCTAGTGGCAGGTCTGTGTTTGAGGTGCTGTCCTGGAGGTGTCGTCCTAGTGGCAGGTCTGTGTTTGAGGTGCTGTCCTGGAGGTGTTGTCCTAGTGGCAGGTCTGTGTTTGAGGTGCTGTCCTGGAGGCAGGGCTGTGTATGAGGTGCTGTCCTGGAGGTGTTGTCCTAGTGGCAGGTCTGTGTTTGAGGTGCTGTCCTGGAGGCAGGGCTGTGTATGAGGTGCTGTCCTGGAGGTGTTGTCCTAGTGGCAGGTCTGTGTTTGAGGTGCTGTCCTGTTGGGAGCAGTTATGTCCTCCATGTTGTGCGTAACAAGGTTTGTTGGAGCCGTGTTAAATTGGACCGATTGTCCTACAATGAGAGTCATAGCTAAATAGGAAGCGGTTGTGTTTTCCTGCTTTCAGACGCATTAGCAGTTGCTGTAGGTTTCTAAGGGTTTCGTACTCCAATATCAGTACAGCCAGTAAAAACTCAGTTGCGATGACAGTGACGGACAAGCCTAGCTGGAAACCTGACACCGCCATCCAGACATAAGAGACTACTGGATAAAATTATCAACAATCGCTTTATGGAATGATGCGCACTAAATCCCGCGCTTTCGTCTCATACTTAAGGAATGGCGATTCGCCACTCCGGCTTAAAGCAATATCGTTTTCCACTTGCCATTTCCGTCGCCCGCCACCTCGACCAGATGCTGTCTTCTAAGAGACACACAGAGGCAGAAATAGGATCATAGTAGCCAAGCAGCAAGGCATTAGTTCGCGACTTTGTTCGCTAGCTTGCGTTTACGACTACTGCAAACAGTTTTAATGCTCCAAAGACCCAACCCAGTCCTGGGGGCTCCAGAGTCGTAAACTGCCGCCCCTTGCAGCCGCCACCGCACACTGGGACATAAGGGCTGGGGGAGCGAAATGGAAGAATACTCCCTAACAGTTCATAAAGTTTCTTAACGCTTCGCGCGCAGCACGCAAATTTCTCCACCGAAGCGCGGTGTAAAGTAGGCCGCGGAATCATGCTTAAGTGCCGTGTTTCGCTTGTTGATGATGCAAACCGAGTGGAGGCAAAGTTGGGACTTGGGAATCCCCATCCCGCCTGTTGTTAGTGTTGGGATCAAATAATGCAACTGCGAAATAGGCAGATCGGCTGTAGCTACCTGAAGCTACCTGCGCATTGAATAACTGCAGGTGATAAGGGGAGGTGAAAAGACGAAGATGGAAACAACGCAAGAGGTGCTGCGAAATACTGGCTTAATTTCTCAGGGCCCGATAAAATAACTTTGATCGGGCCCTGAGGCTGGATGAGTGCGAGGAATGGCATCGAAAGCCGATCAGTATTAATGGGCAGTTCACTATTGATTGGGTATTGTCCTGATAGCTCAAATACCTCCAAGCTACTGCTAATTGCACACCCGCTGATCTGACAACCCCAGCCTTGCGGCAATTCCTCTCCTGTGACCCCAGATACTCTCCTGACACCCCAGATGCTCTCCTGACACCTCATCTACTCTCCTGACACCCCAGATGCTCTCCTGACACCTCATCTACTCTCCTGACACCCCAGATGCTCTCCTGACACCTCATCTACTCTCCTGACACCCCAGATGCTCTCCTGACACCGCATCTACACCTCTGAAACTTCATCTACTCTCTTGACTCCGCATCTACTCTTCTGACACCCCAGATACTCTCCTGACACCGCATCTACTCCTCTGACACTCCAGACGCTCTCCTGACACCGAATCTACTCTTCTGATACCTCCACCAAACTCAAACAATCAAACCGCATTATTCGCCCGAACACACTCGCAAACACTACTAATTACAAGTAGTAGTATATGCAAACCCAGTTCATGCCAATCGTTTTCAACCGCAGCGAGTGCCTCCCAGACGACAGCCCGAAGGCCAACCGGCTGTTGCGTAGCGGCAGCGGCGAGCGGCGCCGGGAAATCCTTTGCAGCGTGATGTGCTGCGGCAGGTCCCACAGCACCGCTAATTATACCTATCCCGGCGACCACCCTGAGTGCGAGCACAAGACCTGCCGGCTACTCGAGAACCCCTTTCGGGTTGTCTGCAGTCCCTGCCAGCTGAGAAAGTCCACCTGTGACTGATTGCCTTGAGCTCGGACTGACCAGCTCAGACCACATCGCAATCTGGGGTAATATTTCAAGCTATACTCAGCTGTTTCACTTAAGTCCATTTTGTAGATAGAGATTGAAATAGAAGTTTCACCTAGTCGGGCCACATTTTCAGTCCATGAGCTGATGAGCAGTCAGTTCGTGTTACAGCCAGATCCATCTGTTACCTTGAATGTTAGCCAGAAGGAAGGAAATGAAAAGCTGACATATCCGCCGATTCGCATGTGTTTCATTATTCACTTGTTTTTTAGTGTTTTGGTCATTTATTTATTGCGGCATTTAACACTTGCACCATCCCAGACTTGGTTTTTCGCAATAGCTATATTATCGCTGCTGCTATTGGTTAATCATAATGAAGTGCCCTCTGTAGTGGAGTTCTGCCGCTTTAGTCCTAGATGGGTTAGTACGCCCGCCCCATTCTTGAATGCAGAGTATTACCTGTTGGAATTAGCGAGGCAACTTTTATCACCTGTTGGAATGGTCTGGTGACGCAGATTTTTCACCTGTTTAGTCAGTGCCACTCAGATAAATATCAATAATATTACGCGCTTATAGATATCCTGACCAAGCTGTTAGACTCAGACCTATTAATCATTCATGTCTATTAAATGTTTTTTTCTGAAGGCAATGCATGCCATTGCTACGATGGCAGGTTGGTACATGACAGTACCTGTCCGAACGCCTATATTATTTATTGCAACTACAATCAGTGCCTATAAATATAACAGTTGTTATAATTTTGTTTTTCATCCAGTTTGTCTGTGGAAATTCAAAATCAGTTTGCTTCCCATTTTCGTGTCAAAATGCGTAATTTTGAGTACATGAACTCTCATTCTTGTCGAGTGCAGTTTCTTTTAAAAGTTCTCTTTCTTGCGAAATTAAACAAGTAAATTAGGACCAAAGTTGCGAAAGTCAATTAAGTCTACGAACTTATAGGTTACGTTTGTTTAGTTGCAGCTACGGTAACTGTTTGTATGGTTAAAAGTGACATTTAACTTAATGTTACGTATCACAGCTAGGTACCACAATCACGGAGTACTTAAATAAATATACATATATAACAGTTCAATTGTCCGTGTCCAAGCTTGTAGTAGAAGCCGTATAGGTTAATCATAATGTAACGCTATAAGGCCGAATCCTTAGTCCACCTGAAATACGAAGTAATAGTGATTTGAGTAGCTTATCTAAATAATCACAATAAGCAGTTCAAGAAACACTTACACGCCCAAAATAAACAGAAAAAAGTTTCTCGTTTGAAGGAATTAATTTCATTAACTATACTTTCGGACAGAAATTCCCCTTTAGTTGAGTTAAGCAGAACCCGGAGAAAAGCGAGCACGAGTTTAAAATAGTGGTCAGTTGACCCGAAAACAAAAACACGCATAAACATTAATTATTTTATTTTATAAAATATTGCATTTTTAATATATACTTTTTAAGGTTTGAGTTAGAATTTTATAATAACACCATTTAAAAATTATAAATCAGAGAATAATTTCAAAGGATTTTTTCAAAGCATAGTAGAATATATCTACTATTCATATTCACTTAAGGCTACTCATGAGTCATTTGCTTAAATTATAAGTTCTTAGTAAACAGTATTTAGAATCACAATTTATTTTGATTTGAGGATCTCAATATCACTATTTTATTTATATACTATTAGTTAAAATAGTGTGGTATTTCTCTGGTATTGCCATAGTCCAAAAGATGGGGTCTACACCTGATTAATCCAGCATGAGCACACAAATTTTAGGATATAATAATGGCATACAAGCTATTGTACTGTAAGATTGGCATGTACATAAGTGCATTTTATGTACCAACATTTTTATAAATATCCAAAACGAGAAAATTATACACAGACAAAGTGCACTTCAAGTTGTATAAATTATTCTCAAATTTTTACTTTGTAAATCACAACTTTGTAAATCAAATTTTGTACTTCTTCTTTGCAAGCTTGTACTTCTTTTCACTTTTTAACTCTTTTTAATTCTTTTCAATTTTACCTTGTGTTTTAAGGTAACTGATATAGCACATATAAATAAAAGTACTAGCTTTTTTTGCCCGTTGTTTTTGGGGCAGAAATTTAAAGCAAAGCAGTAAGCAATTCACGTCTCTGTATTAACTTTATAGTGAAGGTCACCATTTATTTATTTACTGCATTAATGAAAAATGAAGAGTTTGTTTAAGGGCGTTTTAAGTAAAAAATAAGTGAAAAGTTTGTCCAAACAGCCCCCTCTTGATTACTTCTTTAGAAACATGTCTCTTAGCCACTCCTCTATACAGTCAGTGGCAGATCCAGGAATTTTGTTTTGGGGCGGTCTGTCAGGGGAGCGCCATGAGAATCACAGAGGGGGTGCCAGCGGCCGAAAAAGGGCGCCAGGAGCCAAGAAAGGGCGCCAGCGGCTGAAAAACGGGAGCCAGCGGCTGAAAAAGGGGCGCCAGCGGCCGAAAAGGGGTGCCAGTGCTGCGACTGGCGCCCCTGGTGGGGGCATCTTATTCCCATGATTAAAATTTTGGGGGGGGGGCGACTGCCCCCGCCCCCCCCTAAATCTGCCTCTGTATACAGTATGCATGTACACGCGTATACATAAGGAAAATAGCCATGGCATAACAATAACAATGTCAAAGAAACAAAATTAATCTGTTTCAGAGTTCAGAGTTAGACAGGTCAAGGTCAATTCGTGACTACTTTTCTATTAATTGCTTGCGAGTCACCTCAAGGCCTAGGGATGCACCACATTCTTCGTTCTTCCCCTTGGTGCGAAAATGAATAGGCCAGCTGGAGTTCCAACATGGGAGCAGGCGACATAAAGCTGCCCATGCGAGAAGCAAGGAGTCTCCAGGTTGATGCCAGCCACCTTCAGTGACTGTCCCTGAGCCTTGTTAATAGTCATCGCAAAGCACACTCTCACAGGGAACTGCAGTCGCTTGAACTGAAATGGCAGGTCCGTGGGGATAATTGGAATCCGGGGAACGAACACAGACTCTCCTCTGCCAGATCCAGTCATTATCGTGGCCTCAATCACGTGTGGGAAGAGCCGCCTGACTATCAGTCTGGTGCCGTTACACAGCCTTGGTGCATTCAGGTTGCGGAGGAGCATAATTGGTGCCCCAACTTTCAGCTGCAAGTTGTGCGATGGAGTTCCAGGAGGATCTAGAGAGTTCAGAAACTCAACAGGATACTCCACAGCAGTGTCATCAGTCAACATTGTATCAATTGACTTGTAGGTGAAAACTGCACCTGGCAACTCCTGAAGCAGTTGGTAGTTAATTTCGCTGGCGGCATCATTTCTAGGACGCAGAATTGCCCTCTCTGACAGCCAGTCAACGCCAGCCTCTCTCTTTCTTCTATCCCAGGCTGGCTGGAGAGAAATATCAACCGGAGAGCCCTGCGCACTGGGACGCCACCGCACTCACTGCACTCAGTCTCAGTGCTGCTTGGGGGCCAGTAGACAGTCTAGGGGTTTGGGCTGTGTACATTCACGGCTTGAAATACAGTGTACAGTCTGGGGCTTCGGCGCCCGGGGAAGGGAGGGGGTGGCTGTAATAAAATTTGGCCCACAGAGTGGCGGAGGGGAGTTGGGGTGGCTGTCCTCAGAAAACAAAAAGTGACTCACTTTGAGATGATGCAGCTTTGCTCTGGATTGAGTAGAGATGTTCAAAATTGACAGCATTGTTGGAAAACATGTAAAGTGTAAGTGGATCAAATTTGGAGAAAATATGACAAAGTGGGGCGACGATATGTCGAATTGAGTGATTTTTTTGATGATTTTTGAGCAGTTTTTTGCACTTTTGAGCAGGAAGGAAATGATTTTTCGGGAATTTGAGTAGCCTATTGCACTCAGCGTAGGTGGTTTTAGGTATGTGCAAAGTTTGGTGCGATTTGGTTGAGCGGTTTCGGCGTCTATAAAGACAAAAGGTTGCACACACACACACAGACAGAGTTTTCACTTTTATATATATAGATAGATGACACATAAATTCTATATTATTGTTTTTTGCTTATGTGACATCACAATAAATGTAAACAAAGTTTCTTTTTATTGTGTTTTGATTAGTAAAATATCAGATTTTAGTTAATTGTTGCATTTTGTTTTGTAATAACTAATTTTCTTTTGCAAAGTATTAAAAATGTCACAATGAAGTATGCAATAAATAAATGCAGTAACTTTAGTTCTTTTGCAATTTGTCACTGGTGTATAAGGTGTACAAGATCTTCTAAATCCAGATTTACTTTGGCATATACTCAGAGTGTTCCTGACTATGGGCCTATGGCCCTATTGTAACAAGTTTTTAGATGTTGCTTGGTAATCCTACTTAGGTGGCATTGATAGTGTCATGACAATTTTTAAATCATAAAGAGTGGCATGGACAGTGCATCATGGTGATCTTCAATTTCCATTTTGCTGTTGACTTTATGCAGTTACATGTAGTATTGTAAATGTATGAGTATAGATCTTAAATTCACTTAAGAAGGAATAAAACACCCCTATAGTAGGTACCCATACTTTTTTTTCAAATGTTGCATTTTTATGCCACGCCACATAGCTATATATTGCACTATCACATTATAAGTCAAGTTCTTGTATCCTAACCTAGTGAGATTTTCAGAAAGATAATTCAAAACAATTGCACCCAGTTTTAACAAAAGCTACATATTTACTCGTACATATATATGCAATTAAGAAACTTAAAATGAGCTTAAAGTGTTCCGATTCCTAATTAAATATCTTTAAAGTTTGTATGGCAAATTCTTGGTCTATTTAGCATTCATAAAATAGCTTCTACTCTAGATCAGCCAGTGACCACTGAAGTTGGAGATAATGCAGGCACTTTCAAGTGACATGCTAATAAAGATTGAAGCCCTGACAAGGCCACACAGAGTCCCAATGCAAATTTGTGTATAGGGGTATATGAAATACACTAGCTCTTATGAAAAAATGTAACCTTTTGCCAGAACCATTAAATATCTTGATGATCTGAAAGGCTAGCAACTTGATTCTTGTTTCAGAAGATATGCAACAAAAAGTTGGCCATGTTCTTTAGTTTCACATGCTTGCATTGCTCAATTTTTTGGCATGCTTTGTAGTTCTACTGTTAGGGTAAAATTAAAATAACTATGGAAAAGAAAATAAAGAAATAATTATTTGCAGAATGTATGAATTCATATAGACATGATTCATATAAGGTATGTGAATACTGTAGTTAAAATTAAAACAAATAATGCAGTGCAAAAAATCTAACATAAATTATGTAAAGAAGAAATGTCACTTTAATATGGTGCAATAAAATCAAAACTTTAATTGCATAGAGACTTAAGCCACTATTTTGAATAATAAAATTCAATAGAATCACAAAATTAAACCACAATTCAAAAAGGGCTGTCAAATCAATTAATAGTTCAAATTTGGAAGTCCTAAAATGTGATTGTAGAAATGGCTGTCAATATATAGATCTGTTTCTAAATTATTAATCCCTTAATCATAAGTCCATTACACTAGATTAATGTCTTCCTAGGCATCAAAGTAGCAACAAAAGTTTCATAAATAGAGTATAGCCTATTAAATGTATATTTCTCTGCTTACGCATCTGTAACTTTATGCACCCTCAAAAGATACTGCTACATTATGCCTCCTGATACTTAATGTAACCTGAGAACTGCATTAGACAACATTAAATACAGACAGCATCAAAATATGGTCAAGATTACACTTTGTAGACTGCAAGCTTGACTTGCTTGTGTTAGCAATAGATCTGTTGTACAGTTTAATTTACTCCTTAGGCTTTAGTTTCATTACATCTCCTTTTTGTATGACAGGTCCAGCCATAGTTTCAACCTGCCGTATTATAGTAGGCTGAGTCTGCCTGTCGTTGTAAGCAGTGCCTTTGGCTTTGTCTTCACTAGGCTGCTGCTTCTTCTTGCTTGGCGGCTTTGCAGATTGCTTGACTTTCGATTTAGGCTGCAGATTCTCCTGAGGAAAGTCTGTTGGATGTTACGTTGTCCACTGGATTTTGTTGCTTCAATTCAGCCAAATCACTGTCTTGGTTAGGATCTACAATGGTTGTTAGCATACCACGACTCAAAATTTTAGCGGCAATTGTTTCGCGAGCAACAGTTGTCTTATACGACTGTCTGGCAACATTTTCTTGATGCACTAGTCACCTTGAGTCAGCCCTCTGTGTCTCAGGGTCAAGCAGTATCTTGCTCGAAGACTCGATATACTTCCGATATGCTGAGTTCGTTATCCGCTGTATTTTTTTTCATCGCGGCACGTTGTCGCATCTAGAGTGTCGCCTAGCCCCACCGGGTTAGGAACAAATTTTCAGTGTCAGATTTCGAATCCCGAACTCTCTTTTCGCAGAACTGCACCAGAAGATCTCAGTAACTCTCGACTCGCATAGCGCCATAGATATGTGCAGTTTTGTTTTTGTGGACTCTGAACTCTTCTTGCTGGTTTTCAAGCCACCACATCGTCTCGCCAATCGTTGCATTATCTACTACATCTGGTCGACTGGCGTTGCCATCTGGCTTCAAAACCCAAGTAATGTTCTAATTGTCTGGCTCCGTTTTGATTAGCTTGGAGGCCATCTCGAGAAGTCTATCGACAACTTTGTGAAGTTTAACGACCTCATCCGTCTTTATAAGCTCAGTGTCGAGTGTGTCACGCAACTCTGCGTTGTATGGCTTTTCTCACAACTTTTCCATGCGTTTTCACTAGGTGCTAGATACGGTCTTTGAATTCAAGTAATCAAGCAGGTGAAAATTCAAGTCGGCAGAGCAGAGATTAGCATAGCGTCGAGCGGTGCACTAAGCCCACCTCAACTAGGCGGAGTTTGAGGGGCTTTGAGTTCGACTTCACTAGCGCTGGCTAGACTGTCTGCCAGAAAGTATAGCACTGCAATAAACTATTCTCATCGCTACACATATATTGACGAATAGATATAAGTTTATAATATTTTAGTATTTTTTTAGAAATGTATGTCAGTTTCTTGCATTAATACTAGCATATAAAACATTGCTTTGTTTTATGCTTATATATTTTGCAAGGATTTAGCAACCTATTTAGAAAAGCATAAAATGATAGCTAAACAGATTTACGATCTGCTTTGACAATTTTCTAGCAAGCTAAAGTTAAATTTAAGAAAGTAACTAGCAAGTTTTGCCCCCCTTCGGGGAGCAGAAATATTTTTAACTCGTCCAGTATATACTTTTTAGCAGCTGTATTGTCAGCCTTTTTTGCGCTACAATGATCAGTTGACAATGATCCCCCAGTTGATAATGATCCCCCAGTTGACAATGATCCCCCAGTTGATAATGATCCCCCAGTTGACAATGATCCCCCAGTTGACAATGATCCCCCAGTTGACAATGATCCCCCAGTTGATAATGATCACCCAGTTGACAATGATCCCCCAGTTGACAATGATCCCCCAGTTGACAATGATCCCCCAGTTGACAATGATCTCCCAGTTGACAATGATCCACCAGTTGACAATGATCCCCCAGTTGACAATGATCCCACAGTTGACAATGATCCCCCAGTTGACAATGATCCCCCAGTTGATAATGATCACCCAGTTGACAATGATCCTCCAGTTGACAATGATCCCCCAGTTGACAATGATCCCCCAGTTGACAATGATCTCCCAGTTGACAATGATCCACCAGTTGACAATGATCCCCCAGTTCACAATGATCCCCAGTTGGCCATGATCCCCTAGTTGACAATGATCCCACAGTTGACAATGATCCCCCAGTTTACAATGATCCCCCAGTTGATGATGATTCCCCAGTTTACAATGATCTCCCAGTTGACAATGATCCCCCAGTTGACAATGTTCCCCCAGTTGACAATGATCCCCCAGTTCACAATGATCCCCAGTTGGCCATGATCCCCTAGTTGACAATGATCCCACAGTTGACAATGATCCCCCAGTTTACAATGATCCCCCAGTTGATGATGATTCCCCAGTTTACAATGATCTCCCAGTTGAAAATGATCCCCCAGTTTACAATGATCCCCCAGTTGACAATGATCCCCCAGTTGACAATGATCCCCCAGTTGACAATGATCCCCCAGTTGACAATGATTACCCAGTTGACAATGATTACCCAGTTGACAATCATTCCCCAGTGGACAATGATCCCCCAGTTTACAATGATACCCCAGTTGACAATGATCACCCAGTTGAAGATGATCCCCCAGTTGACAATGATCACCCAGTTCACAATGATCCCCAGTTGGCCATGATCCCCTAGTTGACAATGATCCCACAGTTGACAATGATCCCCCAGTTGATGATGATCCCCCAGTTTACAATGATCTCCCAGTTGACAATGATCCCCCAGTTGAAGATGATCCCCCAGTTGACAATGATCACCCAGTTCACAATGATCCCCAGTTGGCCATGATCCCCTAGTTGACAATGATCCTACAGTTGACAATGATCCCCCAGTTGACAATGATCCCCCAGTTGATGATGATCCCCCAGTTTACAATGATCTCCCAGTTGACAATGATCCCCCAGTTGAAGATGATCCCCCAGTTGACAATGATCACCCAGTTCACAATGATCCCCAGTTGGCCATGATCCCCTAGTTGACAATGATCCTACAGTTGACAATGATCCCCCAGTTGACAATGATCCCCCAGTTGACAATGATCACCCAGTTGACAATCATTCCCCAGTGGACAATGATCCCCTAGTTGACAATGATCCCCCAGTTGAAAATGATACCCCAGTTGACAATGATCCCCCAGTTGACGATGATCCCCCAGTTGACAATGATCCCCCAGTTGACAATGATCCCCCAGTTGACAATGATCCCCCAGTTGACAATGATCCCCCAGTTGACAATTATCCCCCAGTTTACCATGATCCCCCAGTTGACGATTATCCCCCAGTTCACCATGATCCCCATTTTGATGATGACTCCCCAGTTGACGTTGATTTTTCAAACACTGGGTTAGCCAAGATTCAAACTCAGGTTTCGCCATGTTTTAAACCCTGGTGGGCTATGATTCAAACTCTCGTTTTGCCATGATTCAGACTCTGGTTGGCTATGATTCAAACTCTGGTTTAGCCAAGATTCAAACTCTGGTTTAGCCATGTTTTAAACCCTGGTGGGCTATGATTCAAACTCTCGTTTTGCCATGATTCAGACTCTGGTTTAGCCATGATTCAGACTCTGGTTTTGCCATGATTCAAGCTCTGGTTTAGCCATGTTTCAAACTCTGGTTTAGCCATGATTCAAACTCTGGTTTAGCCATGATTCAGACTCTGGTTTAGCCATGATTCAGACTCTGGTTTCGCCATGATTCAGACGCTGGTTTAGCCATGATTCAGACTCTGGTTTAGCCATGATTGAAACTCTGGTTTAGCCATGATTCAGACGCTGGTTTAGCCATGATTCAGACGCTGGTTTAGCCATGATTGAAACTCTGGTTTAGCCATGATTCAGACTCTGGTTTAGCCATGATTGAAACTCTGGTTTAGCCATGATTCAGACTCTGGTTTAGCCATGGTTCAAACTCTGGTTTAGCCATGATTCAGACGCTGGTTTAGCCATGATTCAGACTCTGGTTTAGCCATGATTCAAACTCTGGTTAAGCCATGATTCAGACTCTGGTTTCGCCATGTTTTAAACCCTGGTGGGCTATGATTCAAACTCTCGTTTTGCCATGATTCAGACTCTGGTTGGCTATGATTCAAACTCTGGTTTAGCCAAGATTCAAACTCTGGTTTAGCCATGTTTTAAACCCTGGTGGGCTATGATTCAAACTCTCGTTTTGCCATGATTCAGACTCTGGTTGGCTATGATTCAAACTCTGGTTTAGCCATGATTTAAACTCTGGTTTAGCCATGATTCAGACTCTGGTTTTGCCATGATTCAAGCTCTGGTTTAGCCATGTTTCAAACTCTGGTTTAGCCATGATTTTAACTCTGGTTAAGCCATGATTCAGACTCTGGTTTAGCCATGATTTAAACTCTGGTTTAGCCATGATTCAGACTCTGGTTTAGCCATGATTCAAACTCAGGTTTCGCCATGTTTTAAACCCTGGTGGGCTATGATTCAAACTCTCGTTTTGCCATGATTCAGACTCTGGTTGGCTATGATTCAAACTCTGGTTTAGCCAAGATTCAAACTCTGGTTTAGCCATGTTTTAAACCCTGGTGGGCTATGATTCAAACTCTCGTTTTGCCATGATTCAGACTCTGGTTTAGCCATGATTCAGACTCTGGTTTTGCCATGATTCAAGCTCTGGTTTAGCCATGTTTCAAACTCTGGTTTAGCCATGATTCAAACTCTGGTTTAGCCATGATTCAGACTCTGGTTTAGCCATGATTCAGACTCTGGTTTCGCCATGATTCAGACGCTGGTTTAGCCATGATTCAGACTCTGGTTTAGCCATGATTCAAACTCTGGTTTAGCCATGATTCAGACGCTGGTTTAGCCATGATTCAGACGCTGGTTTAGCCATGATTGAAACTCTGGTTTAGCCATGATTCAGACTCTGGTTTAGCCATGATTGAAACTCTGGTTTAGCCATGATTCAGACTCTGGTTTAGCCATGGTTCAAACTCTGGTTTAGCCATGATTCAGACGCTGGTTTAGCCATGATTCAGACTCTGGTTTAGCCATGATTCAAACTCTGGTTAAGCCATGATTCAGACTCTGGTTTCGCCATGTTTTAAACCCTGGTGGGCTATGATTCAAACTCTCGTTTTGCCATGATTCAGACTCTGGTTGGCTATGATTCAAACTCTGGTTTAGCCAAGATTCAAACTCTGGTTTAGCCATGTTTTAAACCCTGGTGGGCTATTATTCAAACTCTCGTTTTGCCATGATTCAGACTCTGGTTGGCTATGATTCAAACTCTGGTTTAGCCATGATTTAAACTCTGGTTTAGCCATGATTCAGACTCTGGTTTTGCCATGATTCAAGCTCTGGTTTAGCCATGTTTCAAACTCTGGTTTAGCCATGATTCAAACTCTGGTTTAGCCATGATTCAGACTCTGGTTTAGCCATGATTCAGACGCTGGTTTAGCCATGATTCAGACGCTGGTTTAGCCATGATTGAAACTCTGGTTTAGCCATGATTCAGACTCTGGTTTAGCCATGATTTAAACTCTGGTTAAGCCATGATTCAGACTCTGGTTTAGCCATGATTTAAACTCTGGTTTAGCCATGATTCAGACTCTGGTTTAGCCATGATTCAAACTCAGGTTTCGCCATGTTTTAAACCCTGGTGGGCTATGATTCAAACTCTCGTTTTGCCATGATTCAGACTCTGGTTGGCTATGATTCAAACTCTGGTTTAGCCAAGATTCAAACTCTGGTTTAGCCATGTTTTAAACCCTGGTGGGCTATGATTCAAACTCTCGTTTTGCCATGATTCAGACTCTGGTTTAGCCATGATTCAAACTCTGGTTTAGCCATGATTCAGACGCTGGTTTAGCCATGATTCAGACTCTGGTTTAGCCATGATTGAAACTCTGGTTTAGCCATGATTCAGACTCTGGTTTAGCCATGATTGAAACTCTGGTTTAGCCATGATTCAGACTCTGGTTTAGCCATGGTTCAAACTCTGGTTTAGCCATGATTGAAACTCTGGTTTAGCCATGATTCAGACTCTGGTTTAGCCATGATTCAAACTCTGGTTAAGCCATGATTCAGACTCTGGTTTCGCCATGTTTTAAACCCTGGTGGGCTATGATTCAAACTCTCGTTTTGCCATGATTCAGACTCTGGTTGGCTATGATTCAAACTCTGGTTTAGCCAAGATTCAAACTCTGGTTTAGCCATGTTTTAAACCCTGGCGGGCTATGATTCAAACTCTCGTTTTGCCATGATTCAGACTCTGGTTGGCTATGATTCAAACTCTGGTTTAGCCATGATTTAAACTCTGGTTTAGCCATGATTCAGACTCTGGTTTTGCCATGATTCAAGCTCTGGTTTAGCCATGTTTCAAACTCTGGTTTAGCCATGATTTTAACTCTGGTTAAGCCATGATTCAGACTCTGGTTTAGCCATGATTTAAACTCTGGTTTAGCCATGATTCAGACTCTGGTTTAGCCATGATTCAAACTCAGGTTTCGCCATGTTTTAAACCCTGGTGGGCTATGATTCAAACTCTCGTTTTGCCATGATTCAGACTCTGGTTGGCTATGATTCAAACTCTGGTTTAGCCAAGATTCAAACTCTGGTTTAGCCATGTTTTAAACCCTGGTGGGCTATGATTCAAACTCTCGTTTTGCCATGATTCAGACTCTGGTTTAGCCATGATTCAGACTCTGGTTTTGCCATGATTCAAGCTCTGGTTTAGCCATGTTTCAAACTCTGGTTTAGCCATGATTCAAACTCTGGTTTAGCCATGATTCAGACTCTGGTTTAGCCATGATTCAGACTCTGGTTTCGCCATGATTCAGACGCTGGTTTAGCCATGATTCAGACTCTGGTTTAGCCATGATTGAAACTCTGGTTTAGCCATGATTCAGACGCTGGTTTAGCCATGATTCAGACGCTGGTTTAGCCATGATTGAAACTCTGGTTTAGCCATGATTCAGACTCTGGTTTAGCCATGATTGAAACTCTGGTTTAGCCATGATTCAGACTCTGGTTTAGCCATGGTTCAAACTCTGGTTTAGCCATGATTCAGACGCTGGTTTAGCCATGATTCAGACTCTGGTTTAGCCATGATTCAAACTCTGGTTAAGCCATGATTCAGACTCTGGTTTCGCCATGTTTTAAACCCTGGTGGGCTATGATTCAAACTCTCGTTTTGCCATGATTCAGACTCTGGTTGGCTATGATTCAAACTCTGGTTTAGCCAAGATTCAAACTCTGGTTTAGCCATGTTTTAAACCCTGGTGGGCTATGATTCAAACTCTCGTTTTGCCATGATTCAGACTCTGGTTGGCTATGATTCAAACTCTGGTTTAGCCATGATTTAAACTCTGGTTTAGCCATGATTCAGACTCTGGTTTTGCCATGATTCAAGCTCTGGTTTAGCCATGTTTCAAACTCTGGTTTAGCCATGATTCAAACTCTGGTTTAGCCATGATTCAGACTCTGGTTTAGCCATGATTCAGACGCTGGTTTAGCCATGATTCAGACGCTGGTTTAGCCATGATTGAAACTCTGGTTTAGCCATGATTGAAACTCTGGTTTAGCCATGATTCAGACTCTGGTTTAGCCATGATTTAAACTCTGGTTAAGCCATGATTCAGACTCTGGTTTAGCCATGATTTAAACTCTGGTTTAGCCATGATTCAGACTCTGGTTTAGCCATGATTCAAACTCAGGTTTCGCCATGTTTTAAACCCTGGTGGGCTATGATTCAAACTCTCGTTTTGCCATGATTCAGACTCTGGTTGGCTATGATTCAAACTCTGGTTTAGCCAAGATTCAAACTCTGGTTTAGCCATGTTTTAAACCCTGGTGGGCTATGATTCAAACTCTCGTTTTGCCATGATTCAGACTCTGGTTTAGCCATGATTCAAACTCTGGTTTAGCCATGATTCAGACGCTGGTTTAGCCATGATTGAAACTCTGGTTTAGCCATGATTCAGACTCTGGTTTAGCCATGATTGAAACTCTGGTTTAGCCATGATTCAGACTCTGGTTTAGCCATGGTTCAAACTCTGGTTTAGCCATGATTCAGACGCTGGTTTAGCCATGATTCAGACTCTGGTTTAGCCATGATTCAAACTCTGGTTAAGCCATGATTCAGACTCTGGTTTCGCCATGTTTTAAACCCTGGTGGGCTATGATTCAAACTCTCGTTTTGCCATGATTCAGACTCTGGTTGGCTATGATTCAAACTCTGGTTTAGCCAAGATTCAAACTCTGGTTTAGCCATGTTTTAAACCCTGGCGGGCTATGATTCAAACTCTCGTTTTGCCATGATTCAGACTCTGGTTTAGCCATGTTTCAAACTCTGGTTTAGCCATGATTTTAACTCTGGTTAAGCCATGATTCAGACTCTGGTTTAGCCATGATTTAAACTCTGGTTTAGCCATGATTCAGACTCTGGTTTAGCCATGATTCAGACTCTGGTTTAGCCATGATTCAGACGCTGGTTTAGCCATGATTCAGACTCTGGTTTAGCCATGATTCAAACTCTGGTTTAGCCATGATTCAGACGCTGGTTTAGCCATGATTGAAACTCTGGTTTAGCCATGATTCAGACTCTGGTTTAGCCATGATTTAAACTCTGGTTTAGCCATGATTCAGACTCTGGTTTAGCCATGGTTCAAACTCTGGTTTAGCCATGATTCAGACGCTGGTTTAGCCATGATTCAGACTCTGGTTTAGCCATGATTCAAACTCTGGTTAAGCCATGATTCAGACTCTGGTTTAGCCATGATTTAAACTCTGGTTTAGCCATGATTCAGACTCTGGTTTAGCCATGATTCAAACTCTGGTTTAGCCATGATTCAGACGCTGGTTTAGCCATGATTCAAACTCTGGTTTAGCCATGATTCAAACTCAGATTTGCTATGATTTATGATATTTTATTTACGAAATATAAAAAATAATATAAAATAATCTTCAATCACTACTGGCTGAAAATTAGTCTAAATGATTTGACCCAGTGCAGAATCGAACCCTAGCCTAGCCTAACCTATTCCTAGTGCCTACACATCGGCTATTCCGACTGTTGGTTAGTGGGTGCAAAAATCTGCCTTATAAAATGAATTCTCAAAGTTCTGGCTTTGTACAATGAAGTAAGAAAATAGAGTACACTCAGTCTCGCAGTTGGTTGTGTACATTTATTTCAAATTTGTCTCCAGAGTGCAGGCTTCAAATTCAATCAGCTAGGGGTTGTTGCGCAATTTGACGATGCAATTCTAATTCAGTGGCTGTCAGTGAAATTCTCAATAGGCCAAGATGGTTTGACCTTTAAAAAATCATGTTTTTCGAATATTTAATCCCCTTAGCAATGAAGTTCAGCTTAATAAAAATACGTGTAAAATTGTCCCCATATTTAGCATCTTTTGGTGAAGAAATGGTGAAAATCGGTTGAGCCGTTCGGGAGAAAATCAATTACAACCAACCAACCAACCAACCAACCATTTCATTTTTAGTATAGTGGAGGACGAACTCTGCCTTATCAGTTTTTTAGAACAAAAAAGGTCACTCTATCCAAGCTCAATGCAAAGTTCCCCTCTTCACCACGGAACTCCCACAGCGGGCCACGGTTGCTGCTCACAGAGCCGGAGCCGCCGCATCTGCCGGCGAGCCGGACGCCTCCACCATCGGGCAGTACATAGCCAGGTTTCGGGCTAATCCGCCGGCTCAGCGTGGCGACCGCGAGCCGGCCAACCCCGCCGACTTCTGGTGGCTGGGGCCTGCAGCCTCTGCTGGGGCCAGCGATCCAGCTGCTTTGTCGCCTTCATCACCGCCACCGCTAGCGTCCGCAGACGCGTCGCTCGGCGTCAGCGGCGGAGTCGGCAAGCTTCGGCGCCGATCCAATCCGCAGCATTTTGAGCCGTACGGCCGGCGCGAGAGGCCTCGCAGCCTCAGCCGGAGCTCCGGCGGCATCGCCGGCTTCGGTCCAGACGAGTCCGCCGAGGAGGAAGCGGAGCTGCACACAGCCACGGCCAACTCGGACGAGTTCGAGCTGGTTCATGTGCGAAATCTCACAATCTTACTTAGAATCCTTGATTTGATTTCCAAATTCATCCCACCCTCAAACTCTCAAATCCCTTCACAGGAAGAGGTCGATGAAAAGCCATTTCGCCCACGCTTTGTCGAGCCGGCTTCCGCGGCCGCAGGCGCTCCTGAGAATGACGCATCCGCTGAGAAGGAGGACATCCTGGCACAATGGCGCTCACGCCGCCGGCTCCAGCTGGCGCGCGAAGCCGCCGCCGACAGTCAGTCGCCGCTGATGGCCGCTGCCGCCGACGCCGACCAGTCCCTGTTCAAGCGACCGCTAAACGACGTCGCCAATCACCTATCGGAACGGCTGCACGCTGCCGAAATCGAGCAGCGCCTGCGCCTGCGGCTGGCCAGGCTGGGCCAGCAGGCCTGCACTGCGGACCGCTGGGCTCAAACCGACGACTGGGCGGAGGGCGGTTTCAAATCGGCCGCTGTACAGACTGACTGGCCCGATGTCCGGCACCGTGACATCCAGGCTGCCGACTGCGAGCTATCGTCGAGTCTGCAGCGACGGTCGAAATCGACTCAGACACCGCCGCCACCGCCTCCAACCTCGTCTGTGATTCGGCGGGATGAAGAGAGCCGAGTCACGTCGCTCAGCGGCAGCTACGAGTCGCTGACTGGTGGCCTGGCTCGCCTGTCGGTGGCGCAGGCTGCTGCCGGCGATGCTGCCGAAGGTGACGATGAAGGCGGCGTTGATGATGGTGACGCCACCCTGGCCGATCTGCTGGACAGGCGGGGGCGACTGTTGCGCCAGTTGCAGCTGGTTGACGAAGCGCTGGCCGCGCGTCGGGCCTGCTGATTTTTGTTCCTGCAGTTATTTTGTTGTGCACGTCATCGAGTCCTTTGTTTGATTTTAGATTGGAGATACACTTTAGACCTTAGAACCAAATCGAGGGTATGCGACAAAATTAGAGTTCTTTAACCCGAACCTCCATACAAGTGACGAAAATTTATAAATCAACGTAGAATTTTATCATTTTTCCCAAGCAAATTGTGAGCAGCTTAGTCTCATCCTCGGATTGGATGCATTTCCCGCTTGCTTGGAACTTTTGGTAAAAGTTTTTACATTGTTCCATTGCCGACATTCTTGATCCTAGGTTTTATTGAACCAAGCTTGTTCTCTCATTGGAGTGGAGCTTGTTCCACAGTCTCATTGGACAGGCTTTGACTATTCCACAGTCTCATTGGACAGGCCCTGACTGTTCCACAGTCTCATTGGACAGGCTTTGACTATTCCACAGTCTCATTGGACAGGCCCTGACTGTTCCACAGTCTCATTGGACAGGCCCTGACTGTTCCACAGTCTCATTGGACAGGCCCTGACTGTTCCACAGTCTCATTGGACAGGCCCTGACTGTTCCACAGTCTCATTGGACAGGCCCTGACTGTTCCACAGTCTCATTGGACAGGCCCTGACTGTTCCACAGTCTCATTGGACAGGCCCTGACTGTTCCACAGTCTCATTGGACAGGCCCTGACTGTTCCACAGTCTCATTGGACAGGCCCTGACTGTTCCACAGTCTCATTGGACAGGCCCTGACTGTTCCACAGTCTCATTGGACAGGCCCTGACTGTTCCACAGTCTCATTGGACAGGCCCTGACTGTTCCACAGTCTCATTGGACAGGCCCTGACTGTTCCACAGTCTCATTGGACAGGCCCTGACTGTTCCACAGTCTCATTGGACAGGCCCTGACTGTTCCACAGTCTCATTGGACAGGCCCTGACTGTTCCACAGTCTCATTGGACAGGCCCTGACTGTTCCACAGTCTCATTGGACAGGCCCTGACTGTTCCACAGTCTCATTGGACAGGCCCTGACTGTTCCACAGTCTCATTGGATAGGCCCTGACTATTCCACAGTCTCACTGGACAGGCCCTGACTGTTCCACAGTCTCATTGGACAGGCCCTGACTGTTCCACAGTCTCATTGGACAGGCCCTGACTGTTCCACAGTCTCATTGGACAGGCCCTGACTGTTCCACAGTCTCATTGGATAGGCCCTGACTATTCCACAGTCTCATTGGACAGGCCCTGACTGTTCCACAGTCTCATTGGACAGGCCCTGACTGTTCCACAGTCTCATTGGACAGGCCCTGACTGTTCCACAGTCTCATTGGACAGGCCCTGACTGTTCCACAGTCTCATTGGACAGGCCCTTACTGTTCCACAGTCTCATTGGACAGGCCCTGACTGTTCCACAGTCTCATTGGACAGGCCCTGACTGTTCCACAGTCTCATTGGACAGGCCCTGACTGTTCCACAGTCTCATTGGACAGGCCCTGACTGTTCCACAGTCTCATTGGACAGGCCCTGACTGTTCCACAGTCTCATTGGACAGGCCCTGACTGTTCCACAGTCTCATTGGACAGGCCCTGACTGTTCCACAGTCTCATTGGACAGGCCCTGACTGTTCCACAGTCTCATTGGACAGGCCCTGACTGTTCCACAGTCTCATTGGACAGGCCCTGACTGTTCCACAGTCTCATTGGACAGGCCCTGACTGTTCCACAGTCTCATTGGACAGGCCCTGACTGTTCCACAGTCTCATTGGACAGGCCCTGACTGTTCCACAGTCTCATTGGATAGGCCCTGACTATTCCACAGTCTCACTGGACAGGCCCTGACTGTTCCACAGTCTCATTGGACAGGCCCTGACTGTTCCACAGTCTCATTGGACAGGCCCTGACTGTTCCACAGTCTCATTGGACAGGCCCTGACTATTCCACAGTCTCATTGGATAGGCCCTGACTATTCCACAGTCTCATTGGACAGGCCCTGACTGTTCCACAGTCTCATTGGACAGGCCCTGACTGTTCCACAGTCTCATTGGACAGGCCCTGACTGTTCCACAGTCTCATTGGACAGGCCCTGACTGTTCCACAGTCTCATTGGACAGGCCCTTACTGTTCCACAGTCTCATTGGACAGGCCCTGACTGTTCCACAGTCTCATTGGACAGGCCCTGACTGTTCCACAGTCTCATTGGACAGGCCCTGACTGTTCCACAGTCTCATTGGACAGGCCCTGACTGTTCCACAGTCTCATTGGACAGGCCCTGACTGTTCCACAGTCTCATTGGATAGGCCCTGACTATTCCACAGTCTCACTGGACAGGCCCTGACTGTTCCACAGTCTCATTGGACAGGCCCTGACTGTTCCACAGTCTCATTGGACAGGCCCTGACTGTTCCACAGTCTCATTGGACAGGCCCTGACTGTTCCAGTCTCATTGGACAGGCCCTGACTGTTCCAGTCTCATTGGACAGGCCACAGTCACACAGCTTCTCTTCCCAGTTACAAGATTGTTGTGAAACGTTCAACATGGATTGGCGGTAAATTGAAATTAGTATTCAACAAGTGACCCAGTTTACTCACTTCTGAGCAGCGACGCGTTGAACTCTTTCCAGTGTTCACTATTATTAGTCGCGATTAGGTGAGAACGGCAGTTTTATTCTGGCTGGCCGTTGCTGTCCTTTATGTCAGTTTTTTTCAAATCTGATTAATTTAATTTGTATCATGTTTGTGTCCTAATTTAGCTTAACTGGTATTTTAGCACATCAATAACGATTGTGCAAGTATATTTTATGTGACCAACGACATATATATAATATAGAATAAGCTTCTGTAACAAGGCATGTTTTTAAACTGGTTCGAAATATTCAATCTAAGTAAATTCGCTTTGTATTTATTTACTTTTTAGATTGGCTGCAGTGCCACTAATGGTCTATTCTCTTGTCTTACTTTTTGTGGATTGTAGTCATTTAGTAACTTTTACGCTCGTAACACAACAAATGTTTAGCAACTGTTAGTTTGTGTGGTGCAAAACTTATTATATTACTATCCCAGCTCAAACAGTCAGTAGTATGCTGTGCGTGTCTGCTGCCATTTTCCCCGTGTCTACAAAAATTACTTCGCGGGAAACCTGTTCCTCCCCAGTTTTGTACATAGTTTCAATTTAATCGCTAATTGATTTGTTCGTGCTTGATTTTATTGTCTGTCCTTGATTTCATTGTTTTCTAAATCCAACTAGAAGCAATGCACGTGTTCTACAATTTGTGTTCCCTTTTAATGCGGCAGAAAATCCGAGAACTTAAAAATACATATTTATTTATAATGTTACACTACCCTACTTACAGTAACATGAGCGAGTGTCCGACTCTATAATTGTAACTTTGCTTTTTGACTCTTTGCTGGCCGTGGGAAAGATACTCAGTGGAGCATACACAATATCGTTTGACTAGCAGCCCCTCGACAGTCATTGGATAGAAGCTAATTCCACAGTCTCATTGGAGTGAATAGTGTTCCACAGTCTCATTGGAGTGAATAGTGTTCCACAGTCTCATTGGAGTGAATAGTGTTCCACAGTCTCATTGGAGTGCATAGTGTTCCACAGTCTCATTGGAGTGAAGCTTGTTTGCTGTCTGAAATTCTGAAAGTTGGGGACCCACTGGGTGTCCTATTGACTAAAGCTTAGTAACCCTTTGTAGAGCCTTTAAAAAGCAATTGTTTTTACTCTATAGTATTGCAGTTTACCTTAACTCAAACGTATTGTGTGAATGTAATGAAGCCAGGCTCTAGTTAAATAAAGCTTCTGTTGCATCTGTCTCGCTTCCGCAGAAACTTTAATCCACAGTTGGCGTGCAGAAGGGGAAATTGGAAACGGGAGATTATGAAAATTTCTCACCGTTAGTCTATTAAATTAACAATGAAGCAAAAAGGAGGCTGTCTGACTTAGCATCTGTGGCGCAATGGAAGGCCCCGGACTACGCAGTTTAACAAACTCTTCAATTAATTTCCTATCGCCTCCTGTGAAAGTCTGCGAAAGTTCAGAATAGGAGGAGAATCGCTTTTGGAGTAGTGCAGGTGTGGGAAGCGATTGAATTAATGAAACTGTTTGTCTGGTTAGATGTACAAATGCTGCAGGTGGGAGCGAAGAACCAATGTAGATGAAATGTAGAGAATATAGAAGATAGGGATTCGATTTGAATGAATAGGGATTCTATTTGAATGGTTAGGGATTCCATTTGAATGAATAGGGATTCTATTTGAATGAATAGGTATTAGATTGAATGGATAGGGATTCGATTTGAATGAATAGGGATTCCATTTGAATGGTTAGGGATTCCATTTGAATGGTTAGGGATTCCATTTGAATGAATAGGGATTCTATTTGAATGAATAGGGATTCCATTTGAATGAATAGGGATTCTATTTGAATGAATAGGGATTAGATTTGAATGGTTAGGGATTCCATTTGAATGGATAGGGATTCGAGTTGAATGGATAGGGATTCGATTTGAATGGATAGGGATTCGATTTGAATGGTTAGGGATTCCATTTGAATGGTTAGGGATTCGATTTGAGTATATACAAATTAGGAAATAGCTTATTGTAATTGTCGTGATAATAAGTATTGATTCGACAAGTCTCTGGTCTCTGGACTCTGGACTCACTTAAAGTGCCAGATGCACTGAAGTACATGTCACTTTGAGCAGCCTGTCTGGAGCAGCTAAATCTAAGGATCAGAGCGTGGAATTTTTGCACTCGCGTACAAATTGCCAGAAATTTGAGACCCGAGATAGGCTGACTAAGAAGCAACTCAGCCATATAGCCTAGTTGAGCAGAGCAGCTCAAGCAACTGGCGAATTGCTTCACTCGATCTGTTGAGCAAACTGAGCCCTCACTCCGAGCTGGCATGACCGGATGCTCAGACCACCCCACAGACCAGAACTCAGAACCGCATTCCTCATCCCAGTCAGCGCCAAGCGCTTAATTAATCATTTCAGGAAGGAGGAGAATTGGAACTGGGAAAAGATTGGGAGGTTAGGTCGACTGGAAAATTGGCTTTATATAAAGTTTAGTTACTTTTTTCTCCCCGCCTGCCAGGGGCCGTCCGGGCTTGGCGAGGTTTTCAGCTTTTTTGCTATTTTTCCTCATTTTTCCTCTCTCGGCCTGCAGCAGTTGCCCCACATCCCTCGGCGCCTGCGAGGGTCCGCCGCAGTCGCGTGTTCCGCACATTTGGAGACTTTCTAAGGCGCCGAGTGAGTTGGGACTGAGGAGGGAGGGGAGGGGAATCGCATTATCCCCACTCAGGCGCCATGCTCCCCTTTGCCAGTGGCGAACGAGTTTATCAGAGTTTCTTGTGCTGCAGCTCCGCCAACCCCGCGGCTGAGTTTAGTTCACTCGCTTACTGATGGGAACTTTGATTTCTAACTTCCCAAATCCCCTTCAACTTTTTCTGCGGAGAGGTTTCTGTCTGGGCTGGCTGAGCAGTGTCTGAGTTCCGCTTTTTCAATGAGTTCACGTGTTCTCCGCGTGCCCCAGTTTTCCATTAATCTTTCTCTGCTTCGTTCCGATTTTTTGTCACGGTTTTCACTAATTCTAGGCAAAAATGCTAACTCCATTATCCCACCTTGCAGCCTGGTGTTATTCATGTTATTCTACCTTTCATTCCCATTTGTTTAGCTTTTTAGTTTACTCGTACATGGATCGCTTCTATTCTCCCCCCCTGGTCACACCCGGCCTTCGTAACCAAGCACTCGCATTCGCCTGCCCGCGCCTGTCTGTCTCTGCACCGATCGATCAGGAGCTACTCGCGGGACTGGGGTCGGGCGATGAATGGGCTGGGGGTGGGAGTAGCAACAAGAATGGCAACAAAGGGAGAAGAATAGGAAGCTGCAGGCGCCTGTAAGACAGGCATGCAGGGAGACAAGATTATCAGTGACACGAGAGAATCTCCCGGAGCGGAGCGGAATATATCGCGGATTGGCAGGGATCCGGGATCAGAGGGATGAAAGCAAATCAGTGAGTAAGCTCAGACGGAGTGCAAGATCGTTGCGGGAGTCTCTTTGCGAATCGTTGGCGCAGACAGTCGCAAAGCGCGCCTCTTCGCCAGCAGCTCCCGTCCCGATGCCAGGCGAATGGCGAGTGGCTGAAGGATGGAGTAGGGATGGGAAAAGGGTAGAGATAGGGACAGATAGGGTAATGGGAAACTGGGTTGTGGAGGCTGAGGAGATGGAGTAGGGGAAGCGGGGAAAGATAGGGATCTGAGTCCCCAGCTCAGCCACTGCCCACGGCTATTAAGGAGGCGGCCCAGCTCAGCAAGACTGGCAGCTCAGACACTCGGCTTGCCCTGCAGCTTCTGTTTCTTCTGTCTGTCTCCCTGCCTCACCTCCCCATCCAATATCCGCCCGTCTCATCTCGGGTCCACAATCCCTTCTGAGGCTCCTTCGGAGACAGAGAGAGGTAAGAGAGGAGAGAGACACGACAGCAGCTTAACACAGCGGCAACCCCGACCACCGAGGCCGGGGTTGGCGACGCCACTAGAGGCGAAAGAGAGCCGGGATCTCGGAGCAGAGGCAGATACGGGGGAGTAGGAATTTCGGCGGAGGAGGGGAGGCCGGGGGATAAGAAGCGTAGCCGCGGCTCGTTAGCAACTGCAGCAGAGACCGCGCGTCAGCGACCCTTGCCCCCCAAAACACCCCAGCGACAACCTCAAAGATCCCCCGACAGATTTGGCAAAGGCGGGGCCGGGGCCTTCTCTAAGCTCCATCCCATCCTCCTCGCCCGGTAGCCTCATCCGTTGCTGCATTATCCTCAGTGTTTGATCAAGCCCTGTACCAGTTGTTACAACCGGGACAACAACGCAGAATCGTGCCAGGTAAGTTTGCAGTATTTTACTATAAAATAAATAAAAAAATGTTTCCAAGTTGCTCAGTTTTCTCATAATTTAACTATAGCTTTTTGCAAATGAATTCAGCCTATCTGCAAAAGCTTTCAGCCAGCCAGGGCCAGCCCATTGAGTGGAAGCCAGAATTCCCCATAGACAACTGGCTCATCCCGCAGAACTTTTTGCAAATCAATTCAGCCTATCCGCAAAACCTTTCAGCCAGTCAACTTAACGTTGTTTGTCGCAGTGGCAGTCCCCCATAGAACTCCAGTGAGAAAAGTTACGCCATAGACAACTTGCTTCTGCTACCCACAAAGCCGCAAAACCTTTCATTCAAACTCCATCAATAGAGTTTATAACATGATTTGTGGTGCCTACAATCCCGTGTCGAACGAAGACAGGACCAGGTTGGTATCAGCGTACGAAGAGGGACGCGATTGGGTCGGACTGGCTGATGTCCTTGGAGTGAAACGAAAAACGGCTAGGACTGTCATCTCCGTGTACAATCGGGAAGGGCGCGTGGCAAAGCTACCTGCAGCTGGTGGACGGCCAAATGTGATGCTACCACATCAGATGGAGTCTGTCAGGCAACTTCTGGAGACAAATCCCACGGCAACTCTGGGACAGATGCGGACTCACCTGTTGCAACTCGGAGACGCAAACCCTGTCCCCCATGTGTCAACGCTAAGTCGAGTTACAGAGTTACAGAGTTATTTTGTATTGGTTTGCATGCAGTTAAAAATTGGCATTGGACGAATTATATTGCAGATTGGCTGAATTGTTCTGCGGGATGAGCCAGTTGTCTATGGGGAATTCTGGCTTCCACTCAATGGGCTGGCCCTGGCTGGCTGAAAGCTTTTGCAGATAGGCTGAATTCATTTGCAAAAAGCTATACTTTGATCAAAAACGCATTGTTTCTCTTGACTGTGACTCGAACTCACGACCTCTCAGTCAGAAGTCCGAATAAAAAAACAGGCAGAATGTCACGCGGTGTGCCGCGGTTTCCACACCTAGGCCGCAGAAGGGGCAGGCGGAGGAGCACCTGGTTTGGAGTGAAATGTCTCTGGAAGAAGCCGTGACCAGTACTCGTATTAGCCATGCACATCTCGCTGAGGTCAGTTCTGTTGAGAGAAATCAGGTAGAGACTTTCCGGTTCATTTACGACATGGCGGAACGGGTCTGGTGCTGGCGCTTGAGCCACTTCTCAATGGTTCGGTTGATCATTAATCTTGGCACCGCGAAAGACGGATCCCCGGTGGCCGTTCTCAGGATTGTCACCATCCTTAGTTAATTAATCGATTATCTCATTGCCGAGTAGGTTGCTGTGACCTGGCGTCCAGATCAGGTTGATAATGTTGAGGACCGCTAGGGTTTGCATGCTTTTTAAGCATTTTTGACACCGATTTGGGTGTCATTTGGACGCCAGTCAGTGCCCTGGAAGAACAGGTAAACAATAACAATAACCTATTCGGAATGTGCCGAAGGAATTAATCGGTACCAGTTGTTGCTTGCAGGCATGATGCCTGTCCTAAAGAGAGCGGACTCAAAATTGCGAGAGTTCTAAACTCAATTTTAGAAACTTATCTCCTGCTCACACGCACTCGCGGCATGGTGCAACTTTTCTACTACGAGAGCGTCGGTGCCAAGTGCAAGAAGCTGATTGGCTACGAGGGCGGCGCGCCAATCAAAGTGACGCTGCACCAGGAGGAGGGCCTGGGCTGTCCGGCGCTGAGCTGCCATTGGTTGATTGAATTTCCCTGCTTCTTCACTGGCCGCCTGTGCCGGGTCACCGAGTTCAGCGGCGGCCGAAAGCGCCGGCGCGGCTGGGCCACCGTCAGTCACTCTGACGACGGCTACATGGCGGTGCTGGGTCGATTTCGCAAGACAATCGAGCAGCAGCAGCAGCAGCAGCAGCAGAAACACTCGGCGAGCGATTTCTTCCTGTGTCTGACAACGCGGGTTACTGACGCCGACTTCCAGCAGGGCTACAGCATGACCGGCTGGCTGGAGGCCGGCTGCCGTAGGCGGCGCCAGTGGCAGGTGACGCACGCCGCTGTGGTTCGACGCCTCGGATACTGAGGCCGGGCACAGTCGGCTCCTCAGGAATTGGAAGTGATAAAATGTTTTTGGATTCCTACGTTAAAAAAACTGAAAACAGCGGAAAGGAATCGATCGAAAAATTCAAAGGTTTTCGCTAAAATTTCAGGAGGTATCTGCTGAAATATCAGGTATCTGCCCGAATATTAGTGTGCATCAACAAAAATTATTCATATTTGCCAAAATATTAGGAGGTAATATATCTGCCAAAAATCGGTTGGTATCAGCCGAAATATTAAGAGGTATCTGCCGAAATATCAGGGTATCTGCTCGAAATATTAGGTATCTGCCCCAAAATATTAGTCGGGGGTATCAGTCGAAATGGCAGTTAAGATAAGCTGAGTAGCTATTAATTACTATTAAAAAATTCAATTTCTTGCTTTTCTGACTAAATTTTCTGTGTAAATTAATTTACTCGGTACTGATTGCAGTGATTTGACCTGTATCATGTAGATTCTTATGTCCATAACACCAAAGCCTGAGTACCTTGAGCAGCTTCTATCCTCTAGAAATTCCAAGCAGAGTTCTTTTGTGAAAGAAACATATTATATTTCGATGAGGAATTTCATTTCGATTCTATTTTCACGAGTCAGTTTTCGCGCACTGGTTGATTGTACTAATCTGATGTTTAATTTAGAAGCTGCATGATTTTAGCCTATCTATCCAGTTCAAGCTTTCTCAAACGATGCAATAGCAAACAAACAAGCATAGTACATAATATGTCTGTACATGTTCTGTTAATAAGTACAGGCAATTAGCACTTTTCGTGTGAACCAATCTGAACCAGTTTTGATTCATCTTGCATTTGTCAACTCGCGCATCTTGGCTTAGAAATGCGAATACAATTTAAGTGCATCTTTAGAGCGTCACACACTATACTTACGAGTACTACTGTTAGTAGGCTATCATTCAGTGAATGTAAAAATTTGCACGCTGGTTGAAAAAATAATAAAAATATTAAATGGGAGCATTTTTTGCAGACCCAGACAAGTTAAGGGTCATTATTAAAGCTGCTAATTATATATTTTTATTCTAGTTTGTTGTTTATTGTGCAATAGAACAGACGCATTTCATTAATAGAAATGCTAACTTTTCTCAAAACCAATAAATTCACAATTACAATTTAAACGTTACAAAGCGCTCAGAAAAATGCAATCCATACATAGCTAGTTGGACTGTACACTATACAGTAGCCTCACATTACTACTTTCTTCAGTAGATGGGCTAAAGAACGTTTCAAGAATTATATTTGCAAAGTAAGATGAAATTAACCAGCTCTTTCATTATGCGAAATTTTAGTAGAACTATATACTTAGCTGATGGAAAATCGGATGGAGGGTAGTGGAAGGCGGAGGGTAGTGGAAGGCGGAGGGTATTGGAAGGCGGAGGGTATTGGAAGGCGGAGGGTAGTGGAAGGCGGAGGGTAGTGGAAGACGGAGGGTAGTGGAAGGCGGAGGGTATTGGAAGGCGGAGGGTAGTGGAAGGCGGAGGGTAGTGGAAGGCGGAGGGTAGTGGAAGGCGGAGGGTAGTGAAAGGCGGAGGGTAGTGGAAGGCGGAGGGTAGTGAAAGGCGGAGGGTAGTGGAAGGCGGAGGGTAGTGGAAGGCGGAGGGTAGTGGAAGGCGGAGGGTAGTGGAAGGCGGAGGTAGTGGAAGGCGGAGGGTAGTGGAAGGCGGAGGTAGTGGAAGGCAGAGGGTAGTTGAAGAGGGTCTTGCAGAGGCTAAGTTGGTGGAATTGTAGAGCAAACTGGGCATTAACTGAGCTACCAACGACCAGAATTCGATCGTGCAGCTGTGCTGGCGGTGCCACAGGCCATCAAGAGACACTCGGTGGCGATTCGTCGAGCCTCATCCGGGGTTGCGTCAGCCGGCACCCGCCTATCTATCAGTGCGGCGGATGAGCGCAGGTTGAAGCTGGCCGCAGATTGGCAGAAGCGGCTGCCGGGATGACAGTCGCAGTTGAAGGGCTCAAAGTCTCGCTGGACATCGGCATTGTAGCCGAAGCCAGGAGCGAGAGAGGAGGATCTGACGCAGCGCCGGCGCCAGACGAAGCAGTTGTGCACCGGGACCCGAAGCGGCCCGATGGAGACATAGTCGGGCAGAGCAGCGAAGCGGCAGAGCAGCTTCTGCTGGCCGGAGAAGCTGCTGTTGGCTGTTAAGAGGCCAAGCGTTTTGGCGCAGTCGGCGTGGCTGTCAAACCGAGCGACGGACCAGTTTTGTTCCAGGCTTTCACTGAGGGTTGCAATTGAAGTAGGATAAGCAAAAGAGTTAAAAGGAACCAGCCGAATTAGTATCGACCGAATAGGCATCAGCCTCAAAGGTATCGACCAAAATAGGTATCGACCGAAGACGTATCAGCCGAAGAGGTCTCGACCAAAGAGGTATCAGCCGAAGAGATTTCTAATGAAGAGGTATAGAACGAAGAGGTATCGACCGAAAGGGCATTGACCAAAGAGGTATTTGCCGAAGAGGTATCGATCGAAGAGGTATCCGAAAAAAGCAAAAAAGAAAAAGGAACCAACCGAATTAGTATCGACCAAAGAGGTATCAGCCGAAGAGGTATCGACCTAAGATGTATAGAACGAAGAGGTATCGACCGATGAGGTATCTAAAAAATAAAGCATTGCCTGAGCACACAACTCAAACTCACCGGATTTTGCCGGGTGCGGCCTGCTGCGAATCGTTTGGCGTCGGCAAGTAAAAGCTGCGCGCCAGAGGCATGAACGTCTGCAGCTGCCTGAGCGCGGCACCGATCGTGCAGGGCAACTCTGTGGCAAAGTCGAGAGCAAGCAGAAACTGGCAACGGTCGGCGAGGCCGTCGCCGAAGCCCAACGGCAGCCAGACGGAGACCCGATTACAGCTCTGGACAACGAGCTGCCGGTCGCCAGACATCCGCAGCAGCTCCGGCTGGTCGAAGGCGTTGATCAGAGCGGACCTGAGGGCCTCTTCTTGCAGGCCTGAGCGCTCGGTCAGGACGGCCACGCGGCACAGCGGGTCCGGCTGGCGTTTGGACTTTGGCATGCCAGTGACCTTTGGTTGACGCCTGAAGTCCACATAGCTGATCACCTGTGGAGGAATACGGACTGGGATTTGATGGCAAACAAGAAGCTCTAATAATTGGGATTGAAACTGAAAATGCGCGCGTACAGCTGTTCAGTCCGCGGACAAGTCCCATCAACTGCAGGGACATGGGCATGGCAGCATGGCATATTTTGCAAAGTGCCACCACCTGACTACAAAACTCACAATGAGGAATGCCCATTGTGTCCCGTTTCTGCGACTGCCACGCATTTACTAGCGACAGTCTCACGGACCTTGGCCCAATCCCGGTTTCCGCTAGTCTGGGATTCGAACTCTCAACCCTGTCAGTTTCAAGTCCTTAACAGTAGAAAGATCAGGGCGGGTATTTAAAAAACTCCACATTTTTCTGAATCTCCTAAACTTATTCTACTAATTGCCATGAAAATCCAGAACACTGACTACAAATTTACGCTCCATCCGATGAAACAAATTCCAGAATTACAAAAAATCGACATCGTCGAGATGTGTTCTACGATTCTGGTGGCAAAAACCAAAACAATAGGCAAATATTTTCTGTTCACAAATTGTTATCATGTAACCATGTCGGCTACTATTGTGGACTATGTTGTATTGACTATATTGTTATTTATACACTTTTGAACAGATATAGATTTGCCAAAGAGGTTTATACTGAGCAATGTTATTTGTACGTGTCACCAGGGTCTTCGACAAGAACCGCTGAATATCTCGACTATACTGACGTTCGATGGCTTTGAATGTCAGTTCATCGTAAAGAGCGGAAATTTTTTGATTCAGATGGTGGACTTTCACGAAAATTGGTCATTCGGTTTGGGAGCTATTGTGAAATTGGCAGTGCGTATATCTGAAATAACCCCGTAGTCTTTCCTCTAGAGGGAAAAATAGTGTTCTTTCAACTGTCAAATAACAGCTAAGCAAAGGCCGGGGCTTACCTGGTCCCACTGGAAGGAGACGCAGCGGCGCAGCGCCAGCTCGATGTCGTCGGTGCTGGCCGAGTTTTGAAAGCCGCAGAGACGCCAGGCGCGGGGATGCCGCGACACCCGGACAAAGCGGAACTCGGCGAGGCGCCGCTTCTCTGGCCGCGCGCCGGACGCCTTTGAGTCCTCGTCGCCCAGCTCGTCGGCATAGTCAACGTCCGAATCCAGCTCGCCGTCCCGCATATCAGTGCCGTCATCAGAGTCTTCGTCAGACCCGCCGCTGGGGTTGTCGATTTTGCTCATTATCGCATCGGGTGCCGCACCTGACGCATTAGAACGGATATCTTTGAGCTTGATTTTCAGAATTCCCTTGCCACTCATTCCTTTAGCCGCAACATTCCCCCAGTCACCCAGTGCGTCAATCATTTGAATGTCTCACCAGGTTCTAGCTCCTCGGGGACAGTCGGATCGCACAGGATGCCAAGGCCGAGGCCCGCCGGTCCAACCGAGGCAGCGGAGGCGGCTGCCAGCAGGCCGGGTGGGTCGGGAACGCAGCGCTGGCCGGGCTGGCGGCCGTAGCGGACAGGCGGGCCGGCCTCCAGCCACAGGAAGTGAAGGCTGGGCCGGAATCCGACGCAGGAGTCTCTGGCGACGACCGAAGCGAAGGCCAGCCGGGTGGCGGTGCGGGGAGGCTGCCGGACCAGCGGCACCAGGTGGGTGGAGACGAAAGACCTGAGCAGCTTGGGCTTCCCAGCCTCCGGGCCGAGCGCGGAAGCCACGCGGGCCGCATAGCCGGAGCCCAGGATGCTGTCGAACAGCAGCCAAGGCGCCGGGTCCAGCGAGGCGGCGGCCGCCAGTGACGATGCTGCATTGTCATCGCTGGTGAGCTGAATGTACAGCGGCTTCACCCAGCTGGCATTGCTGTCCAGATCGCTGTTAAGGCTGTTCAGCATCTGCATCCACTGCGCATTTGGCATCAAGCTGGTTTGCAGGCAGCCAGAGCCGCTGGCATGGTCCAGCAGAGTCCGGCTCGTGATGCAGCTGTTCCAGTACTTCAGACGGATGTTCAACTCGCTAAACCAGAGGCCATGGGTGAGCAGCAGGTCGGAGCGCACAATGCCCACACCGGCAGTCATGAGCTGTAAGGTGTGCTTGGAATCTGCCAGGTGGGTGGCCAGCTCTGAACCTTTACTGAAGCCGCATGAGCACAGAGTACATTGCCAGCGGTGGCGCTGAGGTTGCTGTCCGCCAGGGCCGCCGCTTGAGCTGGCAAAAGCCTGTTAATATTTAGTGCATGCATGTTGTAATACATATACAATAATTAGCTCATGTAGTGCAAAATGTGTATTTATTATTTAGCACTAAAAACCAATATATACAACTGAAATATTTTGACTATGGAAAAAAGGAATATAGGTCCTTTTCTCTAAATTAGGTATCAAATCTTTGACATCTTATAGCCAAATTCATCATTAAATAAGTTTTAAGTGATGAAAGAGTCTACCAATAAAAATTGTTTAATATAACACAACAAAGTGACTAAAGTAGCCCAAGTCATTTCATCAGAGCCCTGACAGAAATGTTGTAAGTGTTTTAACACTACACTATCAAAAAAGCATGCTACGGCAAAAATGGTAGTCTATGGCAAGAATAGGCAATAAAATAATGGGCCTAATTCAAGGATTCTGTGTGTTAATAGTCTATGGCTATGTGCACAGACCATTAATGCACTAAAAAGCCTTGTATTAATCTACCATTAAAATCTCTGAAGAATACATAATTACCTGCATGTTACACCTGTTGTGCATTGCATATGGATAGATATGCAATAATGCTGTTGAAATCAAAAGATTATGATAATAATAAAAAATAATTATATTTAAACATCATTTTTAGTGGGTTTTATACAACTGTTTTATACAAGGCTATTGTCCTAATTATCATTCAGTTGACAAAGTGACAATGTTTAAATGGTTATTTCTAGCATGATGATAGTGTTTACAAAGTGATAGGCCTAAGCATGTTGGCTCTCCTAGTTGGTTATTTGATGAAGTGACCAACTTTAGTAAATTAGTTACAACCCAGTTGAGACATGGCAGTTGACAAAATGACTACAATACAGTTTAGTGACCTACAGTAGCTAATTTTTTAGAGTTAAACACTTATTTAGCTATCTTCAGCTGGTATGAATTGAAATTAATATTGAATTTGATATAGATTTTGATTAAAACTAGTAACTGTTATGGTTTTATATATAAGTACAAAAGTTAAATTAAATTTTCAATTACAACATATCTAGGTTTTGTTTTTTAAGTAAAAAAATATTGATATTCAACAGTTGCCTTAAAGGTAAGGCTATAATGCCACTGATGATGACCTAGTGCTTAATACTAGATCAATCCTGCCCTATTGCCTGTACTGTATATAATAATTATAAACCAAGAAGCACCAAACACATTAACTGACTGCCTACTAAGACTACTAAGGCAGAAGGGGTGCTGGTCACTTTATTAACTAGCCGATTATACAGTAACTATACATACTTGATATACTGCTGTATATACTATACTGCATACTCAGCCTTAGTGATCTGTAGTCAAGAATGGAATGGTGTAGGCATAAAAGGCATATAGTATATATTAATATATATGCTTTTATTATTTACTACATTTATCCCTAAAACATATTCCCTGGCCCATGAAGCACTGAATAAAGAATAGCTTCTGCTTGCTATTATAAGGTAGGGGCCTACTATAAAGTATATAGTACCTTCTGCAACAAGGATAAACTCAATAACATTGGTAGCTTCTTCTTGGGAAGTCTTGTACTGCTGGGCCCTCTATTAACATTTCAGCAAGAAAGACAAGCTCCTTAAATGGACCTGCATCAGGAGCATACAGTTCAACTAAGAAGCAAGCAGCCTCCACTGTCACAACCTCCGCTGCTACAACCACTGACATTGACCACCTCTGGCACAACCTCCACCTGATTCAGCTGTCCAATTAAATTTTGGAATTAGAATTGAGAATTTAGAATTATATTTTTTAGCAGAGAACAAACTTAGCAAAGAACACTGCACCCCTTTAGCAGAGAACCAATGGGCCCCTGTAGCAAGGTTTACCCCCTTTAGTATAGTTAAATGTAAGCGATGACCAAGCACGTTTCAGTTGTACATGTAAACCCATGCCATACACATAGTCACGATGCATTTTCGCGGTTAGTTGAAAACTAGTTGACGAAACATCCAAGAAAGCTTGGTCACTTCGTCAACCACAGATTTTAATCCTTGGCAGTTCCGGTCACTTCATCAACTACAAATTAGGGCACCCCTTAATTCTGGTCACTTCGTCAACCATTTGACGAAACGGAGTTGACTAGGATCCGAAAGGAGGTAGGGTGCACCATGAAAGCAAAATGATCTAATTTTATATCTGAACATGTAATGGTTTCCTGATGGATATTCAGATTGATATTCGATTAATCAAAATTCTATAAAATTAAACAAACTCGGAGTGTCGACACTTTATATTCTCCATACAGCAACCGAGATATGATACCGTGACAAATTTCTACCAAATTGGACTGGTAGTTTCGGAGATAATCACCTGTACGTGGTGCTCGCCATCTCTGTAATGTATTTCAATAGGCTCCATTGATATTCGCAGGAGAGACACTTTGGCTTAATCCACACTGCTCACACTTTATATTCTCCATACAGCAACCGAGATATGATACCGTGACAAATTTCTACCAAATTGGACTGGTAGTTTCGGAGATAATCACCTGTACGTGGTGCTCGCCATCTCTATAATGTATTTCAATAGGCTCCATTGATATTCGCAGGAGAGACACTTTGGCTTAATCCACACTGCTCACACTTTATATTCTCCATACAGCAACCGATATATGATACCGTGACAAATTTCTACCAAATTGGACTGGTAGTTTCGGAGATAATCACCTGTACGTGGTGCTCGCCATCTCTGTAATGTATTTCAATTTCAATTTCAAATATGACATGTACGAAAAATGTCAGGTAGCGGTAACAGGAAAATGAAAATGCACACTTTTGGTAACAACTCGTTACTATCATTTTTGTTTCCAGACCATGGTAACGGGAAAAAGTAACGATTCAAAAAGTAACGATTTTTACCAATTCGGTAACTAGTAACGAGTAATGCGCCCAACACTGATTGTTGTAGAGCGGTTTTAGGGATGTCTGCAAACCTGACTGGGGGATAATTTGCAAACTTCAGCAGGGATTTTTTTATTATTGAAGGTTTTTGGATGTGACTGTCCCGAATGTGGCACAACATTGCTAGTCACGTCTAAAATCGGAATGGATTGCTATTTCAGTGTTGCAGAACAATCCATTTACACAGGCTGGGGCACAAAAATAGCAAATTAACTAGTAAGAATACTTGCATTTGTAACACTACATATGTTCTGTAAGTTTGACTTCAGTATCTCGTGAATTGTCTCTACGAGCCGAACATGCTAAAACATGTGTTGCAGACAAATTCAGCAGATCGGTAACTGTCTGATGCCGAAATGGAGCCAACCGTAGCGCAGATCTCGTGATACCAATAAAGGCAGGATGGACATTCGATCTGAACAACATGAATTATAATTAATTGGGGTATGCAGTGATTTGTATTTCTGTAATAATTTAAATTATTACAGAAATTTGTCACTGTATCATATATCGGTTGCTGTATGGAGAATATCAAGTGTGAGCAGTGTGGATTAAGCCAAAGTGTCTCTCCTGCGAATATCAATGGAGCCTATTGAAATACATTATAGAGATGGCGAGCACCACGTACAGGTGATTATCTCCGAAACTACCAGTCCAATTTGGTAGAAATTTGTCACGGTATAATATCTCGGTTGCTGTATGGAGAATATAAAGTGTGAGCAGTGTGGATTAAGCCAAAGTGTCTCTCCTGCGAATATCAATGGAGCCTATTGAAATACATTATAGAGATGGCGAGCACCACGTACAGGTGATTATCTCCGAAACTACCAGTCCAATTTGGTAGAAATTTGTCACGGTATCATATCTCGGTTGCTGTATGGAGAATATAAAGTGTGAGCAGTGTGGATTAAGCCAAAGTGTCTCTCCTGCGAATATCAATGGAGCCTATTGAAATACATTACAGAGATGGCGAGCACCACGTACAGGTGATTATCTCCGAAACTACCAGTCCAATTTGGTAGAAATTTGTCACGGTATCATATCTCAGTTGCTGTATGGAGAATATAAAGTGTGAGCAGTGTGGATTAAGCCAAAGTGTCTCTCCTGCGAATATCAATGGAGCCTATTGAAATACATTACAGAGATGGCGAGCACCACGTACAGGTGATTATCTCCGAAACTACCAGTCCAATTTGGTAGAAATTTGACACGGTATCATATCTCGGTTGCTGTATGGAGAATATAAAGTGTCGACACTCCGAGTTTGTTTAATTTTATAGAATTTTGATTAATCGAATATCAATCTGAATATCCATCGGGAAACCATTACATTATCTGAACGAGAATCGAAATTCTTAGAAAATCAACATTAGAAAATCAAGTTTAATCGGCTTGCAGAGATCCAAAGTGCAACATTTTCAGTAATATAAACGTTGTTAAAAACTTAATTTTAAACTTCTATCTCTTTTTATAACATAATAAGGCAGAAACAACAAAACTTTGTTATTCTCGGAGAGCAGCGACACTATCGATTTTCAAGTTGCACAAGCTGAAGCATTTTTTTTAAATGCCACAAAAGTAATTAAGCGACGCAGCTGCGCATTGAAAGCTTTCTGAATTTATTTTTTTGCTTCAAAGCCTCATTCTATTTTTCTAATGAAAAAACTTACTTAAATTGTATGTAAACTTCCATAGAAACTACCTAAATTAAGAATCTTCTGATACAATGAAGTACAAAACATAATTCATTTCTTTTTGACTATCATGAAAATGTATTTAACTTTTTATAGCATAGCTTTTTACAAATCTTTTTACTTTTTACATACTTACTTGCAGATTCCATTGATATTAAATGATATTCAAAAGCATTATTTCTCTGAAATCTGAATTACAGTGTAGCTAGAAGAAGATACAAGGAAAATATATTCAGTTATTATTTTATTTTTTGTTTTGTTTCTTATAAATGATTAAAGAAATTAAAAAGTAATACTGACACTACTTTTAACTTTTGTTTTTAAATTTCTTTAGCAGTTAATTTTTTTAGAAAAGTTTATTTCCAAAGAAAAGAATGTCTTCTTGATATAACACGATGTTCCAATAAGTTTGCCAGGCTGTTGTAATTGAAATTGTTTTCCTTTGACATAACACTTTTCTGTTTTAAATACACCCCTGTTTCAGTTCCTAGAAGCAATATAGACGGATAAAAGTAATGACGGAACTGTTAAACGGTTCGAAAGATCAAAGGCTGCTTAACTTTCGCCGCCGATTTCTCGATGTCAAATTCGACTTGGAGGGCACGCCGTATGTTGCCATCGAAAATATTGGTAGGTGCTTTTAAGTGCGGGATTTAATCATGATTTGACGTTTAGGACTTGAACAGTGAGTGTTGTTTTAATTTCCATGCTCCGTGAATTGTAGGCGCAGGCGCGTACGGTGTGGTCTGCTCAGCCGTGGACAAGAACAGCAACGAGAAGGTAGCCATAAAGAAAACTACTCACATCTTTGATGCCATCTCCACGGCCAAGCGCACCTACAGAGAAATCAAGATTCTGCGCCACTTCTCCCATCCTAACATCATCTCAATCAAGAGCATCATCGTCCCGAAGCAGAAGGACTTTGCAGAGCTTTATGTGGTCTTCGATCTGATGGAGAGTGACTTACACAAAATTCTCTCATCAAAGCAGCCGCTGTCTATTGAGCATACCCAGTAAGCTGAGCAATGAAGAGCAGAACTTTAAGGAACAGAGCAATGCAAAGTTACTCATCTACTTTCAAAACCGCAGGTACTTTCTGTACCAGCTGTTGTGCGGCTTGAAGTACGTTCACTCGGCGGGTGTCACGCACCGCGACCTGAAGCCCAGCAACTTGCTGGTGAACTCAAATTGTCAGCTGAAAATTGGCGACTTTGGTAGGCTCACTAGTAGATTGTGCTGTGAATTCTAATTTCCACTCGCTCACCAAATAAAATTAGTTGAATTGTCCAATTCTTAGAAGGCAAATTGTAAAGCGCATGAATAAGGCTCTTAGTTCATCAAATTACTACGCAAAAGATGGTAACATGTCCGAACTCTCGCACCAAGGTCCTTGAGCGAATCCGTGGCGAGGCTCCACATTAATTTGGGGCGCAGCAGCGGGATGAAGGCTTGGTGGCTTGTCGTGCAATTTTGTACACTCAATCAGTGGCCACAGCCCCAGCAAGTATAATTATTGTCAGTACGGCAAAAGGCTATTCCAAAAGTATTTATTATCAATTAATTCTGACCACAGGCATGGCCAGAAGTCTGCCAACAGCGGTCCAGCAGCAGCAGCAGAATCAGCAGCCTCGGCAGCAGCAGGGGTCCTCGCAGTCGGCTCCGACGATCTACGTGGCCACCCGCTGGTACCGAGCACCGGAGCTGCTGCTCGGCCATCCGAGCTACACCAGCAGCGTTGACCTCTGGTCCACCGGCTGCATCCTGGCCGAGATGCTGAACCGGGCGCCGCTGTTTCCGGGCAGCGACTGCATTCGCCAGCTGGGCCTCATTGTGGGCAGGCTGGGTCCGCCACCACAGGAGCTGCTGGCCGCTTCCTGCTCTGATGTAATTCGCGACTTAGTCAGCGGCATGGCCGCGCAGCCGCCTGTTCCGCTGTCGGTTTTGTTTCCGGGAGCGACTAGGAAGGCGGTGGATCTGATGGGCAAACTGCTGTGTTACTTGCCGCATCGGCGGCTCACAGCCGAACAGGTGGGGCTGGATAATTTGCTGGTGGGCTGAATGAGTTGCTGGTAGGGCTGGATAATTTGCAGGTGGGGCTGGTTGAGTTGCTGGTGGGGCTAGATAATCAGTGTACATGGCTTGATTATGGCCAAATCGGCAGAAACTCTGCATTGAATCACAACTGCCACAACACCCGCAACCAGGCTCTGGGCCACCTGTTCCTGAATCGGTTCCGCAACCCCCTGGCCGAGCCAGCATGCTCGGCCCCGTTCGATCCGGCGGCACTCGAACCGCCTGACGAGACTCGGGAAGGGCTTCGTGCCGCCCTCCTAGACGAGGCCCAGAAAGCGGCTCTGGCGACACCGACCACCGAGGCAACGCCCCCGACAGCGGCGCTCGCAGCTGCGCCGGCCGCGGAACACATGCCTGCCGCCACAGCCGCTGCCACCGCAGCCGCCGCAGCTACCACCGTCTCGCATTCCAAACCAGCTCCGGCACCAGGCAGCAAGTCGAAGGGCCAACAAAAATCCAGCGCTTGCGGGACCGTCGGTACCAGCAGTGGCACTTCCGGCCACCACCACTACGTGAACCGGTCGAAGTACTTCCGCAATTGTGAAGGGCCGCGGATAACGGTTAGCGAGCATACGAAGGACATGCTCAAGCGGGCGCTGCTAGGCAGCCGGGACTCTGGCGCCGAGGGTGGGCCCAGCGGCGGCGGTGGCCGAGGCGGTGGTCGGTTGACGGCCGCACAGCGCAAGCAGGAGCGGGAGGCGCGGAAGCAGCGCGCCGAGCAGCGACGCCGACGAGTTGGAAATCTGAACGCTGCCAGCACCGCCGCTGCCGCCGATATCAGTGCCGCCTCCGCCATCGACGCGGCTAGCGCTGCAGGAAAAGCTCCAGCTAGTGTAGCGAAACCAGGCGTTTCCATGGCAACTGGAGTCACTGCGGTCATCGGAGTCGGCGGTGTCGCGTCAACTACGGGAGCCGCTGCGGATTTGTCTACGGAGGACCAGCGCTGTCTGGAAAAGTGGCGTCGGCTCACACCAGCGCAGCGCATGGCGCCACAGCAGCTGCCGCAGGCACAGATCCTGCAGTCCGATCAGCAGCAACCGCCGATGCTGGACTGCCTGGTGAGCGGTTGCGGCGGTGCGCCGGCAATGACGCCACCCAACCTTCCAATACAACTGCCCATTGTGCCCAGCCGCATCTCCATCGATTTGGACACTGAAGACAACGACGCCGAGGCGGCCGCCCTAAGCGCAGACTTCATGCAGATGCTCGGCCTGGAGGATGTCGCCAATCCCTGCGCCTCATCTGCGGCGGCCGTCGGGGGCGCCGGATTCCAGTCCTTTGCGCCGGCGCCGCTGCAGACGCCGCGCGGCACGGGCCTTGGCTACGGGATCAGCATCTCCGACCTGGACGGTGACGACGCTGACGGGCAGCTTGACATGTTCAACCAGATGGGCCTCGAGCAGCCGACCAGCGCCGAAGCCATGCGAGACTTCCTGGACGTCTGCAACGGCCTCGACCTTCAGCTGAGCTAATTTGTCTGGGGAGAGACAGGTGGCGGAGTCTTACCTGGCATTGAGATTCTGCTCCGACCCCCCTTCGTACCCTTCAACGATCTGTCTTTCCGATTTTCCTGCTTTCTTTAGGCTGGTTAAGAAGAAGTTGGGCATTGGTTCCTGCTATGAATATATTGCTATTCTCAAACTATTTAGCCTCGCAGTGCAATCAATATTTCCCATTTAATTTTGTGTCTAAGCCCAAATCGATTTGGAGTTTTCTGAGGCAGCCTTTTTCAATCAAGTTTTTATTCCAGGCGCTCATTAGCCGTTATGTAAATATTCTTCACAACATTCCAGTGCTTACACGCAAAGCTCTTGCAAGTTTCTTCTAGCTCAATTGTTTTGGGTATGATATTCATATTTGCCATTGATTCCTCTATTGAATTATTCGGGGGAATTAAATATGCTGTGTACTTGCAGCGGTAGTCACTCGAAATTCACCGCCTAGACTTGAAGACTTCCAGATGTTATGATTTAGAAGTCCCTAGTTCCACGAACTAGACTCAAGATGGACTGCAGCTTAAGGCTTGCATGTGCAATAGCTTGTATCGTCATAAACTACGATTTAGCTAGCTGGCAGAAAAAAATGCTTTTGCAAAATTGTTACGTTTTGTGCATATTTGTGCAAATATTCCGGGTTTACGTAAACGTTTCGCGTTCGCATAAATATTCCGGGTTTTACGTTCCCATTCTATTGTTAACGGCTTTGCTTAACAAAAAAATGTTTACTTCCGCTTTTAGCTGAAAACGATTTTTTGGTAATAGTCTGCCAAAAATGAAGACATCACTATGCTTGTGTTTTTTATTCAATCGTTTTGGCTGTGCTGCTGTTAAACAGAAATTTATCAACACATTAAAACGGGTGATACGACTTCAATTTATTGAATGTAAACACGACTGTAAGCAGACGCATCCCGTGTACAAAATTTCATTTTTAGTTAACAGTTTCATGTTAAATAATAGTTTGCGGAAACATTCCAAAGCTCCTTCCAAAACCTCTGCCTTATCTCATCTCTCCGTGTCATCTCAACACTGTCTCATGTCCACTCTATCTCATCTCACACAATGTCTAAAATCTCCTCTGCTCTCTCGTGTCTAATCTCTATTGCGTCTCGTTTTCCCCTTTTTTTCTTTTCCCTATCTCCCAGATTGTTTCTCTTCTCTTCCGTGTCTCATCTCTGTTGTTTTATCCTTCTCCCTATCTTATCTCTAACTTGTGGTCTCTTAAATACTCTTTCGAGCCTCTATAAATTGTGCTATTTGATACCCAAATAAAGGGACCACCTACTCTTAGTAGTGCGCAAATATTTTCCTTATGAAGAGCCGCATGGCCCCCCGCAGCCGGACATGAGCCTGCAGGCTCAGGCCTCTCAACTGTGGGCGATGCTGGACGAGCTGGCCGCCAAGGACCCGGCCGGCTATCGCAGCTTCATCGACCGGCAGCTGGCCGACGGGCGCAGCCAGCTGGAGCCGCCACGGCCGCTTTTCTGCGCCGCCGTCGCCGTCCGCGTTGCCTCGCCGCACCTGCTCGGCCGCCTGCTGGCTGACGTCGCCGCTGAAGAACCGTCGTCTACGTCTTCAACTGACGATGGCGGCGACTCAGAGCACCTGTTGGCCGGCCTCCTGGCCGAGCTGAAGGTTGTCGACACTGGCGGCGGGAAGGCAGGCCACAAGCCTGCGGTCGGTTTTCCCACCGGCTTCTCGCCAGCCCGCCTGGTCGTCGTTTTCGTCAGCTGGAGTCGCGTCAAGAGGTGAGCTGATGTGGCAATACGCTTATCCGCCTACTGATTAGTAGGTTAGTGCGGACTTTCTGCCTAATTATAAAAATTGTATCCATGTGAAAGCTACGAGCGTACAAGTTTGACAGATGGCACATCGCAGCTCTCAAGCATGGCCTCTTCGCGTCTCACCCACCACCCTCAGCTGCGACCTGGCTGATCCGTCCGCCACCATCAGTGCTCACGTCGGCCGGCCGTTTCCATGCAGGCAGCTACCGGACGACCTCCTTCTGCCGATTGCTTTCAACGCCGACACTCTGCGTCAGGCTCTGCCAGCCGTCTGCCTGGCTGAATCGTCAGCATCTTCCACGCCTTCTGCGACTGCCGTGGCCACGGCTCTGACACGCGATGCCGACGCTCGCGGGTTCGTGGCTCACGCGCTACGTCACTGCCTGGCCCAACAGCTTCGCGCCTCCGTCGAGCCGCAGTCTGGCGATCTGCAGGACGACGATCGGGCCGTCGACTATCTGGCGACTTCGACTGAGTCGCTGTTTACGGAGCCGAACTTCGTTGCGGCGCTTCACCGGGCCCTCGGCTACCAGGCGGGCGACCTGGCGCTGCAGCAGCTGGTACAGGCGCAGACGCAGATGGCGCAGGCTCGGGAAGCGCCGCTTGTTGCTCCTCTGCAGCAGCAGCCAGCTGTGTGAGCTCCGTTGGGCTGCAAATCTTCACTTAGGCGGGGGGGCCATAGGCATGGGGTGAGGAGCGGGGCAGTAACGTGTTCTATCATTATGGTTCCTGAGCTCGAATCTGAGATTTAAGAGATTTGAGATTTGAGAGAAGGCAGATGGGCAGATCTGTTGTTTCTTATGGCTGCGTGTCGACTGCCTGCCCTGCGAGAATGTGTTTTTATAGCGGGAGAGGGGTAAGAAAAGCTGGCAAGGCGATGGTTGCTCCAGCCAATCAGCGCTCGTCAGATGAGTGGCTGCAAATCAGCTGATGCCATGGTTTCCATGATTTCAATTTTTTTAAACAGGGGTTTGCTTCCTCCCAATGAGCTGGATCGAGTAGCTGCCCAGGCAAGCCAGCAACAGCAGCAGCAGCAGCAGCAGCAGCAGCTAGAGCTGACGACCTCTTTGAATCGAGTTGAACGCATCCTCACCATGCGGGTCATGGTTGGCCAAGTCGCCGAATCTGCCGCCGATCTCGACGTCCGCCTGGAGCCGCGGCTGCTGACCATTCGCCGCGCCCTGCCAGACAATTGCGCGGACAGCTCGACCGCGGCGCCGCTGCTCTGCGCCCCGCTGCCCTGCGAGGTGGCGCCAGACGAGGCCAAGGCGCAGTTTCTGCGTTCCAAGCGGCACCTGCTGCTGCGGGCGCCGGTTGTGGGGGCTCTACCGCCACCTTAGCGACTCCAGCATTTGTCGACTCGGACGGGCAGGTCCGATGGATTGCTAATCTATCCCAACCAGTGTGTGTTCTTAGAAGTTAGGAATTATTAATATAAAAAAATCTATATAAATCGTTGTGCCTTTTGTTTTCCGTGATTTTAACATGTTAATATTTACGTTTTTTGCATTCAATTTTTTTTACTCTGAAATAAAAATAAATCCGTCCATTTGAGTGAAGCTGTGCCACCTTTTCAAAAGCACTAATTCGCAGTTAGTTTATTGATTTTTTGAAATATTTTTGAAGCTAAGCGTTTTTTGTATAAAGTGCTCTGGTTGTAGAATTTTGACAGACAATTCCTAATCTACGCAATATTTTTCGGCCAATTTAACAAAACTGCCAAATTGTCTAATGCCTTTATGTAAAGCTCAGTATGCTCACAATCAGAATCATCTCTCTTTGTCTCATCTCTCCCTGTCTCATCTCTTCGCTGTCTCATCTCTCCCTGTCTCATCTCTCCCTGTCTCATATCTCCCTGTCTCATCTCTCCCTGTCTCATCTCTCCCTGTCTCATCTCTCCCTGTCTCATCTCTCCCTGTCTCATCTCTTCGCTGTCTCATCTCTCCCTGTCTCATCTCTCCCTGTCTCATATCTCCCTGTCTCATATCTCCCTGTCTCATCTCTCCCTGTCTCATCTCTCCCTGTCTCATCTCTCCCTGTCTCATATCTCCCTGTCTCATATCTCCCTGTCTCATCTCTCCCTGTCTCATCTCTCCCTGTCTCATCTCTCCCTGTCTCATATCTCCCTGTCTCATCTCTCCCTGTCTCATCTCTCCCTGTCTCATCTCTCCCTGTCTCATCTCTCCCTGTCTCATCTCTTCGCTGTCTCATCTCTCCCTGTCTCATCTCTCCCTGTCTCATATCTCCCTGTCTCATATCTCCCTGTCTCATCTCTCCCTGTCTCATCTCTCCCTGTCTCATCTCTCCCTGTCTCATCTCTTCGCTGTCTCATCTCTCCCTGTCTCATCTCTCCCTGTCTCATATCTCCCTGTCTCATATCTCCCTGTCTCATCTCTCCCTGTCTCATCTCTCCCTGTCTCATATCTCCCTGTCTCATATCTCCCTGTCTCATCTCTCCCTGTCTCATCTCTCCCTGTCTCATCTCTCCCTGTCTCATATCTCCCTGTCTCATCTCTCCCTGTCTCATCTCTCCCTGTCTCATCTCTCCCTGTCTCATCTCTCCCTGTCTCATATCTCCCTGTCTCATCTCTCCCTGTCTCATCTCTCCCTGTCTCATCTCTCCCTGTCTCATCTCTCCCTGTCTCATATCTCCCTGTCTCATCTCTCCCTGTCTCATCTCTCCCTGTATCATCTCTGTGTTTCATCTCTCCCCTGTCTCCGAGTAACACCCCTGTTAGCCATTGTTGCCGCTAGTCATAACACAGCCATCGTTGCTGAGAATAATTTCATAGATTTGTTTTTCAGGCCGACATTATACCGCTTGGCGTCGGACCGCCGCATCCCTGCCAGCTCGAGGGTGTCAAACAGACCGGATCAGGTGCGAATTGATTCAAAATCCTTTTTGTAATCACAGGGTCTTCAATGGTTTGCTGTCAGAATCACGGTCACAATTCACTGTCAGTAAGCAATAGCAGTTTGACGGGGGTGAAAAGCAGCATTTTTACTGATTTACTGATTAGCCGATTTCTGTCCCCTCGCCTGCCCCCTACCAGACGCTTTAACCTGTCTGCAACTCATCCACTTACCTTGGGACTCATCGTGAGCACAGTCTGTTATTTGGCTGACCTTCCAGGCTGCATCATCAAGGAGGTGACCTTCCCGGGCCTTGGTCGTATCGACATCGACGAGATCCGGTTTCGCAACTGCCACACAGGCTTTCTCACGGTGCGCGTCCGCTACGCCCAGCAGCAGCAGCCGCCTCCGCCTTCGGCTTCCTCCGGCGGGCGTCGATCCGCGCAGGCGACGCCGGGCGAATGGCGCACCTGCGTCCACCGCCGCCGCCTGATGCCCGATCTGCACAGCGAGCTGGGTGGCCTGGCCCAGTTCCGCCTCGGCCAGCAGGACTGGCAGGCCCCGGTGACGGGGGTGGCCGCCGTCCGCCTGGTGCTGATGCAGCCGTCGCCAGTTTGGCGGGAATTCGGCATCGAGTCGCTGCAGATTCTGCGGCGTCGCCCAGGCGCGTCAAACTCGAGCATTGGCTCCCCAGCCGATCCGCTGGCTCGAATCTCCATCGCCAGTGACGAAGCCGGAGAGGCAGGCGGCGGCAGCGGCGGCCTGGCCCGCCTTCCTGGCATGTCGCACCGCCTGTCGGAGTTGCTGGCCTCGGCGGCCTTCCTGCGTTATCGACGTTTGGCAGCCGCGTCGCCAGCCATGGCCGCCTACGAAGCCGGCGATGCCTACGATGTCAGCCTGCTGCATTTCACCGCCTGAAGTTGACGCGATGCCTGCGGCCCGCTGAATGGCCTTGAGGCCTTGGACATTTTCTGCAAGCTTGTTTGACACAATTTTCTCTCCAGGTAGTACCGCATCAATTCCTTGATGAAGTATATATAGATAATAAATTAAAGTTAATTCAATGCTTTATGTACATACGAGTGACATCGCCCTTCTCTTGCGCATCTCTTGACCATCAACCCCTCCCCGATATCGATCGCACCGTCTGTCTGACCATCAACCCCTCCCCGATATCGATCGCACCGTCTGCCTGACCATCAACCCCTACCCGATATCGATCGCACCGTCTGTTTGACCATCAACCCCTCCCCGATATCGATCGCACCGTCTGTTTGACCATTAACCGCCACCCCAATGTCGATTCGCGATCACGCTCTCAGCTTTTTTTTGTTGTGAAATTTTCTCAGTTCACGATTTATTTTCAAATTGGCTGTACAGATGTGTGGGCCTGCTCTACTTAGTCCGTCCGAAAAATTCTCTCCTTCGATGCATTCGCTTCGTCAGAGCACGAGGAAATATATTACGAGTACAAAAATAAAAGCATTTGAGCATGAATTACTCAAGAACTCAATAAGTTGAGCGAGCGAACTCAAAAATTTGTTGGAAATGTTTTTTTCTTTTTCGATTTTACATCCAAGGCAGAGAGCTCTGTTGAATCTGTTTAAAAGTGCAACCATCGATTTTGCTTCGAATGTTGACGAGCCTCAGATTTTCATTGCGCCTGAGAAGCGATTTCCTAAATTAAAAAACGTTCGCTGCACCGCTTCATTGTCCCGCGGCTCACTGCTCGGCTATTCCATTGTCCTAGCAGCGACTTTTTCCTAACCTTCTTTGGACAATGCCCCCTCCGACAACTCAAGCAGATATGCGGAGCCATCAGTTTATTGGAGAGCGGAGAAGCAAGGCCTGTTTTTGCTGCTTTTTTGTCGTGCCTAACAATGGCCCATTGTGACGCAGGTCGCATTCTTCCGCGATGGCTGATAGACATCTCCAACTGGTTGGTTTCCAGGGGAAATGTTTTGCGGAAAAACTGTTTTGGGCTGACAGGATAAAAGGAAAATAAAAAAAGATAAGGATACGAGTGTGCAACAATTACTCAAAGTGATTTTTGCAAATGAGAAAGCAAGAAGTTTTTTTAAAAGCACAGAAAAAAATAAATTTACAATTAACGAGAACATCTTGAAATTAAAGTATTTTATTGGAGAAAGTCTGCGAGAAAAATTCATAGTTTGTGTGCTATGCCAGCTCGGAACATACGAGCGTAAATGATAAAATTTTTAAGTCACTTTTCGAAATTCTTATTTATGCGATGAAAATAGACGGTAGATACAGGAGCTTCTCTGTTGCTACGGTAACCAATATTCGCCGTTTCTGCTTCTGCGCTGTTGCCAGGGTAACCAGTCGACCAACGGCTTTGAAGTGGCGGCAGGCCAAACTCGGAGACTCGGCCCTCGAGACTGCGACCGCTGGCTCTGGCCGCTTCAAGGCGGTGCAGCCGGCGTCGCTCAGCGCCAGCCAGGAGCTCCGCGGCCCGTCTCTCCGACAGCAACTGCAGCTGCAGCATCGGCGGCAGCGTAGTCACCTGCCTGTGCATGGCATGGCTGCCTGTTGTGGGTAGTAATTTATAGCGGAATTTAGCTAGTGACTGAACACTCCACTCCCCTGACTCACCTTACACTCCACTGCCTCACCTGACACTCCACTGCCTCACCTGACACTCCACTGCCTCACCTGAAACTCCGCTGCCTCACCTGACACTCCACTGCCTCACCTGACACTCCACTGCCTCACCTGACCCAACCTCAATATGAAGCAAGTGGTTCAGCGAACTCACTGACTGTCTCCTCTGAGCCGCGCGCCGCAGCGGCCACGGGAGCCTCGGCTCGCAGCCGCGCCATCGCGGACCTCGCCAGCTGCAGCGTCCGGCTGCCCGGACCCTCCGCTCTGGCCGCCGAGCGCACCGCAATCGCATTGCGCTTTTCCAGGTAAGGAAAGCTGGAGCTTCCACTGCCACCGCCTCCGCCCCGCGCCTGCCGACACTCGGCCGCGATGCGGGCCACCTCGCGTCGATGAACGGCTTCGAAGGTGCGCATCTGCCGGCGGAGCTGCTCGTCGGCGCAGGCGTTCTGGTTCTCCGTGATGCGCCAGCTGCGCCAAGTCGATTGCGTCGCCGCCGCTGGCATGCTGGGCTCCCGATGACTTTGACCGGCTGCTCTCGTTTCTCTTATCACCTCGCGATTATTTTTTCATTGGAGAGTCCACTCCCACCCCAGCCGAAACCCGCCGTTACTGGCTGGTGTGTGCGTGTGCGTGTGTGTGTGTGTGTGTCCTTTCATTCTTTCATTACCCAGTGAGCACATACTGTATGAGTATTATATAAAGTGTCGACTTCCGGCCATTGAATGAGATATTGAATCTGTAGGCTGAGCGATTGTACTGGGGCTGACAATGTGTTTCAATTATAGGCGAGAAGCTGTGAACTGCAGACCAGTTTAATAATCAGAATTACCTGTTAGATTCGCTGCATATGTGGCGGTGCACTTTTTGTCTCCATGCTGCAGCCTAGTTGAAGCCTGGCTAATGGACTTCGGGTCAACTTGAAATGCTCACTTTATGATTTGGCGTGCAGCTCATACTTAGCTCGTAAATGGCATTTGGATGTGTATATTGGACACTGTAGCAAACACTGCGGTATTTAATTGGGTCCTTTTGTTGAATTCTCTTGACTTCCTCTCGTGCTTATCAATACGTCACACTCTAAATACTGTCAATGTGTAAAGAGAGAATGGTTGGGCAGATCAGAGGAACATAGATTGAAGGAGTCCCGACTTTCGGCGTGATTCCGATCGCGCAAAGGTCACTAGAGTAAATGTGAGAAGGACATAAGGGGAAGATGGATAGAGCGAAGAGGAGAATTGCATAGAGGGGTGGCTTGCAGACATTGTGGCACAGCGCCACAGGAAAGTGAACCGAATTAAACTTAGCCGCCTGGAGAGGCGCGGCCAGGCGATCTGTGACGAGTGTGCAAACAGACAAAATGCTCAGCCAAGCTGAACCGGTGGAGATAAGCGGAGAAGTGTGCTCAGCTGAGTCCCGCCTCGCCGCGCTGAGGTGTTGACATTGCGCCTTCACTAATCTTGGTCTGTATGAGTGCAGAACAAATTTGTTCACTTTCCCTTGATCATCCATGGCTCACCCATGGCTTGTGTTGACTTGTCTGGGCGCTTGGCATAAAAACACCCCCTATAGTTCCCTTGTTCCCTATTAGACACGATGGGTCTTCTCCAAGTATTTGCAAAGTGCACAGTGTCCAAGGTTTCATGTACGCTATGTGTTGGCTTATAGTAGTATCATGCAGTTTTAATTACAAAATAGAAATTACACCTTGCACAGATTGGACAGTTCATATAGCCTTGCTTTGCACAGTCTGTGGACTGGACAAGCCACCTGAATTTCTACCCACAGCTGGTGATGGTATCCAATTTACAGCTTGGTTAACTAAAGCGGTGGGAAATTAGTGTTTGAATTTTTTCTCCTGTTTTGAGGTTGAACAAGAGAACAAGCTCCTTAGATGAAGTTATAATTAGCTTTGAATTTGGATAAAGATGGACAAAGTTATCATCAACTGTAGCTTATATTTCTTGTGCTTATCAAATAATAATTTTGAAGTGTCTCCAGTCTTGTGTCAGACGGTATCAGTCGATGTACTCAGTTGTCCAATCGATTCCCGTTGGTCCAAAGCGGCTGGTCGGGCGGCACCTCCAGCCGCAGGTGCAGCCGGTCGCTGCGCACAAAGCGGCCTCCGTTCTCCAGCTTGGCCAGCTCCATGAAGTTGCGCAAGCCAAACCAAGGGCTTTGGCCCCCAGCCGGCCGCCTCAGGTAGGCGCGGTTGCTGCCGGCCTCGCCTCGGCCCGGCATCAGTACCCGGCTGTGATGGCGACCCTCGCCGGTGAGGTCCATAGCCGTGATGTACACCCGACGGTTGAAAGGCCACTCCAGCAGACTGTCAAAGTCTCCGGGCAGGAAGCAGATGAACACGGAGAGGCTTCGGCCGCGGACTTCGAGTGGAGGGGTGGCGAGGCTTAGCCGGTGGTGGCTGGTTGATTTTGGCTGAGCGATGGTGCTCAACCGAATTGCTCATTGCATAACTTCATTTACAGGTATATTAGCTAACCCTCGGAAGAGTGCAAAATAATCAATAAAACCCTCCCGAGACAATCCCCAGCTTATTAGTTCAGAGGTAGAGGCTCGCACCGGCCGAGTCGCCAAACAGGCAGGCGGACATCCGCATCCGGTATCCGTACGGGCCCAGCTGGAAGGGCTCGCTGACCAGACGTTCCTGCTGTCCGGCACGCGCCTGGCAGAAGCTCCGGCAGAAGTCGTCGATGCACCACACGAAGGATGGCAGCGGGGCCTGCAGTTCCACACAGCGCACGGAATCTTGAACACCATCCAGGCGTCCGTTGATCGACTGTAGCACCGATTGGTCCGACGCCAGCGCCTGGTTGAGGTCGGACAAAGCGCCCGCCGCGGCCAAAATCCCATTCAAATTCGAGTCGGTATTGAAGCTGTCCTTCTTGGAGGCACTGCTATCCAATTTCGCTGCTTTCTGTGTTGCCATCACCTTCAATTTGCAAAAACAGTTCTTCTTCCGGTCATTGGGTTATCAGTCGTTAGCTATTAGGAAATTGGAAAGGGAATTTCGAGGCTTTTTATCGCGTGCATGTGCGCCTGTACGCCATTTGTTCCCTCTGAGCGGGCTCAATTCTCAGCTGTTTTCTAATTAATCCGTAGAGCCAACCAATGGGGATCGAGATGAAAATACAGTAAGGTATTCACATTGAGAAATGTTAAGAAATTTGTAGATTAAAGCTCAATTGTAGGGAGCTTGAATTCAAAGAAATGAAGAGCTTAGCTTAATGAATTTTTATTCGTCAAGTAATTTCATGAGAATTGTGCGTAAATATTGCGAAATATCGGCTTTTTCGGCTTGCTCCCCCTGGCCTCAGCTCCGATCAGTCATCAGCCCAGAGTGGCCAGGTGAAAGATCCTCTCGGATCTCGGATTCCGGATGGTGAAATAAAAAAATCGATGTTTCTCCGAAGTGATCACAAGCACCAGAAATTTTCGTGGATTTATAGTCCCATTATTTTTGGGAGAGCAAATATTTAGCCGAAAAAAGGCTTCGAATAACAATAGCTTGATGCTCAGACTCCCCGTCCCGACCATCGAAATATCTTATCTTTCGTTGGAAGTCCATATTTTTTACTTCGACTTCAGGATGATAGCAAGGACGACTGAAGTGTCGTTTATGTCGTTTATCTACTTAAGTAGTCCTTGGATGATAGTTGTTCAACTTGTTCTTAATAATTTGCAATATAGCAACAAAAACAGCAGCGGAATTACGAATACGAATTCCGCTTTATAAGAGACGGAAACTTTTAAATTACGGAAAGCAGGAATGATGGTTGACACCATCACCTGATGAGAACGACTGACTGGCATCGTTCGTCGTTTGATGCAGTATCGTCACAACGTAATCCTTATGTTGATAGATTATTCGTAAAAAGAAGCTACTAGAATCATCTGCAGGAAGCTCCAGTCAAGTGCAATTACTAATGTATTTGCAAAAGGGCCCAAGGGGTCGGGTGTGAAATTAGTTACTCTATTTTATTTTTAACTTGACCGTTTTTTTCTTTGCTTTTAAATTAGGTAATGTGAACATGAAACTTTTTCTAAAAAATGTTTGTCTTTCGATCGTCTGTGCTCATCAGCATCTCTTAAGAACTATAAACTATAAACATAAAGTGAATACTTTTATTTTGCTATTATATATAGTTATACTTAACCACTAATAAAACAAATGCTAACAGTCCTCATAATTTTAGCAAAATGCGGTCAATTTTTTTAATTGTAGGGCAAAAAAAATTTTTTTGAGACTGACATATAACAATTTTTTTATAAACATACTTCAGCTGTGGTCTAAAACTAAGTTACTAAGCACATTCATTGGACCTATAATTAGCAAAAAACTAAAACCTACATAGAAATATGAAATTTAGACATTAGGCTACATTGCACTTAGTTAAAAATAAGGGTTGTGATTGATTGAGACATTATACTAAGTAAAAGTCCTATGGTTAGCTGGCTTGTTATCTACATATGTTGGCTTGTATAATCAGAATAGCAAAATATAAGGTTCTATTTTGTTGTAAAATTATTGATTTTATAACTTAATGATTTGTTAGAGACATATTTCTAAATGGGCTTTCTAAAGCAAGATTGATGTAAAACAATTATATAAAGTTTATTTCTGGCAAAAGCTATCTTAACACTTGGAATCCCCTAAATATATAAAGTCTAAAAACTCTCTAGGCTAGGGCCTAACCCTATTCATTCTGTACTCCTAAATAATACAGCTATAGAGATACAAGCCATGCAGTAAAAAGTTCATTTTTTATGCTGTCTGATTGAAGATTTTAAATAATTGTCTTGTTTTAAATAATTCACTTTTTTCCTTAAGCAATATCAATGAGTATAAATCCGCACTTTCCAGCTGGACAGCCTCCCATGATTCGCTTCATCCTGATCCAGAACCGCGCTGGCAAGACCCGTCTGGCCAAGTGGTACATGCACTTCGAGGACGAAGAGAAACAGAAGCTCATTGAAGAGGTCCACGCCACTGTCACAGTGCGCGACGCCAAGCACACCAACTTTGTGGAGTTTCGAAACTATAAAATTGTCTATCGCCGCTACGCCGGCCTGTACTTTTGCATCTGTGTCGACATTGGCGACAACAATCTCATGTACCTCGAGGCCATTCACAACTTTGTGGAGGTGCTTAACGAGTATTTTCACAACGTGTGCGAACTGGATTTGGTTTTCAATTTCTACAAAGTCTACACCGTTGTGGACGAGATGTTTCTGGCTGGAGAGATTCGGGAGACTAGCCAGACCAAAGTGCTGCGTCAGCTTATGATGCTGTCCACACTGGAGTGACAGCCATTGGTGACAGAATCATAGCAGGAAATGATGAAGCTAGAATCCCAGCAGGAAGTGATGTAGCTAGAATCGTAGCAGGAAGTGATGTAGCTAGAATCGTAGCAGGAAATGATGTAGCTAGAATCCCAGCAGGAAATGATGAAGCTAGAATCCCAGCAGGAAGTGATGTAGCTAGAATCGAAGAAGGAAATGATGTAGCTAGAATCGAAGAAGGAAATGATGTAGCTAGAATCGAAGAAGGAAATGATGTAGCTAGAATCGAAGAAGGAAATGGTGTAGCTAGAATCGTAGCAGGAAATGATGTAGCTAGAATCGTAGCAGGAAATGATGGAGCTAGAATCCCAGCAGGAAATGATGGAGCTAGAATCCCAGCAGGAAATGATGGAGCTAGAATCGTAGCAGGAAATGGTGTAGCTAGAATCGTAGCAGGAAATGATGTAGCTAGAATCCAAGCAAGAAATGATGTAGCCTGCTAGAATCATATTAAAATCGTTATGAAACACCGGCTTTGAACTTGTGGCCAAACTTTCTGCTTTGTTTTCCTCATTTGGTTTTGCCCTAAAAGTTTTTGTTTTGCACAATCCTTGTTTACCTTAGTTATCCTTATTTGATTAATAGAGAAAGGTTTTTAATTTACGGCTGACCATTATTTTCACTCATGCTCGTACAAATCAAGTTCAATGCAGTTTGGAGTCTTCAATAAAGTAAATTTTCTCTTAACACGCATGTTTAATACTTATCTATCACACTACTTAGTCAGTAGCGAGGATTGCATATTAATGTGCCTTGATGTTATTGATTCCATTGCGAAATCACGGAGTCATAAAAAGTTTCCTATGCCAGTCTATTGTAAGTCGGAGTTTCTACCCATTGTACCAAATCTTATCCGAACTTGTATCTGTTTTCTAGTACATGAATTTTGTGATTAGTTCTCATACCGATTAATTCCCAGCTTTGTCTTGCAGCAGGTAAATGTATTTGTTACCGTTTTATCAAGTTCTTTTCCATGACGTTTTATCGTCTGTTAATGCTATCAGCTGTGCTAGTGATAAATGTTCACAGAAATCTTTATTGCCACATTTTTCTAGCGAATAAAAGTGCCTTTTTATTGGACGCCGAGTTGCATCTCAACAGCTGCACTGGGATGATTCATTCTTGCTTGATTTATTTTAAGAATTTCAAGTCCGAAATCAGTTCCTCGAAAAGATCGGGTTAGAAAAGCTATATTTCCCTGCTTCAGAAATCTGTCCTGACTTGCTTCGAATATCCGTCCTGACTTGCTTCGAATATCCGTCCTGTGGTGCCTCGAATATCTGTCCTGACTTGCTTCGAATATCCGTCCTGACTTGCTTCGAATATCTGTCCTGAGTTGCTTCGAATATCCGTCCTGACTTGCTTCGAATATCTGTCCTGAGTTGCTTCGAATATCCGTCCTGACTTGCTTCGAATATCCGTCCTGACTTGCTTCGAATATCTGTCCTGAGTTGCTTCGAATATCCGTCCTGACTTGCTTCGAATATCCGTCCTGACTTGCTTCGAATATCCGTCCTGACTTGCTTCGAATATCTGTCCTGTCTTGCTTCGAATATCCGTCCTGACTTGCTTCGAATATCCGTCCTGACTTGCTTCGAATATCCGTCCTGACTTGCTTCGAATATCCGTCCTGTGGTGCCTCGAATATCTGTCCTGACTTGCTTCGAATATCCGTCCTGTGGTGCCTCGAATATCTGTCCTGACTTGCTTCGAATATCCGTCCTGTGGTGCCTCGAATATCTGTCCTGACTTGCTTCGAATATCCGTCCTGTGGTGCCTCGAATATCTGTCCTGACTTGCTTCGAATATCCGTCCTGTGGTGCCTCGAATATCTGTCCTGACTTGCTTCGAATATCCGTCCTGACTTGCTTCGAATATCCGTCCTGACTTGCTTCGAATATCCGTCCTGAGTTGCTTCGAATATCCGTCCTGACTTGCTTCGAATATCTGTCCTGAGTTGCTTCGAATATCCGTCCTGACTTGCTTCGAATATCTGTCCTGAGTTGCTTCGAATATCCGTCCTGACTTGCTTCGAATATCCGTCCTGACTTGCTTCGAATATCTGTCCTGAGTTGCTTCGAATATCCGTCCTGACTTGCTTCGAATATCCGTCCTGACTTGCTTCGAATATCCGTCCTGACTTGCTTCGAATATCTGTCCTGTCTTGCTTCGAATATCCGTCCTGACTTGCTTCGAATATCCGTCCTGACTTGCTTCGAATATCTGTCCTGAGTTGCTTCGAATATCCGTCCTGACTTGCTTCGAATATCCGTCCTGACTTGCTTCGAATATCCGTCCTGAGTTGCTTTAGAAGTCTGTCCTGAGTTGCTTCAGAAGTCTGTCCTGAGTTGCTTCAGAAGTCTGTCCTGAGTTGCTTCGAATATCCGTCCTGACTTGCTTCGAATATCTGTCCTGACTTGCTTCGAATATCCGTCCTGAATTGCTTCGAATATCTGTCCTGACTTGCTTCGAATATCCGTCCTGAGTTGCTTCGAATATCCGTCCTGACTTGCTTCGAATATCTGTCCTGACTTGCTTCGAATATCTGTCCTGACTTGCTTCGAATATCCGTCCTGAATTGCTTCGAATATCCGTCCTGACTTGCTTCGAATATCCGTCCTGAGTTGCTTCGAATATCCGTCCTGACTTGCTTCGAATATCCGTCCTGACTTGCTTCGAATATCCGTCCTGACTTGCTTCGAATATCCGTCCTGAGTTGCTTCGAATATCCGTCCTGAATTGCTTCGAATATCCGTCCTGACTTGCTTCGAATATCCGTCCTGACTTGCTTCGAATATCCGTCCTGTGGTGCCTCGAATATCCGTCCTGACTTGCTTCGAATATCCGTCCTGAGTTGCTTCGAATATCCGTCCTGAGTTGCTTCGAATATCCGTCCTGACTTGCTTCGAATATCTGTCCTGACTTGCTTCGAATATCCGTCCTGACTTGCTTCGAATATCTGTCCTGACTTGCTTCGAATATCTGTCCTGACTTGCTTCGAATATCTGTCCTGAGTTGCTTCGAATATCCGTCCTGACTTGCTTCGAATATCCGTCCTGACTTGCTTCGAATATCTGTCCTGACTTGCTTCGAATATCCGTCCTGAGTTGCTTCGAATATCCGTCCTGACTTGCTTCGAATATCTGTCCTGACTTGCTTCGAATATCTGTCCTGACTTGCTTCGAATATCCGTCCTGAATTGCTTCGAATATCCGTCCTGACTTGCTTCGAATATCCGTCCTGAGTTGCTTCGAATATCCGTCCTGACTTGCTTCGAATATCCGTCCTGACTTGCTTCGAATATCCGTCCTGACTTGCTTCGAATATCTGTCCTGAGTTGCTTCAGAAGTCTGTCCTGAGTTGCTTCAGAAGTCTGTCCTGAGTTGCTTCAGAAGTTTGTCCTGAGTTTACAGTATGAAACCTAACATTTTTGTGGAAGTTCTCATTAAGGTCTCATAGTTAGGTAATCTACTTTTGTGGAAGGATAAACCTTTACATGGTATCTAATGTCCAATAAAAGCTTTGTATTTTGCTGTCTGGGCCTTCCTATTCGTCTATTGAGCTTCTTTGAGAAAATCCAGTTAAAAAATACTTCTGCGACTGTGCTAAATTTCCGTTTTTTTCGTCCGCATTCAACAGTTCATGCGTTCTGTTCATGAAGCATATGGAACTGTTTCAGTGCAGGGAAACAAAATTTCGAGTTTGTGCGTCAGTGCATTGTCTAGCTGTCTTCTGAAAGCAGCAGTGAACATTTTCGCAGTATAGGACAACAGCTCACGTTTCCACATGGCATTTTCAAGACAGACCTCTTCTCTGCGGTCTGCGGAGTTGAGTTTCGCATTGTTTTGCATTCGATTGGGTTCAGTGGTACTAGAGAAACTGAAAGGCTGTTCGGCCTCACAAACGACTCTGTCACAGCCGATGCATATTCAAACCAAGTTCTTGTTCACTCCTGACACAATAATTGTGGCAAAAGATGCGACATCAAGCTCGGCGATTATAATTAAAGAAGCACACTTGCTTTTTTAAACAGTGAGGTTAATTTACGCCAATAGAGAGTGGGAATACATAGTTATGAATATTATATATATTTGCTTGCAGCTAAAGCGCTTTGCCTTAAATTATTTTCTTAGCTAAGTTCTTAATTCAGGCTTAATTCAGGCGGGCTTAGTATTAATTTCTGAAACTATCAATTTAGAACTCGATTGTCTTTAAGACAAAAAGCAAGCGAACCTCGATAAGGTGTCCCTTAGCTCCCAGTCTCTCTTCCTCACAGGTAAGAGTTCTCATCAGCATCTGCGGCCAGCTTCTTCTTTGCCGCCTCAGCCTCCAGCGGCAGTTCCAGCTGCCGGCGGAGCTGCTGCTCGCGGAGGAAGCTGTCGCGCGGCTGGACGGCCCCGCTTTGATGAAGCTGATGGTGGTGATGATGAGGCTGGCCGCTGCCACTGCAGCTTCGGTGTCTCACGCGATGGCCACCTGCTGCTGGATTTGTTGACATCCCTTCGGCGATATCCTGCTTAGGATCGCCGAGGACCACGATGGTGGAGTCGGCAGCGGCTGTGGCGAGCCGGGCATAGACGCGGAAGAGGCTGGCACAGATGTCGCTTGCGGCCGTGTCTCCGCATGCTGGCTGAAGCAGCCGGAGCACCAAACATCCGTCTGGCCGCAGAAAGTCGCTGAGGAACCCATCGAGGCCGGAGATGCTGTCAACCCTCAGTTGAGCGCCGTCCTCCTCTGATTGGCCGCCGAAAGCGCTGGCCAATCGGAGGCACCGCACGATTTGGCGCCTGCGACTGCAGGTGGGCACCAGTCGGTAGCACCAAAGGTACAGGCTGAGCACAGTGGCAGCCAGGGTGATCGGCAGCCAGAGCCACAGGAAGGCGAAAAGCTTCTCGTGGATCATGTTGACGGGTAGAGCGCACTGGGCGAGACTAATCTGCCAGGATTATAATGAGACTACAATAAGATTACTGAGGACATCACTAACTACAGTGATGCATCTAACTGTAGGTTTGCGCCATCATGTATTTGTTTGAGCCGGATAAACACAATGGCTGTCTGTAATATGCGTACCATTGTACAGAGCATACGAGCGTATAATGCAAATTTCTGTCATGAAAACGCGTGCTCACGTTTGGGGGCTCATTTCTTGGAGTACTCATCGGCCTGACAATGCCAGCACGCATCATTCTGTTCACTGAAATCCTGCTGCAGCTAAATAGTAGGTTTAAACAGCAGCGGTTTATGACAGCCAATCAGACATGTTCGCTAATTAAATGGAGTGCATAAATAGGACAGACACATAATTCAGGTGGGCCAGCCAGTGGCACAGCCGCAGCATCTAAAGTGTATGTAAACCTGTTCAGTCCATGGACTGGGGGGGTCATACCCACTCAAATTTCTACCCAAGCAAATACTGAAAGCAATTTTGCAGCTGGGTGAACTGAAACAATCTGAAATTTAACTTATTGCTCAAGAACACAAATCTCCTAGAGATGAGATTCCTGACCTATTGGTCAAAATCCGAACCCAAATCTATTGGGCTACAAGCATTAATAGGCTTCTCAGGAGTAAACTTTATGAGCAAATAATTAGTTCCCACCAGTTGAGTGATTTTTTTCAAGTCGAACCTCTGTTCCGTTTTTTAACTTCTAACTGCTTTTCAGGACTTTCTCACCTGGGGCATCTCAGACGTAGTCTTCAGCGCAACGGCGCAGCAGCCGGACCTGGGAAACAGGCCTGTCCGCCTCCAGTCGGCACCGTTCGCCAAGTGGACAATCAGGTCAGCGCTGAAGCTGGCTGCCGACCTCAGCAGCGAAACGGATTCGTCTGGGCGAACCATTCTGGCCATTACAAGCAGCTGGCCGACTAGGTTGACAATGTACATTATCTTCATCGCAAGGTAGCCCCACACCAGTCGGGTGCCGAGCCGCTTTGATGGTAGGCACAGAGCCAGGCTGCGGATGCAAGCAGGGGGACTCATGGAAACGGCTGGGTCCGCATTACAAATAGAGCCCTTAAAAATTGAAATATACAAGCTGTTGCTGTTCTGCCTTTACAGATACACCATGATGTATCACACAGAACCACCAAGATACACCACACAGAACCACCAAGATACACCACACAGAACCACCAAGATACACCACACAGAACCACCAAGATACACCACACAGAACCACCAAGATGCTTACACAGAACCACCAAGATACACCACACAGAACCACCAAGATGCTCACACAGAACCACCAAGATACACCACACAGAACCACCAAGATACACCACACAGAACCACCAAGATACACCACACAGAACCACCAAGATGCTCACACAGAACCACCAAGATGCTCACACAGAACCACCAAGATACACCACACAGAACCACCAAGATACACCACACAGAACCACCAAGATGCTCACACAGAACCACCAAGATACACCACACAGAACCACCAAGATGCTCACACAGAACCACCAAGATACACCACACAGAACCACCAAGATGCTCACACAGAACCACCAAGATACACCACACAGAACCACCAAGATACACCACACAGAACCACCAAGATACACCACACAGAACCACCAAGATGCTCACACAGAACCACCAAGATACACCACACAGAACCACCAAGATGCTAACACAGAACCACCAAGATACACCACACAGAACCACCAAGATGCATCACACAGAACCACCAAGATACACCACACAGAACCACCAAGATACACCACACAGAACCACCAAGATACACCACACAGAACCACCAAGATGCTCACACAGAACCACCAAGATACACCACACAGAACCACCAAGATACACCACACAGAACCACCAAGATGCTCACACAAAACCACCAAGATGCTCACACAGAACCACCAAGATACACCACACAGAACCACCAAGATACACCACACAGAACCACCAAGATACACCACACAGAACCACCAAGATACACCACACAGAACCACCAAGATGCTCACACAGAACCACCAAGATGCTCACACAGAACCACCAAGATACACCACACAGAACCACCAAGATGCACCACACAGAACCACCAAGATACACCACACAGAACCACCAAGATGCTCACACAGAACCACCAAGATGCTCACACAGAACCACCAAGATACACCACACAGAACCACCAAGATGCACCACACAGAACCACCAAGATGCTCACACAGAACCACCAAGATACACCACACAGAACCACCAAGATGCTCACACAGAACCACCAAGATACACCACACAGAAACACCAAGATGCTTACACAGAACCACCAAGATACACCACACAGAACCACCAAGATGCATCACACAGAACCACCAAGATACACCACACAGAACCACCAAGATGCTCACACAGAACCACCAAGATACACCACACAGAACCACCAAGATGCTCACACAGAACCACCAAGATACACCACACAGAACCACCAAGATGCATCACACAGAACCACCAAGATACACCACACAGAACCACCAAGATACACCACACAGAACCACCAAGATACACCACACAGAACCACCAAGATGCTCACACAGAACCACCAAGATACACCACACAGAACCACCAAGATGCTCACACAGAACCACCAAGATACACCACACAGAACCACCAAGATACACCACACAGAACCACCAAGATACACCACACAGAACCACCAAGATACACCACACAGAACCACCAAGATACACCACACAGAACCACCAAGATGCTCACACAGAACCACCAAGATGCTCACACAGAACCACCAAGATACACCACACAGAACCACCAAGATACACCACACAGAACCACCAAGATGCTCACACAGAACCACCAAGATACACCACACAGAACCACCAAGATGCTCACACAGAACCACCAAGATACACCACACAGAACCACCAAGATGCTCACACAGAACCACCAAGATACACCACACAGAACCACCAAGATACACCACACAGAACCACCAAGATACACCACACAGAACCACCAAGATGCTCACACAGAACCACCAAGATACACCACACAGAACCACCAAGATGCTCACACAGAACCACCAAGATACACCACACAGAACCACCAAGATACACCACACAGAACCACCAAGATGCTCACACAAAACCACCAAGATGCTCACACAGAACCACCAAGATGCTCACACAGAACCACCAAGATACACCACACAGAACCACCAAGATGCACCACACAGAACCACCAAGATACACCACACAGAACCACCAAGATGCTCACACAGAACCACCAAGATGCTCACACAGAACCACCAAGATACACCACACAGAACCACCAAGATGCACCACACAGAACCACCAAGATGCTCACACAGAACCACCAAGATGCTCACACAGAACCACCAAGATACACCACACAGAACCACCAAGATGCACCACACAGAACCACCAAGATACACCACACAGAACCACCAAGATACACCACACAGAACCACCAAGATGCTCACACAGAACCACCAAGATGCTCACACAGAACCACCAAGATACACCACACAGAACCACCAAGATGCACCACACAGAACCACCAAGATGCTCACACAGAACCACCAAGATACACCACACAGAACCACCAAGATGCTCACACAGAACCACCAAGATACACCACACAGAAACACCAAGATGCTCACACAGAACCACCAAGATACACCACACAGAACCACCAAGATGCATCACACAGAACCACCAAGATACACCACACAGAACCACCAAGATGCTCACACAGAACCACCAAGATACACCACACAGAACCACCAAGATGCTCACACAGAACCACCAAGATACACCACACAGAACCACCAAGATGCATCACACAGAACCACCAAGATACACCACACAGAACCACCAAGATACACCACACAGAACCACCAAGATACACCACACAGAACCACCAAGATGCTCACACAGAACCACCAAGATACACCACACAGAACCACCAAGATGCTCACACAGAACCACCAAGATACACCACACAGAACCACCAAGATACACCACACAGAACCACCAAGATACACCACACAGAACCACCAAGATACACCACACAGAACCACCAAGATACACCACACAGAACCACCAAGATACACCACACAGAACCACCAAGATACACCACACAGAACCACCAAGATACACCACACAGAACCACCAAGATGCTCACACAAAACCACCAAGATGCTCATACAGAACCACCAAGATGCTCACACAGAACCACCAAGATACACCACACAGAACCACCAAGATACACCACACAGAACCACCAAGATACACCACACAGAACCACCAAGATGCTCACACAAAACCACCAAGATGCTCATACAGAACCACCAAGATGCTCACACAGAACCACCAAGATACACCACACAGAACCACCAAGATACACCACACAGAACCACCAAGATACACCACACAGAACCACCAAGATGCTCACACAAAACCACTAAGATGCCCACATAGAACCAGCATGATACACCACACAGAACCACCAAGATGCTCACACAAAACCACCAAGATGCTCACATAGAACCACCAAGATACACCACACAGAACCACCAAGATACACCACACAGAACCAAGATGCATCACACAGAACCACCAAGATACACCACACAGAACCACCAAGATGCTCACACAGAACAAGATGCATCACACAGAACCACCAAGATACACCACACAGATCCACCAAGATGCTCACACAGAACCACCAAAATGCTCACACAGAACCACCAAGATGCTCACACAGATCCACCAGAACGCGTCATCTTTAGCTGACCTTCCTCGCATGCTTTGGTGCAGCTTGGCGTCAATGGAGCCAGTCCTGGGCTGGGTGCTCCGAAGCCACAGCTCCAGCTGTCTCGCCACGTGACGCAGAGCCTTCTCCCGCTTGTCCGCGTCAGAACGCTGCGCCTCAGCGGCGGCCCGGGCCAGCTGCCACAGATCGCAGCTGACTCTGGGCTGGACAAACAGTCGCCAAAACAGATAGGGTGCGTAGAAGACCACGCCCTGAACAGCGAAGACAAACGGCAGCCATTGGTAATAGTAGATCTTTCTGTCCTGATATTCGGCCTCCCAATTCAGATCATGATTTTTTATGGCGAACTTCTCCAGCGGTACATTGTAGAGACCGTCTGTGTAGCACATGCTAGTTATGTATGCTGCCTGGCCTTCGTGTGAACCCACAATGTTTGGCAGATAGCAGTTGATAGGATTGAGGAAGTAGGTCTTCAAGGTTGTTACACTGCTGAACACGATTAGAAAGAGGACTGCAATTGAAACATAAAATACAACCAGGAGTCACAAAGATGTCTTTGACGCAGCTGCGGCACTTTATGCTGAACTTGTATATTATCCTAGCCATACTATGGGGACTATCGTGAAATAGCACCACTCCACCATGTTTGCTGCATTGCCAATCTGTGCAGCGAAAAATTGAGAACTTGACCAAAGATACTTAACTACCTATTGCTTTAGATCACCCAGCTGTATGATAGGCACCTGCATCAGTTGGGGTATTTTGGTGGCGACTTCGCCAGTCAATGGACATTGGTGTAAAATATATTCTATCTAATCCGATATGTTTATTAGATCAACGAGTCGTCTTGCGCAATTAAAACCATGTGTCGATTCCCCCCTAAATGACATGTACTTTAGGTAGCATCCCAGTGCAGTGTATTTAACCAAGCGACCAATCCTTCTACGCACCTGTGAACAGAAAATTAAGCCGGTCAGCGAAGTCGTCCAAACCGACGTGGCCCAAGGCGTCCAGCTTGCCAATGCGATCCAGAAACTCGGCGAGCAGCATGGCCGGACCGACTGTGGCTGGGGTGAACCAGTCGTGAGTATTTTTTATCCAATCAATTCAACTAATAACGGTTACCGATGACAAGCACAGTCGCATTTAGCATTTTAGAAGAAAAAAACACTTGAGTCCTTTAGAAATTGGGCACTTTAACAAACAAACAAACGAACAACCAAACAAACAAACAAACAAACAAACAAACAAACGAACAAACAAACGAACGAACGAACAAACGAACAAACAAACAAACAAACAAAATAACAAACAAACAACCAAACAAACAAACAAACAAACAAACAAAGTAACTAACTAACTAACTAACTAACCTACTTACTTAAATAAACTTTCTTACTTACCAAAGAAACTGTAGTGCAGAGTGAACCACTCAATAGAAGCTGCAGTTCGCGAGCGGCTGTCCGTAGTTGTCGACTGCATACACTTCTATATACATCGAATTATTTGTACTCTGATCTTTAAAGAGAGAGAGAGATAGATAGAGAGGAAGGAGAGATGAAGAGAGCTTGCGAACAGTGCAACGTCACCAAACCTGGCACGAGTGCACAGGCTGACTGGGAGCCCTCTGATATGCCAGCATCGGCGAGGGGAAGGCTGGGACTGTGAATGCACTTCACCATTCATCAGCCTGCTGTCAAGATTATCTAACTATTTACAGCTTTCAGTTATCCAGTATTATCTAGCTTCTATCTTCCAGTTATCTAGCTTCCATCTTCCAGTTATCTAGCTTCCATCTTCCAGTTATCTAGCTTCCATCTTCCAGTTATCTAGCTTCCATCTTCCAGTTATCTAGCTTCCATCTTCCAGTTATCTAGCTTCCATCTTCCAGTTATCTAGCTTCCATCTTCCAGTTATCTAGCTTCCATCTTCCAGTTATCTAGCTTCCATCTTCCAGTTATCTAGCTTCCATCTTCCAGTTATCTAGCTTCCATATTCCACTGAATCTTTACGTCTGTATTGATGTATTTCTTCAGGTCAACATTATAAGTGCTTCTGACAGTTTCTCACCGGAGTCTCGCCTAGTAAAAGTACTTTTGCGGAGTCGATGCCCCGAGGCTCCGTCCAATAGAAGCCATGCGAATCGAGAATCTGGGCTGGTCTAGTTGAGATGTGTTTTTTAGAGGCTGGCGAGAACTGCGGGAAAAATGCCCCAAACATTTGTTGCCAGCTTGCTTCGCAGCCAATCAGGACGTGGTTGGGCTGGCGGCTATTCTACTCTTGGCCAAATTTAAGAGCAAGGAAGAGCGGGCGGTTAAGAACAGAGAGGCATGGCTAACAGCTTCTAACCGCGTCCAGTTGCTCAGAGATGTCCAGCAAGTCAAACCGCTCCTTGGCTGCGGTGTCTCCTGGCAGCGTCAGCCGCACCGTCAGCTTCGAGTGCTCCTCGAATCATCTGGATCCGCATCTCCGCCACGAGCAGGTGGTGTCTCCAGCACTGGGTGCGGCCGAGAAGGAAAACGAGGAAGAGGAGGAGACGGCGGCGGGGGCGATCGAGGATGCGAGCTACGGCCTGCAACCAGTCGGCAGCTCACGGAATGTCAACGGCAGCCAAAGCCTGGTCCGAGCTCTTCGGCCGGCGTCCCGACTTCGCAAGCGCCGCTCCGGTCACGCGTCCTACAGCTGGTCCAGCATGCAGCGAGCGGCCAGCTTCCAGGCGCTGATCGGGGCCTTTGCCAACAACACCACTGCGCATGGAATTCGTCAGCTGGCTGCGGCTGACAGCTGCCTGCGGCGTCTTCTATGGGCCAGCGTCCTAGCTTTGGTCACAATGGGTTGGGTCACCCACCTGGCCACCGAGATTCGCTACTACTACAGCTATCCCGTCAACGTGCAGACCAGTTTCCTGATGGGGGCGTTCAGCTTCCCGGATGTCATCATCTGCGATCCCATAGGGCCGATCCGGCCTGACCCGATTCTGCGCGCCTTCAACGACAGCATCAGCGACGGTGGCGATGACGAGCTACTGCGGAGCTCCGACGGCGCTGCCATACTGCCGCAGATGTTCTGGGGCGACCTGCAGCACACGGACAAGTCGCGCTTCTTCCTGAGCCACTTCATCGACCTCCCGAGCAGCGCCCTGCGCCCGGAGGACTACATCGTCTTCTGCCGCTACCAGAAGCTGCCCTGCAACTTCCTGAATTTCTCAGTGTACTATCACCACGACTTCATGAACTGTTTCGCCTTCCAGCCGCCGACAAGGAAGATGAGCGCCGCCGGCACAGACAACGGCCTGACGCTGGTGCTGAACGTTCCCCAGCGCCGCTTCGTAGAGTCCTTCTCCGGCTTCGGCGAGAAATATGAAGAGGCCCTGCTGCCGCTGGGACTGCGGGTGTCGCTGCAGCAACAGGGCACGATTCCACACCCGAGCGAGGGCGGCTGGGTCCTGCCCAAGGGCATGCTGACTGAGATCAACCTGTGGCACTTCAGGTCCGCTCCTGCCTGGGTGTCCAGCTCTTTAGTTTGTGTCACGTTTCAGCTGCTCTTTATTGGTGCTGGTGTCGCTGCTTTGCAACGCGCTCTGTACCACCTTCTCTACTTTTCCATTCTCGTAGTACGCGAATCGTCCTTCGTTTATCCCGTCATTTAATCTCGATATTCCCAAACCAAGGACGTGACTTTACAATACAATGTAGCTTTTCGGACAAAAGAGAAGCTGTATTGATTTCTGGCAAGCAGCATGCTCAGTGGTATCCAGCTGGACTGGACTGACAAGCCAGCTCAGAGCTGCATTATAAATAATTCATGTCAACTGGCCGACTCTTTTCTTCTCTGCGCCTGAATAAGTAAGGATCACGCCAGACAGGAAAGGGTGTTTAAGAGACTCGCGAATCCCGGGCCCATGTGCTATAGATCTGTTTCCTCATCTCGACTACACCTTATCTCCGAGCATTCAGCCGCAGCCGCAGCCGCAGCTGCCGTTGGCTCGACTCGCCGAGGGACCTCGCAGGACGGAATCAAGCAATTTAATCTAATATACCGGCCAGCCGGACGGCCAAGGAAAAAATATTTCAATCTTGGGCGCTTGTGAAGATGTTCGAAAGATGTTTGCAAGGGGCCTTTCAATTGATAAAATTTTTGAGTGAGCTCATGCTCTCACAGTTTTTATAATTCATCAGATTCGGTCAAGCAATGCAATTGAAAGTGATTTAACTCCCGCCCCCTGGCAACAACAGGAGCTCGCTGATCAACACTCCGGTGGCTCCGTGCTCTGACGGCGGCAAGATTCCACACTTCAACCATGCCACTGGCCTTCTGGATGAGTACAATTACCGCACTGAGGACTGCGTCTACCACCAGATCCTGCGCCGCACCGAGGAGATCTGCAACTGCTCCGTGCACGTCGACGATCATTGGCAGGACGGGGCGGGCTGGCCGCGCCGCCCCAACTGCCACTCCGGCTTCAACATCACCCGGCGCCAGCTGGATTTCATCATGCAGATGCGCCGCAGGCCGCACGATCATCACAATGGACGCGCCGCGGAAGAGGCGATGCGAGTCTTGGACAAGGTGGTGGCGCCGGTCACGCGGGTCATCGACTGCTTCCAGCAGGCTCGCCAGGAGGGGCCGTCGTCGGCGCCGCCCTCCGCATGCCCGAATCCGTGCAACTACGAGAACTACGTGACTGCCATCTCGCAGGCCATTTGGCCGCAGGCGGAAATGCTGGACCGGATCAAGGAGACGCTGCTGGACGCCATCTCCCGGGAGTACTTCGAGCCGCTGAAGAGCCACGGAAGGCGAAGCACACTCGTCAGGCCGCTGGGCGAGGATTTCGTGGACCTGTTCGCCGAGCTGAAGGCCTGCAACATGAGTGAGTGCTCGGACAGGCTGCACTCTCGCCTGTACAGCTTTATGGAGCGCAACTTCCTGGAGCTTCGCGTGTTTCCCCGCAGTCTGGACATCCAATTCACTGAGGAGCGGACCAGCTTCCCGCTGAGCAGCCTGCTGTCTCAGCTGGGCGGTCTCAGTGGCCTCTGGCTTGGCATCAGCATCGTCACGCTGTGCGAGTTCCTGGAGTTCTCCGCCGCAGTGATAAGGCGTTCCTGCCGCCCCGCGAGGCTGCAGCTGCAGCACTGAAGCTCCCGCTTCACATCATTTGGAATCTGACATCTTCTTAGCAACTTCTGGTTCCCCTCCTTTGCAGAAATGTCTCCCTAGGCCTGACATGTGACTGATAAAGATCATTGTGTCCAGTAGGACTATGCGAAGCCTTTCTTAAATGAAATATAGCTGAGAATATTGCCATTCCACGTGCTGATTTCGTTGGTCACGCTGAGCGAGCACCTGCTCCTGATTAATTGATTAGTTGCTCCGATAAAAGGCTCGCAATCAACCAGCCGCGGGTCGCTGCTCAGGTTAAACAAATAGTGTGTCAATTTCAGTTGCAGATCTGCAACAATAATCAACCAAGTGATTTCGCGAGTGCAATAACCATTGAAGAATACGAGTGTGCAATACAATCTGTACCTGTGCATAGAGCTAGAAATAGACATTTGAGTTGGAGAGACAAATTGTTGTGCAGTGTCAAAGCAGCCCGGCCCTAACGGCTTTCTCTCTTCTTCTTCTGTCTATGGTCCCGTTAAGCTAAGCTTCGCCTCAACTGTTGCACCCCTTTTACCCCCCCCAAGCTAAACGTAAGAGTGACTACACGGCTTATTCGCACGCGCGGCTTTAACCCAAATACACTCGTTATATTCGCTATAAGAAGCTTCCTTTGAGTCTTGACAATGGCGTCGCGGCTTGGCGACCTTTTTCTCGGCGATGCCGACCGTGCACTGATGTGGCTCAAGGCCTTCAATGCTCTGGCCCGCGCCAAGAAGTGGACCGACTCGACCGAATCCCGACAAGTCGCAGACAATTTTTGGCATCCTGCGGACTGCCTGCTTTGGAGAAGCTGACTCATCTCGTCGCTCCGAAGGAGATCGACAAGCTGACCTTCCAAGAGATCGAGACAGCCCTGGTGTCCTACTTACAACCTCAGAAGCGCCTCATTGTCGCCGAAAGAACCGACTTTTTCTCAATTCGTCAGAAAGCTGCTGAGCCGATAGCAGACTATTTAGCTCGCCTGAGGAAAGCAGCAACGCACTGCGCCTTTGACTCTCTGAAGGACTGCGCCAGTCCCGCAGAGGAGCTGGTGCGGCTTACTCTCATTTCTGGACTGTACAACCCTGAGCATCAACGGCGCATTCTCGGTGCAATGCAAACCAAGGATCAGACAATCTCGGAGATTGTTGACCTCATTCGAAGTTGTGAACAGATCAACACGTTTGTTCAAACCTGTAACTCGGTGCCCCCGGTAGGCCCGGCTGGCCCATTGTCGCCGCCAGCCCAACATAATGCGGCCACTGACGAATCGGTGCACTACTCCAAAGGTGGACGGCCAACTTCCAATGGTCAGCGCATCGAGGGCTGCAAGTACTGTGGCGGATCCCATCACGCAGGCAAGTGCCCGGCATATGGCAAGACCTGTTCCAAGTGCTCCAAGCGCAACCACTTTGCTGCCGTATGCCGCTCTGCTCTGACTAGCAAATCCGTACATCACGCGGATGTTCCATCCGATGCATCGATGACGCCCGAGCCCTCGAAGATCCTGCATCTTATGGACGTTGATCTGGTCAATGCAATCGAAGTTGCATCTGAGACACTTCTTGTAGACGGCGCCAAGGTACCAATGCAAGTGGATACCGGTGCATCCGTCTCCGTGCTTTCTAGCACAATCTGGGAGTCTCTGGGCAGGCCCCCACTGCAAAAGAGTCACCGACGCCTCGAGGCCTACGACGGCCACACCCTAAAGACTCTCGGCAAGCTGTGCTCTACCGTCGAGATGCGGGGTAGGTTACACCCCGCCGAATTCGTCGTGGTTTCGTCTTTGAAGCCGTTCGGCCTCCTTGGCCGTGATCTTTTAGATTCCGACTCTCTCTTTCACACCAACTCTCAAGCTCCGAGCCCCACAGTTGCAGCTACAACGCTGCCCACCATCAAGGGCATCAAGGCACAGATGGAGCTGGTTGAAGGCGCTCGATCCCAGTTCTGCCGTGCTCGTCCGGTTCCAATCGCACTAGAGAAGCAAGTCAACGCAGAGTTGGACCGGCTGCAGCAGCTTGGCATCATCGAGCCTGTGGAGGGTCCTGTGAGCAACGCTTCTCCGGTCGTCTGGATCAAGAAGAAGGACGGGACGTTGCGCATGTGCGCCGATTACAAGGTCCATGTGAACGACAAAATAAAGCCAGAGTCATACCCTATTCCAAGCATCGAGCACCTCTTTGGCAAGTTAAAGAAGTTTGCCAAGATTGATCTGAGGTCGGCTTACTGGCAGATCGAGCTGGACGAATCCGCCCAAGGCATCTCTATCATCAATACCTCGCGAGGCCTATACCGCGTCAAACGCCTTCAGATGGGCATGAAAAACGCTTCATTCATTTTTCAACGCACAATGGAGAGCATCCTCTCCGACTTGAAGGGACTACTGATCTATCAAGCGACATCATGGTCTATGCTGAGAACGTTGAAGCACTCCAGAAGCGTCTGAAAGCAGTCAAAACGCGCCTGGCCGAAAAAAAGGTAACGGTCAATGAAGACAAATGTACAGGCATTTGCGAGTCGATTTCATTCCTTGGATTCGAAATTTCTGCCGCTGGAATTCGGCCCGATGATAAGCTCGTGGACAAAGTTCGCCACATCTCGACACCGAAGACCAAGAAGGAGATCGAGCAATTTCTCGGTCTGGTGAATTTCTTCGGCCGCTTGATTCCTGACTATTCCGCCAAGGTCGCCCCATTGAACGAACTGCGCAAGGCATCCACGCCGTTTGTCTGGTCTGAAGCATGTGCTCGCGCTTTCGAGAATCTCAAGAAGGAGATCTCATCACGACCAATAGTACAACCGTACAGCCTGGAGAAGGAGGTGACCCTCACAACAGATGCCTCTAAAGGAGCGTTGGCAGGCGTTGTTACCCAGGAAGGACGCCCTGTAATCTTTATCTCTAGGACACTGTCCAAGGCCGAGACTAACTATTCCAACATTGAACGGGAAGCACTCGCCATCTTCTGGGCCGTCTGTCGCCTGAAACACTACCTCCAAGGCCGACGATTTACGGTACAGACGGATCATCAGCCTCTTCTACGGCTTTTCGGTGGCAGCATACCAATGAGTTCATCGGCAAGAATCAGTCGCTGGGCCCTTTACCTGATGCAATTTGACTTTAGCGTGGTCTACGTTCCCGGATCGCGCATTCCGCATGCCGATGCGCTTTCTCGTCTGCCGTTTAATAATGACAGTCAAGACCCGGCCGACGCATTCGAGGCAATCAACTCAGTTGCCTTTGAATCCCCTACTATCAATCCTCGACGGATCGCTAGCGAACTTGATTCTGATCCACTGCTACAGCGCATCATACGTCGCGTACGCAATGGCGACTGGCATAACTGCACACAAGCAGAGGCCGCTTTCAAGAGAAACGCAGCAGCTCTAACAATCGAGAACGGCCTCCTCTACATGCACCGGCGCGCATTCATACCTCCGCGTCTCCGGAAAGAGGCCTTCGATGCGATTCACGACACTCATAGCGGTACTTCTGCCAGCTACCACCTCCTGGAGCTGTCCTGCTGGTGGCCCGGCATGCAGCGCGACGTGGAACGATTCGTGCGGCAGTGTGCTGCATGCAGCAGCCTGCGGCCCCGACTGCAGAAGTCCCGAGATGCTTGGCCACCTGCTGATGCTCCATTTCAGCGCATCCACATGGACTGGGCCTTCGTGCCCGAGGTGGGCAACATTCTCATTGTAGTGGATTCCTATTCCGGATGGATTGAAGCCTTTCCATCCCGCGACAGGACGGCAGACAGGGTTATTTGCTCGTTACGTACTGTATTCACGAGATTTGGAGTCCCAGAGGTGGTGGTCTCCGACAACGGACCGGAATTCACGTCTGATGCCCTGCTGTCCTGGCTGCATGCCAACGGCGCCCGAAAGATGGAAACCCCTCCCTACTCGCCACAATCTAATGGTGCGGCCGAGCGAGCAGTCCAAACTGTCAAGAGGGCCCTGCAGGCCTGGACACAGAGACTGACCCACTCTGACTTCATTGCGTTTTTGCAGAAGGTTCTGCTTCACCACCGCAACTCGTCAGGTGCAAGGTCAAAGACACCGGCTGAGCTCGTGTTCGGTCGACGACTTCGCGTACCTGTTGTCTCGGCTTTCCAACAAGGTGACCAGGTCGTATACAAGGCCACCGACCACACCCCGTCCCGAGGCGCAGAGTTCCTCATGACCCAAGGGCGCAACACATCCTGGTTGCTGACGGACGACAAACTGCGTCTGGCAAGCAACAATCAGATTGCCCCGATGCTTTCACGCACTTCTGAGGACGACGAGGACGAAAGTCTGGAGCCGCCGGCAGACATGCCTCCCAATGAAACCCCGACACCACCGGCTCCGGTGGCAGATCAAGTTCCGCGCAGGGGTGACCGAAATCGGCGACAGCCAGACCGATACACACCCTGACACTGTGACGGTTGATATGTTGCCCTCCCGATAAGACTAACATAGCCACAAAAAATAGCCACATGCGCTCGTTGTTTTGTTTCATTTGACTGGAGGGAGACATGTTGTGCAGTGTCAAAGCAGCCCGGCCCTAACGGCTTTCTCTCTTCTTCTTCTGTCTATGGTCCCGTTAAGCTAAGCTTCGCCTCAACTGTTGCACCCCTTTTACCCCCCCAAGCTAAACGTAAGAGTGACTACACGGCTTATTCGCACGCGCGGCTTTAACCCAAATACACTCGTTATATTCGCTATAAGAAGCTTCCTTTGAGTCTTGACACAAATCAAGGCCAAAACCTATTTTCCGGGGCTTCAAAATTTTATTTTTTTTACAAAGTGTGCCTTTATTTGATAGGTATTGATATTTTCTACAAGTTTAGCTGCTTTGCCTTGACATCGGACTATTAATAAAGAAGTTTTATGCATAAAATCCTTCAACCTTTCCACCCTACCACGTGGGCTTCCTGAGTCTCGCCGGCAAGCTGGTACAAGATTGAGCACGGATCTTGCTGCACTGGCTTCCTCTATTACAAAGCATGTAATTTACATGCTAAAATTACATATATCTGAAATTGGAATCCCGCAATCTCACAGAATTTCCAAATCTGTTTTCCTAGTTCATTATTTACCAAGTGGGAAAAACATCTGTCTGTAGAGCATTATTATCTCGCAATGCGAAGACCCACACGCAGAAAGTTTCATCACACCAAGATGCACGGCTTAAGCCTATCATATCATGTGAAAAAATCATTCATGATCTATACCAGGTCATGTCTGCTTCAAGATTTTTATTAATATTTTACCAAAAATGGTTGTTCTAACCAGAGAAGTTAACTCATAAATATACCAATCAGCATAATTCATGCATGGGCAATTTATGCATGAAAAAGGAAAAAATGTATTAAATTGAAACCGAAAAATGTTTGAACTATCAGCACTAGATCTCGACGTCATTTTAACAAACCGATAAAAATTCCCGCAGTTGCTGCGTACAAAAAACGCTGCATGTTACGAATGCTATTCAAAAACCAATTACATTAACTAATTACGAATACTATTGGTTTTGTCAGCCTAACTGAGAATAAAGCCACCCAAAATGATAATCCTGCCTACGCTGACTGCGAAGGGCCTGGCTGCGTGCAGCCTTAGTCTATGGGCCATAGACAATAAAGGACAAGCGAAGTGATAAAAAGCCATCAATGTGAGAAACGATTGGTCTATGCGTCGTATTCTTTTATTTTTATACCTTCTGAGCCATATGACTAGCCAATAGCTTGAACGGAATAACGGAAACAGGAACACTGGATGATACAGTATAGTAAAGTAAAGAGTTAAAATAGCCCTCCCTCAATGCACTGCCCAATACCCCTGATAGCACGGCCTTGCTATCGCCGTAGCCACAAGTTGAATCCAGTTTCGTCCAAATAGACGATGTGTACTGAGGCGTCAAGGTGCAGCATGAAGTTGGCATATTCTCTTCGGGCCTCGATGTTTTCAGGCAGATTGCAGCTCGCTCTGGTGTCACTGCCCTTCATTCCGAGCTTCAGGGTGTATAGCATCCCTTGGAGCATCCGATCGACCGTCTTGTACCCCACTTAAGGCTTCTCCGGAAACTGTGCAGCCATGCAGTTGGCCATCTCTTTTAACGTTAGGAAGGGGTTCTTTTGCAGCTTCTGGCTCAGAAATTGCCGCATTTCATCATCAACTTTAAGAAGTCGTTGACCACCTCGAGGAAGCGCCTCAGTTCTTCCTTCTAGGCGATGCTGACGGGCAATTCTATAGGCAGTTGAGACAGGCAGTTGCAGGACGGCTGCTGCTTCCCTTAGTGAGCTTCCATTTTCAATGGCCGCGATGAGTCGCTGGCGGTCCACAGATGAGGCGGGCATTTTTATTGCAGTGGTGAAGACTGAACTCTGTTAATTCTAAGTGTTGGATAAATAGGCAAGAAAGCAACGAGACTGTGGGTGATGGAGAAGCAGTGATGGAGGAGTTGCGCTTGGAGGAGTGGAGAGAGCTGGGGGGAAGAGAAAAAGCGATCGATTCTCACATTGGATGCCTTTTTATCACTTTGCTTATCCTTTATAGTCTATGGCCCATAGACTAAGGCTGCACGCAGCCAGGCCCTTCGCAGTCAGCGTAGGCAGGATTCTCATTTTGGGTGGCTTTATTCTCAGTTAGGCTGACAAAACCAATACTAACTAAGACTTAACTAATTTCATTAACTCTTACGAATAGATGCAAGCAACCTGAAAATTGTTTACTTGCTTACTAAAAATAGTCGAAGCTGCTGTATAATACAATAGTTGTGTAAAAATATCATAACTTTAGTTTTTTTTCAATTTAGAATTTCAATAACTTGCCAGGATAATTACGAGTATTTAAAGAAATTTATACGAGGAAGAAAATAAAAATATACTTCAGAGATAAAAATATGCTTCTTTATTTTAAAATATGTATTTCTGGGATTGAAACCTTAGTTCCATCGATTGCATAGCAAGTATCTTATCGATTGCGCCAGGATAAAACTTGAAGTCAATCGCGAATATGTGGTTAAATATGCTTGTTTAACTGCAAATATCTTTGCTCCTATAAAACTTTGATAGCTGTAATAACTTTTATCCAGTGATATAATATACACTGGACAAGAATACTATATTTTATTTAGTAATATTCCGTTGGAAACTTGCTCGACAAATAAATGTGTTTTTAAAGTGTTTATTTACTTTATACTTATTTTTGCACTAAAGTAATTAAGCGTTTTTAGCGTTACAAAAACACAAAAATGGAGTTCAGTAATTCCATACTGAAATCATATTTTTATAAAATCCACTCAAATTAAGTATATATGCATAAAAATATATAGAAAATAAAACAAATTTCGAAAGTACATAGGATTCTGAGCGCACCAGTTTCGCGTCAGAATCCTTCTCAAATAAATAATAATGGCTAAGAACTATCTGACAATAAAATATTATTGTGCGAACTAAAATTATAAACAGGAAAATATGCACGCTATCAGGAAATTCGTAAAAAGAAACAGGAAATTAATCCTAATGGGATGGCGCAGACGATGGATTTTAGCGGTGGCACTCAATGTTTTTGCATTTATAAAATTTATAGCCAACAGTTCGAATGATTGCTCAGTTCACGACAGGGGCAAAAAAATCAACAGAAGTTCGGCTAAAATATGATTTTCTACCGCTTCGCTACTGTTAGTAGCATATGTTGAGTAAGCATCTCAAATGTGACAAGTATTTAGCAAGCTAGACTGGACTAGGTCACATAGCCCGCACCTCTGTCACTGGCTCCGCCACCGTTATTAGTGTGCCGCAGCGGCAAAGCGGCCGTGGTCTCTGAGGCCGCCAAGTCCGACAGAGTCGCCAGGGGTGCCCAGAACTTGGCAGCCAGGAGGGCGCCGCAGAGGGAGCCGAGCGCGCCGCCTGCCAGCACGTCGCTCCAGTGGTGCTTGTAGTCTGAGACGCGGGACATCGCCACGCTGGCGCCCAAGAGAATAAGCGCCAACTGGGTGAGGTTTTTCAGCGAGTGCAGCGGATGCCGGAAGGACAGGCGGAACTGCGCAGGGCGGGCGTGACACAAGTAGCAAACAATTGATCAAAAGCACGAATAAATCCGATAAAAACAAGTTAGAAATAAATTAAAATGCGACCAAGACGCCTTGTTGTCACGATACAAATAGTAAAATAGTGCAACGCCCGCACAGTGAATAACGAGTCTTGTACGACGCTATATGACGACGACTTGTAAAAGAATCACTTGCGACTGATGAGAAGTGTTTGAGTCGTTCAAACCATCACCCTGAAAAACCCCAGCTAATGCTGGTACCCATTTAACATATGCGTGAACTGATTTTTAAAAAATACAAGGAGGGTTGTAGTCGTTAGAAAAATGTTTGAAACGACCCTACGAGTTTAAGGATGCTTATTGCGATATCGTTTTCATCGGAATTAGCAAAATGTTTGGTTTCTAGGAAAACCAACTCGCTTATGGAATTTTGAGCTGTTCTTGAGACGAGAACCATGAGCTGTGTCTGAATAGCGTACCTGCATGTAAAGAGCCAGGTAGACGCACACGACCATGCAGAAGGACGAGTGGCCACTGGGAAAGGACTTCTGCGCGTTGTCGAATTCCGAAGGGTTCGGCTTGAGGCAGAAGTCCGGCGTGTACCTGCGGCCCGGCTCGCAGGTGCTGTTCAACCGGCAGGCCTCCAGGAAGTGTGGCCGCTGTCGGCCGAAGCCCATCTTGCCGACCACGGTGAAGATCTCGTTGGTCAGGCAGGCGAATGCCAAATAGTAGAGGCCGGCCACAATGCCAGCCACCAGCAGGCGGAATTTTTCGGGCACCAAGCAGCCAAGCGCAGCCAGCAGAATGCGCTGCCGGGGCCGGCCTGCTTTGACGCGCACTGGGGCGTGGAAGTGGCACAGGAACTCCACGGCGATGACAGTCACAATGCCGAGGATCACCCCGACCCCGAGGCAGACCTCGAATGGCACGGTGCCCTTCTGCAGCGGGAAGGCGATGCTCTGGTCGTCGCAGAAGAAGACCCGCTGGAACGGCTTCACAGCCAAGTGAACAGTCAGACAGGCGGCGCCCAGCACTAGCAGCATCAGGGCGTGGCCAAAGCCGGCCAGAGCGACGCGAGTTCGAGTCACCATACTGCGACGGTCGCTTTCAAGAGCGGAATCCGGGCCGCAAACAGAATTAAATGACCGATGACAATCACCAGACTCACAAGAATCCAATGAGGACTGGAAAATAAGAAGTGGAACTATTGATCACCAGAATCAGCAAATTATAATGTTGATTTCATATCAGGATTCCACTCCACAGGAAATAAAATTTTTTGAGTAGAAAAGTTCACTGTAACTAGATTTGTGTCTGTTTCATTAACAATTCTGAGATTAATAATAAAAATAATAACCATTGATTACACCTGCCCCAAACGGGAGAGATTTGCAGTTGATAGCACAGCCGCCGCTATAGCGTGGTGCATCTGAAAGCTGCACAGCTGTTCAGTCCATGGACTGGGGAGCGCCATAACCGCCCACCAGAGCCAAGTGTCTAATTGCTAAGGACACAAAACGCTCCAGCGGAGTCGGGAATCGAAACACTCGAACCACTAGATGACAGTGTGAACAAGCCTTTAGATCCAGACAATAATTTCAAACTCACCAGAAAGTATTAGTTTGAGTCTGCAGCTAGATCTGCGATAAATCAAGCAAATTAAAGGACAAATTGATCTTGAATTTAGCTAGCTACAATGCTAATTGTGGCAAAATTGTGAAATGGGCGAAAAACCTAACCCTAAAGAAGAAAAAGGCGTGGCTAGCCTAAGGGGTCACTGTGAGAGAACATTGCCAGGCGAGTGCAAGCATTTAAACAGATAGAGTGTGGAGTTGGTTTGGTCTCGATAAAAAAGCTCTACCCAGCATGTACATCGACTGCCTGCCCCGTCCTTTCTATTCCTTATCTAGAATTAGCCTGCAGTGTACAGTGGCTCAGAGTACATTCAGTGACAAGCTGAATGTACTTTCGCATGTGGCTGCTTTAGATTTTGAATTTGCAGGTCGATGCTCAGCAGGTGGGACACTCGTCTGGTCATTCAGCAGGTGGGACACTCGTCTGGTCATTCAGCATGTGGGACTCTCGTCTGGTCATTCAGCAGGTGGGACACTCGTCTGGTCATTCAGCATGTGGGACACTCGTCTGGTCATTCAGCATGTGGGACACTCGTCTGGTCATTCAGCATGTGGGACACTCGTCTGGTCATTCAGCAGGAGGGACACTGACCCACATATGGTCATTCAGCATGTGGGACACTCGTCTGGTCATTCAGCATGTGGGACACTCGTCTGGTCATTCAGCATGTGGGATACTCGTCTGGTCATTCAGCATGTGGGATACTCGTCTGGTCATTCAGCATGTGGGACACTCGTCTGGTCATTCAGCAGGTGAGACACTCGTCTGGTCATTCAGCAGGAGGGACACTCATCTGGTCATTCAGCAGGTGAGACACTCGTCTGGTCATTCAGCATGTGAGACACTCGTCTGGTCATTCAGCAGGTGAGACACTCGTCTGGTCATTCAGCAGGAGAGACACTCATCTGGTTAGGGTCAACTGGCCAGGTACACAAACAGATTGAATTCTTCTATATCTATTATACTAAAAATGAAAATCTTGTTTGCTTGTATGTACGCAATCGATTTTAGTATCAACTAAAAAGATGATAAAAGCCGTAACAGAAATTCAAAATGACGCTAGTTTGGCTAACAAAGTGGCAAAGCCAATTCAGCAGTATGTACTTGCTAACGCGAAAACATGAACTATACTTTGCTTAAACAATGACTAACTGAATCAATGCATGCAACTGCACTATGCCGCGTCACGCCAAGTCCGCCAGCCTCCGCGCGCCCGACCCAGCCCCGTCCTCTCCGTCGTCGCCAGCGCTGGAAGCCATCCTGGAGCTGTTGGCTTCTTTGAAGTTGGCGAACTCGGGTAAGTCGGCTGGCACCGCCCGTGCGGCCAGCAAGGCGAGGCACGCACCGAGCAGGCCGCCTGCCAGCACGTCGCTCCAGTGGTGCTTGTAGTCCCGCACGCGGGAATAGGCCACGTAGAGGCCGCCGACGGCAGCCAGGAACTGGAAGGCCAGCCGAAGCAGCGAGTGGCGGCAGTTGCGGCTGGCCCGACGCTGAAGGTAGAGTACAACGAAGGTGGCGCAGTAGAGGCTGAAGGAGGCGTGCCCGCTGGGAAATGAGCGCTGCGCATCCTGCGGGTTAGTAAAGCGGATTAGAGACTACCAAGCACCGGCTAATCTCCTGTTGGATCTACTGACAATATCCTGTTGGATCTGCTAACAATCTCCTGTTGGATCTGCTGACAATATCCTGTTGGATATACTGACAATATCCTGTTGGATCTGCTGACAGTCTCCTGTTGGATCTGCTGACAATATCCTGTTGGATCTACTGACAATATCCTGTTGGATCTGCTGACAATATCCTGTTGGATCTACTGACAATATCCTGTTGGATCTACTGACAATATCCTGTTGGATCTGCTGACAATATCCTGTTGGATCTGCTGACAATATCCTGTTGGATCTGCTGACAATATCCTGTTGGATATACTGACAATATCCTGTTGGATCTACTGACAATATCCTGTTGGATCTGCTGACAATATCCTGTTGGATCTACTGACAATATCCTGTTGGATCTGCTGACAATCTCCTGTTGGATCTGCTGACAATATCCTGTTGGATCTACTGACAATATCCTGTTGGATCTGCTGACAATATCCTGTTGGATCTACTCACAATATCCTGTTGGATCTGCTGACAATCTCCTGTTGGATCTACTGACAATATCCTGTTGGATCTGCTGACAATATCCTGTTGGATCTGCTGACAATATCCTGTTGGATCTGCTGACAATATCCTGTTGGATCTACTGACAATATCCTGTTGGATCTGCTGACAATATCCTGTTGGATCTGCTGACAATATCCTGTTGGATCTGCTGACAATGTATCCTGTGGGATCTACTGGCAATATCCTGTTGGATCTGCTGACAATATCCTGTTGGATCTGCTGACAATGTATCCTGTGGGATCTACTGACAATATCCTGTTGAATCTGCTGACAATATCCTGTTGGATCTACTGACAATATCCTGTTGGATCTACTGACAATATCCTGTTGGATCTGCTGACAATCTCCTGTTGGATCTACTGGCAAACATGCCACCACATGCCTGGAACTCTCGCACAGAGACTGTCGGCCGGCAGACCTCGGCTGCGTCATACGCGATGCTGGCGTTGCAGACGCTGCCGGGCAGCTCCGGCCGGCACAGGGTGTAGAAGAACGGCCGATGCCTGCCAAACGCATTCTTGGCCATGCCCATGAGCAAGTCGCACGCGGACAGGCCAAGGCAGAAGTAGTATATACCGTGCATGACTGCCGCAAAATAATTGGCTGCGAATTCACTGGAGGCGAACAAGCGCCTCGCAAATGCTAACAGAGCCGGCGAGTGGCGCAGGTGGCACCGGTTCCGGCAGCGCCATTCGGCCACGGCCACAGCCAACCAGGCGGTCAGGACACCAGCCGGGGCGCACACATAGTAGGGCACGGAGCAGCGGCCCACCGGATAGCGGATGCTCTGATCGTCGCAAAAGAATCTCCGGGAGAATGGCGGTACAGCTACGTGCATGAGGCCCAAAGCGGTGCACAGGCCCAACAGGGCGGCGGCGTGCAGGCAGGCGCTCAGAGCGATGCCGCTGCCTGACGGGACCGAGGAGTCCAGCGACATCCGGGATCGACTCTTGAAGTTTACAGGTAAAGTACATAGTTGAAAGAAACTGGTGTGTGAATTGTAGCAATCAATTCAATAAAGCACTGAATTATTTATGCCTGACAGCACAAAAGTTTCATTTTACCGCTAATGCAAATCGAAGTTCTCGAAGAGGGAGCGGTTGAAATAGGTAATAACTTACAAGCAGAGACTTGCCTGGTTCATCATTACACCTGTTAATAGTGCAGTGGGTCCTTACTAAATAACATTTGCAGGAGGGCTGGGACACATAATTTGGTGACACTAGATCCGCTGCCAGCGAGGAGGCAATTCTGCCCATTTCACTGACTCCTGAGCACACACTCACTCAGGTGTGCACATCTGCCTGACTTTCTCATCGTCAGGCAGTGTACTCTTCACTGTGCCTCGGAGGTTGGCCCTCAAGGGCTAAATTGCACGACACGACGAGCCCTCAAGCCTTCTCTCGGTGGCTGTGCCCTGAATAAATGTGACCTCGTCGCGGAATCGAACTCAGGGACGTTGGTGCGAAAGCTAAACGCTTTAACTATTCTGCAACCCGGCCCCGCGTCCTTACTTGATTTCTACGATACATTCTCTTGAAAATCCTGTCATCTGCGACATGATACACAAAATCAACTATAAACTATACAAAATTATAACTGAACTAATCATTAACAAACTTTTAACAAAATGTACCCTACCCCGGCAATTGGTCCACCAGACACAATCAGGACTCACCTCGGTGCTCGGTGCCTAGTAGAGACTGAGTATATAGTAACACCTGCTGACAGCTTCTATCGCCTAGTAGAATAGTCGGCAGGCTGAGTCAGCCATTTAAATATGCCAACATTGACAGCAGTGAGTGCGCACAGGAAAGCTTTATCTACTGCACTGTTTGCACACAATCGCAGGGCATTGCTTGCAGCGCACACAAGAGAACAGCAGACTAAAATAGCCGGGATCGATAGCGGAAATTAATATCAAATAAGCGCACAGGCGACCCGTAATCTAAAGCAAATGAAACTGAACTATCAGGCTAATTGATAAACCAACTGCAGTCTATCCATGTGACCAACATCACAATGCCGGTGCTCCACAAGCACCGCAAAGATCAGCAGCTGACCCTGTTTGAGATCGAAGCGAAAAAATAAACGAAACAATAACAACAGGAAACAGCAGCAGCATTTTTTCATTCCAAGATGCCAAGACTGTACTCGGCTTTGGGGGCTACTCCAGACTCAGAGGAGAGTAAGCGCGACTATTTTACTCAGTTTTATTGCCTAACACAATCCAGGTGGAGTAGGGTACACACGTGCTGACCAGGTAGATGGTCTCACTTCCAAATCCGTTAAGAAATATTATCCCTCAGCGTTAAAATTGATTTATTCCCAGTTGTTGCCGAATCCCAGCTTTCACGGGATTCCATTTTAGTCCTCTTCGGCCTCCTCGCCGCCCTTGGTGCCCTCGCGGGCGTTCTTCCTCTTGACGCGGCCGGCGCGACCGCCGCCCAGCGGGCTCTTCAGCGAGAAGTCGATGTGTTTCTGGCTGTCCAGACGCACCATGAAGGACGGCACGTTGACCATCTGGCGGCGGACCCGGATATGGCGCTGGCGGATGAGCACGCGGGCGTGGTGGATGCTCTTGGCTAGGCCCAGCTTCAGCACCTGTGCGGGTGGAGACGGTCAGTTGAGCATTAGGTTGACGGTGATTCAGGACTTAAATACTCGACTCATCTGACCCTGTGACTTAAATACTCGGCTCATCTGACCCTGTGACTTAAATACTCGACTCATCTGACCCTGTGACTTAAATACTCGGCTCATCTGACCCTGTGACTTAAATACTCGGCTCATCTGACCCTGTGACTTAAATACTCGGCTCATCTGACCCTGTGACTTAAATACTCGACTCATCTGACCCTGTGACTCAATTACTCGACTTATCTGACCCTGTGACTCAAATACTCGACTCTTCAGTCGGAGTCACTTCAAAGACTTCCATTTAGTCTTTCGGATACTAATTAACAAGTTTGCAATACATATGCAAAAAACGCGCAGGATCGCCTCTCCTCTCACCTGAGTCTGCAGTCTCCGCTCCAGGAAGTCCTCAATCTTGAGGCCCAGCACGTAGTCGAGCTTCATCTTGTCCTCCTGCAGTACGCCAATTCGGACGAGGCGGCGCAGCAGGGCATTGCCCTCGAACAGTCGCTTGGGATCCTTCTCATCCAGGGTGAGCAGCTCTCTGGCGGCCTTGCGGATCTTGGCCAGGGTGTACTTGACGCGCCAGACCTCGCGCTTGTTCTTCAGGCCGTACATGCCGATCAGCTTCAGCTCGGCGTCCAAGCGCTCCTTCTCGAAGGGCCGCCTGGGCGTCGAGTAGGTCTTCGAATAGATGCGCGGCACGCGGCTCATGGCTGCAATGGGCAGCAAATTTGCTTAGCAACCCGATTTCATGGGCCTTGCGGTTGCTATTGGCAACCGGAAAGTTTTCAACAAATCGTCCTTTCACTACAACGCTTATAAGCTGGAAAGAATCCTACCCTAAGCAGTAGATTGTATATAACTAAGTTGGATAGCACAGAAATTATACCTATCCCAATTGGGCCAGACGCACAGGCAGTGGTGCAACTATTCAAATGCCATGTACAGCTGTTCAGTCCGTGGACTGGGGAGGCCGCCACCCAGAATTTCTACCCCAGCTGATGCCGGTACTAATTTTACAATTGGTTGAACTAAGTGTCTGGTTCAAGGACACAAGCTATTTCCCTCGGGGCTTGAGATTCGAACTTTCTACCTCTGAGTGAGAAGTCAGAAGCTTAGACCACAATCCTGAAAAATCCTGTAACATGCATAAAAGGAAATAACAAATCAGAAGGCTACTTTAATCTGTCTAACAGAGACACCAAAAGGCCAAAACAAGTGAATAAAACTGCATTTAGTAAAATCAAAAATCACAAGTTACATCTCATTGCTTTATAAATAACACATATCGAATGTTAATAATAATTTATTGAATATTATAAACAATAAATATAGCAAATCACAGAAGACAGAACAAAATAGAATTAAAAATGGACTAATGGACAAAATAAGCAACGCTTAGGTTAAAACAGTACATGCTATTGCTAATACGAGTATATTAATAATATAAATAGTATTAATTGTCTACAGACCAGAAAGGCACAGTGGAAAGTGGTCAGAAAGGAAAAATAGACAAGTTGCAGTACATTTAGACAGTGGTGAAAAGCCAAAAAATCAATTAACTAGCCCATAGAACTGGCTCACAAACTCAGTGGGAAGAACACTATTTGTCTGCATCTGCTAAACAAACGAATCTTTATAATACAGAATAGCTAGCGAAGTGCAGTTCAGTCCCAACAAACCAGCATGGAGAAAGACTCAAATAGAGGAAGAAAGGAATGAAATAAAAATGACACCAAAGGCGAGAATGAAGAGCTGAGGCGAACTCACATTGTAGAATACAGTTAAAATAAGTAATCAAACCTGACTGACATGATGTGGCGCTGCACAGAGACCCATCATTGTAACAAGCCTAGTCTTTGGCAGAAGAAACTCGCAAGCTGACTTCGTGCATTACCAGCTTGCGAGTTCGAATGCTACTGTTATGACGCTAATTTGCTCATCGCAAAAATATGAGGTACGTAGCCATGATCAGGCAGCTGACAGACACAACTACATGCAGCCGAATGCCAATCACTGCAGCCTTGTACATAACGCCCCAGATGCCTGACTTCTCCGTAAAACACCAGTCCTTCAGCTTTGGCACTCGCCTCATGTAGGCGCAGGTGCAAATAAATAGTAGCATGGCCACCAGCACGCCATCAAAGCTGTATATGTTCACCATGGCAACTGTTGCTAGACAAGCAGGTCAACAAGTTCAGATTCAGATAGAGCTGACACCTGAAGATTTAAAGGCAAAGATAAATGTATTAGTAATAAGTAGACTAGGCTTTTAACTAAAATCTAATAGAAGAGCACACATAACTAAAAACATAATTCCAGATTTTAAACCAGCCAGGATTCTATTAAGGAGCTCAAGGTCAGCTCTCCTAAAATATCATACATGCGCAACACCCGGCCGACCCGGCCGAACCGGCCGGGTGAAACAAGGGCCAAGCAAGGTAAGTCGCAAAAACCAATAGACCAAGCGCAAAAAAATCAAAGGGGGGACCAAGGGACAATAAAGGAAGGCGTGAAGAAAAGGAAAAAGGGGAGAGAAAAAGAGAGCAAATGAGAGCAAACTAAGTCGTAAATAGAGCAATGAAATGAACTAAGTCGCAAATGAGAGCAAAAACTAAGTCGCACGGCCGGCTAAGATTTGGGAGGTTGTGCATGTATGTAAAATATACTAGCATTTGATAACTTACTGTGTAAATATTTATTTACACAAAGCAACTAAGACAAACTTGAGTAATATAATAGTTTTACTCTACTAGGTAAAATCCAATTTTTTTATCTAAATTAAAATACAATACACTTGTTAACAGATAGCTACATATAGGGCCATGGTAGAGTTTGGTCAAATTCAATTTAATTTAGATTTTTTAACAATTTCATTAAAACAATATTTTGAAAATCTCTAGTACAAGTTAAAACAAGCACTAAGCACTGTTTAACCACATACAAATTTCAGTTGCTAAAAGCATATAATATCTGACTTCCCTTATTTTATTATTAATGAATCAATTAATTTGTCAAAGCCAAATAGAGAAAGGAATATAATAGATACAAAAGTAAATATTTGAGGAGTACAAGAAAAATAGAATTGTTGTATTGTTACTTTATAAAAAAGAAAATATACATATTGAAAAATATTATGTTTATTTTGGTCTCTTTCTTTACTTGGTTAATCATTACTATCATCACTAGTGTTTTAAATAACTAAATGGTTCAATGAGTTTTTTATTACTTGTTTTGACACAGTTTGTCAGTTTTATTGCTAGCATACATGTGCAACCTCCCAAATCTTAGCTGGCCGTGTGACTTAGTTTTTGCTCTCATTTGCAACTTAGTTCGTTTCATTGCTCTATTTACGACTTAGTTTGCTCTCATTTGCTCTCTTTTTCTCTCCCCTTTTTCCTTTTCTTCATGCCTTCCTTTTTTGTCCCTTGGTCCCCCCTTTGATTTTTTTGCGCTTGGTTGATTGGTTTTTGCGACTTACCTTGCTTGGCCCTTGTTTTACCCGGCCAGTTCGGCCGGGTGTTGTGCATGTATGATTGCTAGCAGTCATAAATCTTTATTAACAGCTTATTTAAAAATGAAAAACTAATTAAACAAATAAAACTATAGTTATGCCAAAGACTAAATCAATGGAAAACTAAAAAACCATATAGATATATAACTAAGTCAGGTCAGATTATTATTTTACAAATTATTTGTTACTGAAGTGGACTGTTACAGTGGGGTTAAGCACTGCTTGAATAAAATCCTAATTGTAATTATATGCCATGTTACATATTACATACTACATTACTACATATTACTACATACTACATATTACATACTACATACTACATATTACATGCCAAAATGTCTGCACTTTCCATTAAAATTACTGTTGCCAGTGTGGTTTTCGCTAAAATTAAATTGACTCATTTGGATAACCTACTTTATATTCAATATATGGCAACAACCAAAACACGATCTGTTTTGACAGACAACTTAGAAAGAATAAGAAAGCCGTTAAGACATTTACAAGCTAATGGCCTAAAACATTGCTGTACAATTTTTTTCTAGTTAAGCGAGAACATATTTTAAATATACAGCTTTGTGATCTATAAATCAAAAGATTATTAAACTTAATAAAATTTACTTATAAGTTTAAACTTGACATATATAGAGAAATGCCATCTGGTGTCAGGCAGCCCCAATTCAGAAATACACCAAGCCTTAAGTACTATTAATCGGAATAGAGGAGAATGAAAGTTCAAAAAGGTGTAAGACCTTCACACGTTTAAACGAAAAGTAGTTAAATTTTTTTCTTGATTAACGTGAATTATAGAATATGTTTATCCTGTGTTTGTTGATGTTCATTTTTTTTTAAAACTTTACTTTAAAAGTTTTTTTTAATAAAAAAAATCTGACATTTGCTTAAATTACATCGTAATTTATCCACATTCCACAATGCCCGTGTGGAGCCCGTGTGGCTCCAATTGAATTTATGAAAAGTGTGTACCGGATTCTTAAGATCGCATGATCGCATGTCTAATGTAGGCTCAACACGTATTCTTTCATTTCTTGTCGATCTCTTATATATTCTATTCGAACGCGCCTTATAATAATAATAATTAATAATAATTGATTACACCTGCCCCCAATTGGGTCAGATGTGCAGCCGACAGCACAGCCGCATCTAATGCGCGGCGCATCTGAAGGCTGCATACAGCTGTTCAGTCCATGGACTGGGGGACGCCACACCCACCTTTAATTATCCCAGCTGATGCTGGTACCCATTTAACAGCTGGGTGAACTGAAGCAATGCAGAGTTAAGTGTCGTGCTAAAGGACACAAATAAGGACACAAAAAAGTACATAAATAAGGACACTTTATATTGTTGCCACACAAGTGAACGGGCTAAAGCAGCTCTCCATTGATCCTGATAGCACTAAACTAATGCAGAAGGAATTACTAAGGGTGTGGAGTGGGATTGTAGTGTCAGCTTGTTTGCCCTTCCATCTCCCCGTTTTATTATTCAGTACTTATTTTTAGACACGTTTTTTTAGCCAAAAGTCACCCACGCCAAGCCGGGCTGGACCAGCCTGTAATAAAATGAATGTCCTAGCTGGAGCGTGAGGAATTTAAAGCTAGCGATTATTCACTATTCACCGGGGTCGGTGTCCTACCAATCGTTTCAATAGCAGCAGGGAATCTGGAATTAAATAGCGTTAGAGACTGCGGTAGCGAGCGAAGCGGAATAGATAAGCGATGAGACCCGAGTGTTCCTCCGGCCCGGCGAAACTCCCAATGAAAAAGAATAACACAGTATGAACGCGAAGACTCGAATAATTTGATTAGGAGTGAGCTAATCGGCTGTGACTACGATTCCAGATATGAATAGGAATTACTTTGAATATCGTTTACTTGACTTAAAAGTTATACTGACAGAATAGATGTTCACACGGAAATAAATTATAGCGCGCTCACAGTGAGAAGCAAGTCTGGTCTAACAATTGGATATAACAATTTTACTTAAACTGGCCTAATCCGCGCCCTACTCTTCCCGAGAGGCTCCGGTTGTCTCTGCTATCAGCGCTGCCCCGACAGATCCTATCGGTTTGCCACTCCTTCTGCCTGACGGCGGAGTCTCCGAAGAGAGCACGTACTGACTTCGACAACAAGCGCCTATCTAGACCACCCTTGTCAGCGGCGCACTCTCAAGACGCGTAGCGCCGAAAGCTACCTAACTGAACAAGCGGAGCGTGGTCGGGCGGGGAGGGACAAAACAAGTGGACTTAGTTTGCACGTGCTTCTCACAGTGTGAGGCGAATTGCGGAGTAAAAGTCCGTAAAAGTAAAAGTTGCGGATATAAAAGTCACTGCAAAAACACGCTTCCTTTTATAGAGTCATTTTAACCCCAAATTAGGTCGATCGGCGAGGTGGATGCCTGGCTGTAGCTTGAGCCAAGGCGACAAATCACAGTAGACTTGCGACCGCCGTTCTGAGCCCCGGGGTAGCTTCTTGCCGAGGGTAGACAGATAGTGAGGCCGGGTCGCTCGCTGATTGGCCGGGACTGTAGCCCAGGGGTAGCGCTCGCGGGGTGGTCGGCGTCCGTTCCCCCGGCTGGTCCGGCCCGGCTTGGCGTGGGTGACTTTTAGCAAAACACACGTGTCTAAAAATAAGTACTGAATAATAACACGGGGAAATAGAAGGGCAAAAAAGCTGACACTACAAGCCGGGGAAGCGGACGCCCACCACGCCCAAGGTGTGCCAACCGATAGGATCTGTCGGGGCAGCGCTGAAAGCAGAGACAACCGGAGCCTCTCGGGAAGAGTAGGGCGCGGATTAGGCCAGTTTAAGTAAAATTGTTATACCCAATTTGTTAGACCAAATTTTGCTTTTCACTGTGAGCGCGCTATAATTTATTTCCGTGTGAACATCCTCATTCTGTCAGTGTAACTTTTTAGTCAATTTGAGCAAGTAAACGAGATTAAAATCAATTCCTACTCATATCTGGAATCTTAGCGAGTCAGAACTGATTAAATCACTCCCAATCAATTTATTCGAGTCGATCGTGTTCATACTGTGTTATTCTTTTTTTCATTGGGAGTTTCGCCGGACCGGAGGACGACACGGGGGTCTCATCGCTTATCTATTCCGCTTCGCTCGCTACCACGTACAGTCTCTAACGCTATTTAATTCCAGATTCCCTGCTGCTATTGAAACGATTGGTAGGACACCGACCCCGGTGAATAGTGAATAGTCGCTGGCTTTAAATTCCTCACGCTCCAGCTAGGACATTCATTTTATTACAGGATGCGACCGCTAACAGATAAATACTTATAAATGTACACATGTAACTGCCTACCCGAATGGCAATGTCGCTATATTCCCAGGTTAGCTCTTAGTTTTTTATTTTTATATCAAGAATTCTAGAGAAAATAATAAAACTGCTCACAGTTAATATATTACTTGTAATTCTGTTCCGAATTCCAGCTGCTGGACATGCTTAAAGGTTTAGTTGCTTATTTCATTACTTTGTATTACTGACTATCCTTGAGTGAAATCATCAGAAGTTGATGACTGATGATTAACTACAAGTAATAACTTACTCCAGCTAATGCTGGTACCCATTTAACAGCTGGGTGAAATGAATCAATGCAGAGCTGAGTGTCTTTCAGAAGGACGCAAATTGCTCCAGTGGAGTTGGGAATCGAAACCACCAGCTTCAAGCTACAACTTATACTACTTACTACTTATTAGTCCCTGTGTACTTATAATAATGGACCAATAAAGGGCAACTGAATTTAATGCACTCATGCTCACGTCACAATTTTGCAAATCTGGTTGTCGTATATACAACCCCGTACTAATCTTCGCATGATAAACTTAAGCTTACAAATGCGTGAATAACCTCAGCTGCGTTTATTTGTACTGGTAGCCTGGGCTGCGCTTTCATAAGCAACTAAAATTGCTGCCATACCACTGCGGCTGCGCATAAAGACAATTTTACAAGCTAAACTTATTTCGACTGCGCCAAGCGCGACACAACATGAGTCAGAAGGAGCGCGGAGAGGACCCGCGGAGCGCATGTTGATGCGTGCGATAGCGAATGGCCAGTTCATGGGCCAGGATGGGCCGACTGCATACGTACAAAGACAGCTCGAATGCTAATATTTAGCTGCATTCGCAATGGTGCGAGAATTAAACGGAAGAACTTTGAAAGTCTGAAGATTTTTCGCTTTTGATTGCAGTGGCCCATCCAGTTCGAGGAGCAATAGACAACGATTGTCCATCTTCATTGAAACGATGCCGCCACCGCCACCGCCGCCTCCACCGCCGCCGTCGGCACCGCCGCCGATGGCGCCAGCAGCCCGTGTGGCCGGCCGTGGCGCGCTGCTCGGCGACATTCAAAAGGGCGCCAGGCTGCGCAAAGTGCCAGAGTGCGAGAAGAACGACAGAAGCGGCGCCCTGCCCGCATCCCAGGGCGGACGCCGCCCTGCTGGCAAGCCAGCTGCAGGTGGGGTTTTGTGCTCTTTGAAAAATTCTTCCCAGTGAATCTTCGGACCGTTGAGGCGGTCGCTTTCACTCCCCCTAAATTTATAAATTTAGGACGTTCCTAAATTTCACCTTCCATGAGTTTATATCTCTTAAAGGTGCAGGCTTTTGAAACCCATAAAATGAAAGGAATTTAGCCATCCCTAATAAGTTTGCCCCCCATGCAGGGGGGTCAGTGGCAGACCGTTAAGGCTTGAGCTCGAATCCGAAGCGAGGCCATATTCATTTGGAGCGCAGCCGCGGAGAGAAGGCTTGGGGGCTTGTCGTGCAATTTACGCCCTTGCTGGCAGATTCCCACCAAGGCACAGTGAACGTGGGGCTGTCGATGAGAAAGGGAGTGTGTGAGTGTGTGCCTGCGTACGGTATCCGTGTGCGTGAAAAGCAAGTGTTCTGCCGGCTCATAATGTTGATGGCGCCTTCACTAATGAACTAAAAATATCTAATTGAATGTTGCTGATAAACAGTTTGACAAATTTTGATAACTGAAACTTCTGATGGTCAATGAATGTGCTCGTGATTTTCAGCTATTCTAGCTCGTAAAGCTACAAATGTGTTATTTATGAGCCAACTCTACATATAATTAATGATATTAATATTATCGTAGCCAACGATTAAAATAGCAAAAATTACACCAGCACAAGCGCACAATTTCGTAGATACGAGAAGTTCAAACGTATCAACAAGGAAGGCTGGGGCTTACTCCGACAATAATACTAAATGCAGAGCTAAATGAACATGCAAAGCGAACATCTAGTCTAGCTTTCTTTAACATTTTCACTGTTTCTTCGCGTTCCTTCCTGGTTCTGCTGGCGTTCTGGCACCGCCCTCTGATTGGTCATCTTACCCTCTAAGCTTAATTTTCTTACCCATGGGTCCCACCCCACCCAACTTATTGTGGGTGGATAATGAAGTGTACCGATTTTCAAACTATACAGTGGACCCTAAGCCCGCCATTTTTCCTGGCTAAGTTATCCAAAAGGCTGCCTGCAGGCCAGAGTCAAAATAGTCTCTTTTATCTGTGATTTCGTTCAACACCTAAGACAGAATGTTAGTTGTGCTTAAGAATGCACTAATAAACAACCACCTCCGAAAAATGCTGCTTCCAGGCAATTCAAAACTGACCAACGAAACTGGTGGCGGCGGAGGCGGAGGCGGAGGTGGAGGTGGAGGCGGAGGCGGAGGCGGAGGTGGAGGTGGAGGCGGAGGCGGAGGCGGAGGGTTACAGGAGGAGCTGCTGGCGCAGCTAAAGAAGGCCAGATCAACTCGTGCAACAGCTAGAGGTCCTGAGTTCGTGACACCGCACCAGCCGTGCGCATCGCTGGCGCCTCCTTCGGTCTCTGGATCGAAGAATCTTCGACACTCTCGTTCTGCCGAGGAATTCCCTAATGCCCTAAAGCCGTCATTCACAGGAGGTCAAGCGACTCAACCTCCGACAGTGCTATCGGCAAGTCGGAAGCCCTCATTCACAGGAGGTCAAGCGACTCAACCTCCGCCAGTGCCATCGGCAAGTCGGAAACCCTCATTCACTGGAGGTCAAGCGACTCAACCTCCGCCAGTGCCATCGGCAAGTCGGAAACCCTCATTCACTGGAGGTCAAGCGACTCAACCTCCGCCAGTGCCGTCGGAAAGTCGGAAGCCCTCATTCACTGGAGGTCAAGCGACTCAACCTCCGCCAGTGCCGTCGGAAAGTCGGAAACCCTCATTCACAGAAAGTCAAGCGACTCAACCTCCGCCAGTGCCGTCGGCAAGTCGGAAACCCTCATTCACTGGAGGTCAAGCGACTCAACCTCCGCCAGTGCCGTCGGCAAGTCGGAAGCCCTCATTCACTGGAGGTCAAGCGACTCAACCTCCGCCAGTGCCGTCGGAAAGTCGGAAACCCTCATTCACAGAAAGTCAAGCGACTCAACCTCCGCCAGTGCCGTCGGCAAGTCGGAAGCCCTCATTCACAGGTGGCCAAGCGACTCAGCATCCGCCATTGCCACCGAAAGATTGCATCCCGTCAGCTTCAAGGCCGCCCCCGGTACCTCCAATGAGTCTCAAACCCAATTTTGGACGCGGAGATCAGGCGACTCAGCCATCCCCGGCTCCCTCGACGGGTCTCAAGCCGGCACTCGGAAGTCGAGAGACTTCGCCATCCCTGATTTCCCCCACGATGAGTGAAAAGCCTTTAAGGACGGTCCCACCGCCAGTGCCGCCGGCCAGTCTCAAGCCAGTAGGAGGTCAACCGATAACGCGAGCTCCGCAGCCCTCGACGGGTCAGCCATCAGCCCGAGGTCAGTCGATGAGTTTTCGATCAGAGGCGACACCTCGACGATTCGAACCGCCGCCGCCGCCGTCGCCGCTACCGCAACAGAGGGGACGCCCGCCACCGCTGCCACCGAAGTCGCCCCTCGGAGATGTCCCGCAGCCCCAACTTAGCGGTGGAGCTGCTGCCTGGAGCCAGAGGTTCCTCTTCAAATCGTCGACAAAGTTTCCACCGGCGCAGACGTTCACCAACTGTCTGAAGGAGAAGCAGCTCTAGCAGTGCAAGCAGCGTATGCTGGAGCTTGATAATACGAACAGTGCTATTGCGTTTCCACAGTTTGATGGGCTTGCGATATCTTCTCTGCTGAGACCCGTGCTCAAGTGAAATCAAAGCTCTAACCCGAAAGCTGGGAGAACACTTTGGACACCAGATTCAAGGTTTGACTCTACGCACTAATCTATGAGCTGTCCGGTGTGAGACGGGTTTAGAATTTCAAACTTTGAGGCCTACATTCTTCCGTTCTTCCCTTGTGCTCCATTGAGATGTTAGCGTCAGTATACCCACCCGAATCAAAATTAATAATATCAGATTCACTATCCGTGATACTACTGTCTGTCGCTTGGTTGATACTCGCTATCTTAATCAACTTTGTAAAATTGATTTAACAAACTAATTTTTATGACAGAAATTACATAATTCTTTTTACATGCGCTGCTAAAATTAAAAGTAACATCCATTTTTGCGAAGCACTTCATGCAACAGAGTACAAGCACTGTAAAAGTGAACTTCAACAAGTCAATAATGTCTGGCGAAGTGTATGCTGAAGTAAAAGTAAAAAATAATTGTCATTGTCAACAAAGACCTTAATTGCATGTGCTCAAAATATAATTTAAATTGCTTTAAATATCCTACTCGTTTGCTGTCACCATTTTTCTGCAATTAGAGTGCAAAAAGATCCAGCAGAAGTTATTTTTTGCTTTCGAAGTCGGTGTACAAACGTCTACGACGAGCCTACGACGAGTCTACGACGAGTCTACGACGAGCCATAAGTTTACTGAAAAATCAATGGTTTTAAAACAGCAAGAACCGAGGATGGTGAGATTTGAGTAAGTGCGAAAGAAAAGCGTGCAGAGATCTATTATATTTTGTGGTGAGAAAGATGAGTATGATTTGACGTCACTTCGATTGACTTGTTCAAATTATCTTGTGAGTGCTGATTGAGCACAGTAAGTGGAGGTTTGACTATCTACTCTGTCTGGCAGCCGCAATATAGGAAGACGAAGCATGCGGTACAAAATAGTTTTTATCCGCCGTACAGGATTGGAAGTGTGCTTATTCACTGCGATCCTTGACCAATCAGATGCGATGGACTTGCATCTTATCAATCGCTCCTCTGTTACAACTTTCATCGGAGCTGCATTGCAAATAATAAATAATTTAGTGACCTGCTGAGGTTTTATTGAAGAAGCTATTGTGGCCTAGCCATCCACAGCCTCTAGGATCCCTCACCAATGTCCATCCTGCTAGCGGCTCTCAAATCCTTTCGCTCCGCTGTTACATTTCGCCGAGGGTGTCAAAAGACTGCGGCGCACTCCGAAGAGCCTCAGCGGCAACAGCGGCCAGAGCAGCTCTGGCTGACGCCGCCGATGGTCGCGCCATCTGGCGAGGGAGCCGCGTCGTCGTCAGATGCTAGCCAAGAGCTGCGTGGACTCAGGCAGAGATTAGTGAGTATTGCCTAGCAAAAAGTTTCAATGAGCTCTCACATTTGCGCATGGTGCAATTCATATCACACAGTAGGCAGTTCCAGCAAAGCTTACCCTGTGGGTGCAGCATCGCATTAGTACATTAGGACAAAACCCTCATCTCATTTTACCTGTGCAGTTTCATAAAAATCAACAAAAACAAAAAATTAATTACGTAGGAATTAAGTAGTATAACTGGATAATGTTTGTAGTAGTACAGTTCTCACTTTCAGTTGAACACAATTAAGTATTCTTTAATTTACCCGAACACTTTTGGCTGCATCGACAAGCACGCGCAAGAATGTTATAGTGAGGTACTCGTTCATGCAAGTACCCTATTTTTAATGGGAACTCTAAAATTTCCATCTCAGACATAAGAGACTCAGGCTCACATGATTGCTTACCAGCGGCATCGGAGAAAGTGTCACACGGGTTCCCGACGGGATCCTGCAGCTTCTTTTGCCAATTTTCTCGCTTAATCCATCCGACACTTGAGCTGCAGAGCTGCAGGATTGACTCTCTGTGGCAGTCGGAGCTTCCCCGCTGGATAATCCTGTTCCAGCTGATGTGTCAGTCGATAATCTGCAGTACTTTGAATCCCGTGGACGCATACACGATGCGGCTGGGAGGCTGGGCACGAGACTGGGCTTTTTATTTATCGAAAGTGAAATATATTTGAAAGTGAGTAAATGAGTAAATATGCAATAAAAGAAGCACTAAATTAATCGCCCGAAATCCTACAGGACCAGCTGCTAGAAGAGCTTGAAGAGAAGGTGCCACCAGATTTGAAATTTAATTTTTCCGATGAGCAGCTGGTATGTAAAGCAAACGGTCATTCAAGAGTTTGATTACCATAAAATAATCTTTTTTTAAAGGGCTGTAAACAATGGCGCATAATTTGGCTAGAGTCGACCCGCAGCACAGCACGGTGGCAATTCTGCCGACTCATGACCCTTGAGCACACACACTTCACGAATGCATGACGCAGGCAAGCACTCACACAGGTGTGTAGATCAGTCCTCGCTGATCAGGCAGTCAGGCATTTCACACTCTCACTGACCCTTGTGCTATGTAAAAAGATCAGTGCAAGCTACGAAAGCTCTCAAACAGCAACAGCGCACAAGCGTCAATATAATTATTGTTGAGTGAACCAATTCTTCAGTGTGATAAATTTACATAACAGTAAGCGAGGGACAGGGAATGAGTGCACCGAAGATAGAGAGAGAAAGACCGTACACTCAAATATCGATCGTTACACAACACCTGGGGGGGTTGGCTCTCAAGGGGTAAATTGCACGACAAGCTCCCGACCCTTCCATCCGAGCCTTCAGTCCATCGCCATCTGCGACAACTCTGTTCCAGTGCGCCATCTGCCTGTCCCGACCCACCGCGGTGCTGACGCAGCCGTGCGGTCATTCGGCCATCTGCCGGCCCTGCTTCCTGCGCACAGTCCGCGTGGCCATCGACGAGCGCCGTTTGCCCGTCCGCTGCGTCCTCTGCCGGGCTCGAGTCGCGCGGCTGGATGTTCAGCGAAGCCCCGCAGTCCTGGAGGTGATGCCGGCTGCCGATGTTGCCAAGCACAGTCGGAGGAGCCGCGGACGACGACGCCGTGTGCAGGCCAAGTGGCGATACGGACTGGTGGCTTGAGGTCGATTTAAAATAACGACAGCCAGGATAATCCAATGAGCTGCTGTCTTCTGCTCTTGGTGGATAAAGACGAAGATTTATGTTCGCTAGCAGCACCTTCACTGGACTTTGCTGATCGTTTAATTTGACCATTTTTGGTATCTAAGAGTTGGATGATATCATAGAACTCTGATTTACAGCCGAGCTCTGATACAATTATGCATATTATGTATATGTAATATGTATGCATATTATGTACCTTTTATTAGAGCTCTAATGGCTTTGATGGTATCATGTAGCTCTGATGATATCATGTAGGTCTGATGGCATTATGTAGGTCTGATGGTATCATGTAGCTCTGATGGTATCATGTAGGTCTGATGGTATCATGTAGCTCTGATGGTATCATGCAGCTCTGATGGTATCATGTAGGTCTGATGGTATCATGTAGCTCTGATGGTATCATGCAGCTATGATGGTATCATGTAGCTCTGATGGTATCATGTAGGTCTGATGGTATCATGTAGGTCTGATGGTATCATGTAGGTCTGATGGTATCATGTAGGTCTGATGGTATCATGTAGGTCTGATGGTATCATGTAGGTCTGATGGTATCATGTAGCTCTGATGGTATCATGCAGCTCTGATGGTATCATGTAGCTCTGATGGTATCATGTAGCTCTGATAGTATCATGTAGGTCTGATGGTATCATGCAGCTATGATGGTATCATGTAGGTATGATGGTATCATGTAGCTCTGATGGTAGCATACCTGTATCATCATTAATTAATGGATATCGGGAAAAAGTTGGTGCCCTTAGCGACTCGAATCGCATTACTTGCCCAATGAACAGGCAACGAATAGTCATCTGTTGATTAATTGATTCTCTGTGTTTAAACAAGCTGTGTGGGTGAGTAATGCTTGATTTGATGGACAACGATTCCACTTAATTCGTTCAGGGCAGACAAGATTGACACGCTCTGTCACTGCTCAGGCTGGTCGAGTTTTGATAAATACGTCTATTTTTAGGCCGGAAAGAATCTGTCACTTCGGGGCGAGCGTGCAACAGCAGCAGCAGCAGCTCAACAACATGGTAGAAATAGATGCACTGCTGAGAACACAACCATAGAGACTAAATATGTACTTGAATAAAGGCTCGGAAATCATAGAGTTAAAATGTGTGTCCTCCATTGTGTAAAAGCGAAGCAGAGCCCGTGCCTTTTTCTTAGGCTGCTTTATACAGCCTATAACGCCTTGCCCCATTTACAATGCCATTGTGTACAAAAACACGGCACAATGAAAGTATTGTTTCAAGACTCAAAAACGCACAAATATTTTTTCTGCTTGTGTACCTCAGAAAAGTCCCGGATTCTAAACTGAATCAGCAATTCCAATCTTCTGTCTTATGGCAAATGCACATTTTTGCATAGGTGACTACCCTGGCACGGATTGGAAATATGGCTCGACGAAACAATTCTGTCGATTCTCTATCTCGTCTCATTTTTTGCCCACTAATGCTGTCTAGTAAGCTTATGCTTAAGATATTGAGCCTAAAATAATTAACATAATTGCATAGCCCAGAGTTGCTTAAGTGTTGCACTGTGTGCCGCAAGCTCAGCAACCCAATGGTCACAGAGTGGGGGTGGGTGAGACTGGCACCATGGCCTGATCGCCAGTGCCCGTGAGAAACCACCTGGGCTCAAGTCTCGCCCTCAAGCTCTTCTAACCTCTTGTAAACACAGGGTCGAAGTATCCATAAACTGCTCATTGGGAGACAATTGCTGTCCTTCCACATGCTTTGTTTTTCAGCTCAGTTTTAAGGAGAGAAAAATCGAGAAAGCAAGCAGCAATTTCTAAACAAAAAACAGAACTTCGAAAGGGTAAAACATATCGCGCCGCAACTAAGGGACCCAAACAGCACTCGAACAACTGACGTCATGATGAGAATCGTTAGTCGGCCTGCTCTGCTAGTTCTTGTCGTCATATTGAGCAGTTGGTTTCCAGATGTGGTGAGCTCAGGGTTGTCCAGTTCTCACAACTAATTAGCTAGTTGATTCGAACCTTCAAACACATTTGAATGCATTACAGGTACAAAGTGACGGCACCTTGTTCTTGCGATTCGTGCAGTACAACAACCAGGACAGCAGGTGTGCTGATGGCACCTACTGTGACCCTGTCATGATCTTCAACATCAGGGAGAGCCCCTGCGACCCGCGGTTTCGACTCACAGCGGACCGCTACAATTCGGGCGGGTCAGTGCGGACCTCAGTTAAAACATTGCCTTATCCTCTGCCAGTGTTTTGCTTGCAGTCCTGTGCCAGTGTGTATCATGCAGTCCTGTGCCAGTGTGTATCATGCAGTCCTGTGCCAGTGTGTATCATGCAGTCCTGTGCCAGTGTGTATCATGCAGTCCTGTGCCAGTGTGTATCATGCAGTCCTGTGCCAGTGTGTATCATGCAGTCCTGTGCCAGTGTGTATCATGCAGTCCTGTGCCAGTGTGTATCATGCAGTCCTGTGCCAGTGTGTATCATGCAGTCCTGTGCCAGTGTGTATCATGCAGTCCTGTGCCAGTGTGTATCATGCAGTCCTGTGCCAGTGTGTATCATGCAGTCCTGTGCCAGTGTGTATCATGCAGTCCTGTGCCAGTGTGTATCATGCAGTCCTGTGCCAGTGTGTATCATGCAGTCCTGTGCCAGTGTGTATCATGCAGTCCTGTGCCAGTTGCTTTCTAGTTGATAAGTTCCAAGTTTCCCAATCCAAGCAAACATTGTTTCAGATCAAGCATGTACGACTATCAACAGCCTGGCTGGTACGGCGACTCTGATGTGATCAATTTCGGCTCCGTGTTTGCGGAGATGGCCAACCCGGTTCCATTCGCTATGAACTACAGAGACAACAGTGTGAGTTGCTGCGAGCGATCCTAAATTTCTTGGTTCAATAAAAAAATGTTACTCTTAAAAAACTTGTAAGCACAAAATACGCGATTTCATTTCGGAAGTCTCGAAAGTCATTTACCCCCTCTTTGCACTCGGCAGGGCAAAATCTACATCACGGTCACTGTGACCGACAAGGACACGAGCTCTGACGACCTTATTGACGTGTTCTCAGCCACACTGAATGCCTTCGGGACGGATGTGAAGTCCCTGACAATGATCAGCTCTTTCATGGGTCACACGTAAGGAGCATTCAATAGAGTGATTAAATTTTCTTCAGCCTGTCCTCAATTGCCGTTACCTGAAATCTGCTTGTCTTGTTCTCCAGCCTGTCGCTCAATTACTGGTTCGTCTGCCACCCGAACTTCTACGGCTCGCTGTGCAACACCTACTGCCTGGCGCAGGACAGCGCCTTTGGTGGGCACTACACCTGCAACCTCAATGGGGAGAACGTCTGCCGTGCTGGTGAGTTGTAGCCCAAAAATTTATCGCCTCAGTCTCCTTTCTCTGTCATCTCTCTTACCTTCACTTCAGTCACTTCTGCCTTCCAGGCTGGGTCGGCCCCTCCACCGACTGCAAGACGCCGCATCCGTGCAGCACCGGCGTCTGCCAGAATGGCGCCACCTGCGTGCCAGTCGGCGAGTCCTACTCGTGCCAGTGCCCCGCGGACTTCGCCGGCACGAACTGTGAGCTGTACCGCGACCCCTGCATCTACCGCAACCCGTGCGTCAACGGCGGCCAGTGCGTGCTGGATGGGGCCAAGCAGCCTCGGTGCCGCTGCCCGCCCCAGTTCACCGGCGACCGCTGCGACATCGACGTCGACGAGTGCGCCGTCGGAAAGCCATGCAGCAACGGCATGCCCTGCCTGAACACCTACGGCGGTTTCCGTTGCAACTGTACTGACGCCAAGTTCGCGGGCGGTCTCTGTGAGATAGATCGATGCAATGGCACAGTTTGTGAGAACAATGGCACCTGCCTGATGAGTTCTACAGACGGCTCTCCAAAGTGCTACTGTCGCGCCGGATTTACTGGACAGTTCTGTGAGACCGCCATCCCGTGCTACAGCAGCCCCTGCCGCAACGGCGCCACCTGTAGCAACAACGCCACCGCCGTCGCCGAGTTCACCTGCACCTGCCCGCCAGAGTTCTACGGCAGCCTCTGCGAGACCGCCCGACCCGACTACTGCGCCAGCGGGCCCTGCCGAAACGGCGGCAACTGCACCGGCGGTGTCTCCGGCTTCACCTGCACTTGCCCGCCAGAGTTCTACGGCAGCCTCTGTGAGACCGCCCGACCCGACTACTGTGCCAGCAGGCCCTGCCGCAACGGCGGCAACTGCACCGGCGGTGTCTCCGGCTTCACCTGCGCCTGCCCGCCAGGCTTTGCCGGACCGACCTGCGAGGAACGCAGGGGTGCAACTACTCCTAGCATCAGATCGGATGGCCTCCTCGGAGACAATCCGGGCGACGCTTCGGCCTCTGAGTCCGGCGCGGGCGTCGGCGTGGCTGGCGTGGCGGTTCTCTGCGTCGTCGGCTTCCTGCTGCTCGTCGGAGTTGCTGTCTTCCTGGCCGTCTACCTGCTGCGGCGGAGACCCCTGCCTGAGTGAGTAGAGAGCTGCTCTTTGGAGATCGAACTAAAAGTGCGGAGTGATGATGAAATGAGAACTATACTTCGCCTCCGTTTCTACCTACTATGAGTACAATTAGTATTATGAGTGGTCTTGTTTTAACACTTTCGTAATCTTCTGTTTTGGGGGTCAGGCACAGTCTGTCTTTAGCCTGCGTCCGCTCAAACTTTTGCCAGGTCTCTGCCGGATGATGCCAGCAGCAGCGGATTCTCCAACGCGGTGTACAACAATGCCAGCGAGGGCGGCGAGACAGTCCGCAGTCACGAAGTGTGAGTTGAGTTTGCTATTGAACTCGGAGGAGGCCACAATGCCTAGAATGGTCACAGTGTCTAGATGGGTCACAGTGTCTAGATGGGTCACAGTTTCTAGATGGGTCACAGTGTCTAGATGGGTCACAGTGTCTAGATGGGTCACAGTGTCTAGATGGGTCACAGTGTCTAGATGGGTCACAGTGTCTAGATGGGTCACAGTGTCTAGATGGGTCACAGTGTCTAGATGGGTCACAGTGTCTAGATGGGTCACAGTGTCTAGATGGGTCACAGTGTCTAGATGGGTCACAGTGTCTAGATGGGTCACAGTGTCTAGATGGGTCACAGTGTCTAGATGGGTCACAGTGTCTAGATGGGTCACAGTGTCTAGATGGGTCACAGTGTCTAGATGGGTCACAGTGTCTAGATGGGTCACAGTGTCTAGATGGGTCACAGTGTCTAGATGGGTCACAGTGTCTAGATGGGTCACAGTGTCTAGATGGGTCACAGTGTCTAGATGGGTCACAGTGTCTAGATGGGTCACAGTGTCTAGATGGATCACAATGCTCCATCATAAATGTTTTGTTATGCAGCGAATAAATACGGTTCGTACTATTCGCTTTTGACCTACTGTAAGTAGAGTGCATCGAACTAATCTTCCATGCATCTGCCACCAGGCCCAGCGTTCATTTGGAGGCGGAGGCCGGTGACATCTACGAGGCGATCGGCGGTGAGCCGGTGATCGAGCCGCAGGCTGGGCAGGTCGGATTGCCGGCTGGAGTACAGGTGAACCACGCATATGAGGTCGACGCCTGAGCAGGCCAATGATGTGCCTTAGCAACTGCTGTCTTTTTTATCACTGTACAGGTACTTTATACACGCGGTCTAAAAAACGATGACCATCAAATTATGTTGACATTTAAAAAACGATCTAGGAAGTACAGTTAGAAGAAAAAAAGTGTTTGCAAAGTAAAAGAACAATTACACGTACGTGATCGATGTGTTTCTTTTTTGCGCGATTGCACGCCAAAGATTTCGCTTATTTATCGTTTCACAGAAAAAGCTCTGCTTTGTCCAAATTTAAATATTTAATTAATCGAAGCAGCAGATTAACAGTTTTTTCGTTTTTTAATTGCCATCTTTTTGTGACGAACTGAAGATGAAGAAAATTTGTACATTATTTTTTGTCCATTCACCTGAGGCAAGCGAATTGATTGTACAGACAGTAATGGTGTAATCAATAATGGCTGCCTTAATGATTTTAATGCTTCACTCAAATCAAATACCTGGTTATTGACTTATAAGAACGCCTTCAAGCAACCCCGCGTGAACTAAGAAAATTATTTTTGTGATTGGCTTTGTCTTCGATTATTTTCTGGAATGAAGATGAATGTGTGAGAATTAAAATGAGTGGGTGTGAATGAAAATGAGTGGGTGTGAATGAAAATGAGTGGGTGTGAATGAAAATGAGTGGGTGTGAATGAAAATGAGTGGGTGTGAATGAAAATGAGTGGGTGTGAATGAAAATGAGTGGGTGTGAATGAAAATGAGTGGGTGTGAATGAAAATGAGTGGGTGTGAATGAAAATGAGTGGGTGTGAATGAAAATGAGTGGGTGTGAATGAATACAGAGACTGCCAATCTAATAACTTGCTCACTTTCAAAAGTAATTCTTTAAAATATAATTCTGACTAGACAATATTGCCAGAAATATCCCGTTTTCAACCAGCCTACTTTCTAATTACATACTCTACTTTTTGTGTACTGTGGCGGTCAGTCAACTCGCGAGCGGCCAGTGCAGCTGCACTCAAAACCCCTCAACCTCCGCCTAGATGAGGTGGGGTTGGTGCACCCAGCCAGCCAACTCGATAAGCCCAAGGCGAAGGTATCACGCCACCTCTTGTTTTTTTCTTTGCAAAGTCATACCAGAAATGGGGTAAAAAACTTTAAATTAGGACCCCATTTTCATGGAATTGTGGCAGTTTAAAATAATAACGCTATTTATTATGCGATAACGCGAATAACGCATCCCTACAAACTAAGAAATAATCTTGCAAATATTCGTTTTCAACTTCCTTCTCATTTTAGGGCGGAAAAATATAATCAGATGGTGGATTTACATGAAAATCTGTGATTCTGATTGGGAGCTATCGTTAGACAGGCAGTTGGTATTGTAAATTCCCCGTGGTCTTTCCCCAGGGAACAACAGCGTGGTCTATTATCAGGGAACAATAGTGTGGTCTTTTCCCAGGGAACAATAGCATAGTCTTTCCCAGGGAACAATAGCGTGGCCTCTTCCCAGGGAACAACAGCGTGGTCTCTTCCCAGGGAACAACAGCGTGGCCTCTTCCCAGGGAACAACAGCGTGGCCTCTTCCCAGGGAACAACAGCGTGGCCTCTTCCCAGGGAACAACAGCGTGGTCTATTATCAGGGAACAATAGTGTGGTCTTTTCCCAGGGAACAATAGCATAGTCTTTCCCAGGGAACAATAGCGTGGCCTCTTCCCAGGGAACAACAGCGTGGTCTCTTCCCAGGGAACAACAGCGTGGTCTATTATCAGGGAACAATAGTGTGGTCTTTTCCCAGGGAACAATAGCATAGTCTTTCCCAGGGAACAATAGCATAGTCTTTCCCAGGGAACAATAGCGTGGCCTCTTCCCAGGGAACAACAGCGTGGTCTCTTCCCAGGGAACAATAGCGTGGTCTTCCCCAGGGAACAATAGCGTGGTCTACCCAGGGAACAATAGCGTGGTCTCTTCCCAGGGAACAATAGCGTGGTCTTTCCCAGGGAACAATAGCGTGGCCTCTTCCCAGGGAACAATAGCGTGGTCTCTTCCCAGGGAACAATAGCGTGGTCTTCCCAGGGAACAATAGCATAGTCTTTCCCAGGGAACAATTGCGTGGTCTTTCCCAGGGAACAATAGCGTGGTCTTCCCCAGGGAACAATAGCGTGGTCTTTCCAGGGAACAATAGCGTGGTCTCTTCCCAGGGAACAATAGCGTGGTCTTCCCCAGGGAACAATAGCGTGGTCTCTTCCCAGGGAACAATAGCGTGGTCTTTTCCCAGGGAAAAATAGCATAGTCTTCCCCAGGGAACAATAGCGTGGTCTTTTCCCAGGGAACAATAGCGTGGTCTCTTCCCCAGGGAACAATAGCGTGGTCTTCCCAGGGAACAATAGCGTGGTCTTCCCAGGGAACAATAGCGTGGTCTTCCCCAGGGAACAATAGCATAGTATTTTCCCAGGGAACAATAGCGTGGTCTTTTCCCAGGGAAAGTTAAAAATACATGTAAAATACTTTGAATACTTTACCTTTACCTTCCCGAGTAATACCCCAAATCGGCTCAGTAGTACCCAATGGGGGTACTAACTCAGATAAAAAATCAAATTAAAACAATTTAAATTGCGTACGAACGCGGATATTTTGCTACTGCAGAAAAACTAGTTTGTTTTTTTATTTAATTCGGTCACAGCCTCTTTGGTAACCGTTGTATTGTTGATGTTGAAAGTGACGTACTGTAAGACGCAACTGTTCTTCTGTTCTTCTGTTGCAGCGGGCTAATGCATTTTTTGCATAAACTCTCACCTGTCAAATTTACCTGGAAGAGGTGCACGAAAACACAGCATTAAGGAGGTGCGAATCTAAAAAACTAGCACAGAACGCTAAGGTCCAGGATTCTAAACAAAGTCCCGGATTTTAGATCCTATTGTCTTTTGTCTTAGATTTTGTATATAATTAGAACAGTCTCTATGCCTCACTTATGCAAAAGCCTAGAAAACAGCCTGTTATTGTTGAAGAAAATAAAAGGACAAGAAGTCATATTATATATTTCTAAATCAGCAACCGAGACTCATGGGTTGCCCTGAACTGCTGATCACTTTCGTTATCTTGAGCTATGGGCTAGCTGCGGTGAGCTAATCTGATGTTTTTATTTCACTACGGCTCGACTCAGTCATCTATTCAAATAATTTGCAGGTAAACAGTCACGGTACATTGTTTCTGCAATTCGTGCGGTACTTTAACCATGACGGTAGGTGCGCTGATGGCACCTTATGCGACCCTTTTCTGTTCTTTAACTCGCGGGAGAGCTACTGCGACCCGAGTTTTCTGCTGACTGCGGACCGCTACATACCGGGCGGGTTGGTGCCGACATGAATTCAATTTATATTTTAGCCTGTGCCTAGCTAGTACTGCAGAGGGAGGCCTGGGCACTCACCTGTGCCATTGTGTATCCTGCACTCCTGTGCCAGTGTGTATCCTGCACTCCTGTGCCATTGTGTATCCTCCTCTCCTGTACCATTGTGTATCCTCCTCTCCTGTACCAGTGTGTATCCTCCTCTCCTGTACCATTGTGTATATCCTGCACTCCTGTACCAGTGTGTATATCCTCCTGTCCTGTACCAGTGTGTATCCTCCTCTCCTGTACCATTGTGTATATCCTGCACTCCTGTACCAGTGTGTATATCCTCCTGTCCTGTACCAGTGTGTATCCTCCTCTCCTGCGCCATTGTGTATATCCTGCACTCCTGTACCAGTGTGTATATCCTCCTGTCCTGTACCAGTGTGTATCCTCCTCTCCTGCGCCATTGTGTATATCCTGCACTCCTGTACCAGTGTGTATATCCTGCACTCCTGTACCAGTGTGTATATCCTGCACTTCTGTACCAGTGTGTATATCCTGCACTCCTGTACCAGTGTGTATATCCTGCACTCCTGTACCAGTGTGTATATCCTGCACTCCTGTACCAGTGTGATGACTTCATATGCCATGTGCTATTGAGAATTCAATCCTGAAAAAAACGAGAAATTTTCAGATCCAGCTTCTACAACTATCAACAGCCTGGGTTTTACTTTGAGAAGGAAGATATTTATTTTGTCTCCGAATTTGCCGGTATGCCCAATCCGGTTCCATTCGCCATGAACTACGCAGACAACAATGTGAGTACCGGCATAACAAATCCGAAGGGAATACGCGAATGCTATGCCGAGCAAATGGTAATTTTAAACAACGAGGTCACCTACTTGCTCCACTTTGGCAGGGAATAATCTACATTACAGTGACTGTCATGGATCGGGACGGGAACGCGCATGACCTCATGGACGTGTTCTCAGCAAAACTGAATGCCTTCGGGACGGATGTGAAGTCGCTAACAATGGTCAGCGCTTATATGGGTCACACGTAAGCACATTAACTATCCGAGGGATAGTCTGTTCCGTTTAGAAATTCTACACACTTGTGACTGCATTCCCTGACGCATTGCATTCTCCAGCCTGTCGCTCAATTACTGGTTCGTCTGCCACCCGAACTTCTACGACTCGCTGTGCAACACCTACTGCCTGGCGCAGGACAGCGCCTTTGGTGGGCACTACACCTGCAACCTCAATGGGGAGAAAGTCTGCCGTGCTGGTGAGTTACCGTTTTACCGTAACCTGTCACCTGTTACATCTGTTTCATATAATCTCTGTCACCTGTCATATCTGTTTCATATAATCTCTGTCATCTGTCATATCTGTTTCATATAATCTCTGTCACCTGTCATATCTGTTTCATATAATCTCTGTCACCTGTCATATCTGTTTCATATAATCTCTGTCACCTGTCATATCTGTTTCATATAATCTCTGTCACCTGTCATATCTGTTTCATATAATCTCTGTCACCTGTCATATCTGTTTCATATAATCTCTGTCACCTGTCATATCTGTTTCATATAATCTCTGTCACCTGTCATATCTGTTTCTTATAATCTCTGTCACCTGTCATATCTGTTTCATATAATCTCTGTCACCTGTCATATCTGTTTCATATAATCTCTGACACCTGTCATATCTGTTTCATATAATCTCTGTCACCTGTCATCTGTTTCATATAATCTCTGTCACCTGTCATATCTGTTTCTTATAATCTCTGTCACCTGTCATATCTGCGTCATATTATCTGTCCCCTGTACTTCTGCCTTCCAGGCTGGGTCGGCCCCTCCACCGACTGCAAGACGCCGCATCCGTGCAGCACCGGCGTCTGCCAGAATGGCGCCACCTGCGTGCCAGTCGGCGAGTCCTACTCGTGCCAGTGCCCCGCAGACTTCGCCGGCACGAACTGTGAGCTGTACCGCGACCCCTGCATCTACCGCAACCCGTGCGTCAACGGCGGCCAGTGCGTGCTGGACGGGGCCAAGCAGCCTCGGTGCCGCTGCCCGCCCCAGTTCACCGGCAACCGCTGCGACGTCGATGTGGACGAGTGCGCCGTCGGCAAGCCTTGCAGCAACGGCATGCCCTGCCTGAACACCTACGGCGGTTTCCGCTGCAACTGTACTGACGCCAAGTTCATCGGCGACCTCTGCGACATCGACGTCGACGAGTGCGCCGTCGGCAACCCATGCAGCAATGGCATGCCCTGCCTGAACACCTACGGCGGTTTCCGCTGCAACTGTACTGACGCAAAGTTCATCGGCGACCTCTGCGACATCGACGTCGACGAGTGCGCCGTCGGCAACCCATGCAGCAACGACATGCCCTGCCTAAACACCTACGGCGGTTTCCACTGCAACTGCACTGACGCTCAGTTTACCGGCGACCTCTGCGAGATCGATCGATGCAATGGCACGGTCTGTGAGAACAATGGCACCTGCCTGATCAGCCCAACTGACGATTCTCCTGAGTGCAACTGCACTGATGGCTTCGATGGAAAGTTCTGCGAGATCGCCATACCGTGCTACAGCAGCCCCTGCCGGAACGGCGCCACCTGTAGCAACAACGCCACCGCCGTCGCCGAGTTCACCTGCACCTGCCCGCCAGAGTTCTACGGCAGCCTCTGCGAGACCGCCCGACCCGACTACTGTGCCAGCGGGCCCTGCCGAAACGGCGGCAACTGCACCGGCGGTGTCTCCGGCTTCACCTGCACTTGCCCGCCAGAGTTCTACGGCAGCCTCTGCGAGACCGCCCGACCCGACTACTGTGCCAGCAGGCCCTGCCGCAACGGCGGCAACTGCACCGGCGGTGTCTCCGGCTTCACCTGCGCCTGCCCGCCAGGCTTTGCCGGACCGACCTGCGAGGACCGCATGCAAACAGCAGCCAACGTCACTAATTTGTTCGCCGATGCAGCAGGTGAATCGGTTCTTCCGACAGGCGCAGTGGCCGGCTTAGCGGCCGGTTGCGCCATCGGCTTCTTGTTGCTCGCCGGAGCTGCCGTCTTTCTGGTCCTCCACCTTGTGCGCCGTGGTCAACTTCCCGCTGAGTGAGTGGAGAGCTTCTGCTTGGCGTAAAGGTTTGATGCAGAAGCCAAACCAAATCTAGCACTTTGGGTACCTACTCACTGAAACCTAACCTCGCAAGGACAGACGTACAGGCAGTGTCACAGCTTTTTAGTCTATGGACATGGCCACAGCCCACCGCAATACTCAAGCAATGCTGGAACCCATTTTTATCCGAATGAACCGAAGCATCAGCAATAAAAATGCCCTGCTATAGGATGCGAACCTCCTGCCCGGGCTGTGAGATTCGAACTTCAAACCTTTCAGCAAGAATTCCGAATTTCTAACCACTGGGCTACAGCCGTCTTTTGGAAGACAAATTTTAAGCAGTGTAACTTTTTATCATTCGCAACACACAATTCGCTTTGCAAATGCTCCTCATAATATTCCATCACTGACATCACTGTCATCACTGAATCGTGATTAATTATTGAACCGTGACCAGGTCTGCGCCGGGAGATGCCAACACAGAAGGATTCCCAAACGCAGCGTACAGCAACAGCGAGGCCGTCCGCACGGACCAAGTGTGAGTCTTTTTTACTTCTGCGTACAAATAAATCTATTTTTCTAAATTCCAATTCACTACTGACCGACTATTAGTAGAGTGAATGGGGAAATGCACTACTGAGCTCTATTTTTATTTAAACCAGGCCCAGCGTCTATGTGGAGGCAGACGATGCTGGTGAGGTCTATGAGGCGGTCAGCGCCGAGCAGGAGAACAACGCTTACGTAGCCGACGGTTGAAAGACGGTTGGCCTCACAAACAACCTGCACAATACTTAATTATGGATTCGAATATTATTTTTTAAAAATCTGGGTGACAACATCATTCTTTCTTAGGATTGTGACAATATTTCGAAACATTTTCTCATAAACGATTTTGTTAATAACATACATTTTTTCACTCGGCTTTTCTCAGATTGGTAAATGTCGTCGAGGAGAATAAATTACCTGCTTTATTTAATTAATTATTACCTAATATGAATTTTTTATTTACAAAATTACAAATATTTAATATTTATATTAATAATTACTTGTTCTTTCACTTTTGTACGCCTAAGTTGAGCGTGGAATGTGTTTGTGGGCGAAAATGAATGGAATTGGTGAGAATGGGTTGGATTAGGTAAAAATAGAATGGAATAGGAAAAATGGGATGGAATGGGTGAGAATGGAATAGAATGGGTGACAATGGAATGGAATGGGTGAGAATGGAATGGAATGGGTGACAATGGAATGGATGGGTGAGAATGGAATGGAATGGGTGACAATGGAATAGAATGGGTGACAATGGAATAGAATGGGTGAGAATGGAATGGAATGGGTGAGAATGGAATAGAATGGGTGAGAATGGAATGGAATAAGTAAGAATGGAATAGAATGGGTGAGAATGGAATGGAATAAGTAAGAATGGAATAGAATGGGTGAGAATGGAATGGAATAAGTAAGAATGGAATGGAATAAGTAAGAATGGAATAGAATGGGTATAATGATAATAATAATAATAATAATAATTGCAGGAGGGCTGCGGGCAATGGCACATCATTTGGTGACACTAGACCCGCAGCCAGCGAGGAGGCAATTCTGCCCATTTCGCTGACTCCTGAGCACACACGCACACACAGATACTGTACGCAGGCACACGCTCACACAGGTGTGTACATCTGCCCTGACTTTCTCATCGTCAGGCAGTTTACTGTGCCTTGGAGGTTGGCCCTCAAGGGTGTAAATTGCACGACAAGCCTCCAAGCCTTCTCTCCGCGGCTGCGCCCAAAATAAATGTGGCCTCGCCGTGGAATCGAACTCAGGGACCTTGGTGCGAGAGACAAACGCGTTAACCGCTCTGCCACCGACCCCCAATAGAATGGGTGAGAATGGAAAAGAATCTGTTAGTTTAGTATGATGTGGGTGGCTGACAATGAAGGGAGGTGTTTACTAAAGTGGCTACTTTAATAGTACAAGCATGCTTTCTCAGTGAATCGGATTGTTAGAAAGAACAAGTCTGTCAGACAGGATATAAAAATGTAAAAAACGTAACTTTATTTATGAACATACTTTTCACAAGATATTCTCAAGTTGCAATAAAATAATTTTCAATCTTTATTGCCCTAAGTAAAATGAAAAGAGTACTATAGTACCGGTACTATAAAAATATTTTTATTCTTAATTCTGAAAATAGATGACTGATAAAAATGGTAAAAAACGAATTTTTTTAAACAGAATGACAAAGATACATGTTGGAAGTTACGAGTGGTTTGCAGAGTTTTGGCTTTCTAAAGCACAATATAGTGTGGGAAATATACTAATAGCACTTCTGAAGCTTTTAGTAATTATATTAATTAAAACAACCAACCAAACAACCAGTGACACTGAAGCGTCACTGAAGCGTCACTGAAGCGTCACTGAAGCGTCACTGAAGCGACACTGAAGCGACACTGAAGCGTCCCTGAAGCGTCACTGAAGCGTCACTGAAGCGTCACTTAAGCGTCACTTAAGCGTCACTGAAGCGACACTGAAGCGAAACTAAAGCGTCACTGAAGCGTCACTGAAGCGACACTGAAGCGACACTAAAGCGTCCCTGAAGCGTCACTGAAGCGTCACTGAAGCGTCACTTAAGCGTCACTGAAGCGTCACTTAAGCGTCACTGAAGCGACACTGAAGCGACACTAAAGCGTCCCTGAAGCGTCAGTGAAGCGTCACTGAAGCGTCACTGAAGCGTCACTGAAGCGACACTGAAGCGACACTAAAGCGTCCCTGAAGCGTCACTGAAGCGTCATTAAAACGTCACTGAAGCGTCACTCATCCCTAGGCGCTATCCGGCCTCTCCTTGTAGGTCGGCGGCGGGCTGACGGTGAAGATGTCGTAGTACTCCGGCGGCTTCTTAGGCGGCTGCTGCCACTCGGGCACCGATTCGATGTTCCTGGGATAGTCGGCGGAGCTGGTAGCGACCGCGGCGGAGCTGGCAACTGTTGAACGGTGCTTGCAGCAGAGGGACTTCACCAGCTTCACCAGGCCGAAGATCAGGCCTGCCAGCAGGAAGAGAAGCACCAGGCCGCCTATGGAGTAGCCCACGCTGCGGCGGAAACGATAGGAGAAGGTGATGAGCTGCTCATGGCTCAGAGACTTACTTATCTGCCAATCTACTAAGCTGCTCATAGGCTGATCTGCCAATCTACCAACCTGCTCATAGACTGATCTGCCAATCTACCAATCTGCTCATAGACTGATCTGGGTATTTCAGCCATCTAATTAGCCGTCTAAATCGTATAGAAAGTGCATGAAATTTACAAGCGGTACAGACTACCAAGCTACGAAACTTGCACTTAAAAAAACACATCGCTTACTACTTCCAGTAGCTAATGTTGTCGCATTCGTATAAGTCAAGGCTCATGCGGCAGTTGTCGCAGCAGAAGACATTCGGCATTCGACCTCTGACGTAGCAGCAGAAGGGAGTCGGCTTGCTGCATGTCAAGTTCGCAGGAATTATCTTGAACTTCTTGTCAAACTTGTTGCACTTTGTGCTGCAGTCATCACATGTCACCACTGGGAATGAGAAGCGGATTTTGAACTTAAATGCGAAACACACTTTCCTGCACTCTTCTCCACTCTCCTGCACTCTTCTCCACTCTCCTGCACTCTTCTCCACTCTCCTGCACTCTTCTCCACTCTCCTGCACTCTTCTCCACTCTCCTGCACTCTTCTCCACTTTCCTGCACTCTTCTCCACTCTCCTGCACTCTTCTCCACTCTCCTGCACTCTTCTCCACTCTCCTGCACTCTTCTCCACTCTCCTGCACTCTTCTCCACTCTCCTGCACTCTTCTCCACTCTCCTACACTCTTCTCCACTCTCCTGCACTCTTCTCCACTTTCCTGCACTCTTCTCTACTCTCCTGCTCTCTTCTCCACTCTCCTGCACTATCCTCCACTCTTCTCCACTCTCCTGCTCTCTCCTCTACTCTACTGCACTCTCCTGCACTCTCCTGCACTCTTCTCCACTCTCCTGCACTCTTCTCCACTTTCCTGCACTCTTCTCTACTCTCCTGCTCTCTCCTGCACTCTCCTGCACTCTCCTCCACTCTCCTGCACTCTCCTGCACTCTTCTCCACTCTCCTACACTCTTCTCCACTCTCCTGCACTCTTCTCCACTTTCCTGCACTCTTCTCTACTCTCCTGCTCTCTTCTCCACTCTCCTGCACTATCCTCCACTCTTCTCCACTCTCCTGCTCTCTCCTCTACTCTACTGCACTCTCCTGCACTCTCCTGCACTCTTCTCCACTCTCCTGCACTCTTCTCCACTTTCCTGCACTCTTCTCTACTCTCCTGCTCTCTCCTGCACTCTCCTGCACTCTCCTCCACTCTCCTGCACTCTCCTGCACTCTCCTGCACTCTCCTCCACTCTCCTGCACTCTTCTCCACTCTCCTGCACTCTTCTCCACTCTCCTGCACTCTTCTCCACTCTCCTGCACTCTTCTCCACTCTCCTGCACTCTTCTCCACTCTCCTACACTCTTCTCCACTCTCCTGCACTCTTCTCCACTTTCCTGCACTCTTCTCTACTCTCCTGCTCTCTTCTCCACTCTCCTGCACTATCCTCCACTCTTCTCCACTCTCCTGCTCTCTCCTCTACTCTACTGCACTTTCCTGCACTCTCCTGCACTCTTCTCCACTCTCCTGCACTCTCCTGCACTCTTCTCCACTCTCCTGCACTCTTCTCCACTTTCCTGCACTCTTCTCTACTCTCCTGCTCTCTCCTGCACTCTCCTGCACTCTCCTCCACTCTCCTGCACTCTCCTGCACTCTCCTGCACTCTCCTCCACTCTCCTGCACTCTTCTCCACTCTCCTGCACTCTTCTCCACTCTCCTGCACTCTCCTGCACTCTCCTGCACTCTCCTCCACTCTCCTGCACTCTTCTCCACTCTCCTGCACTCTTCTCCACTCTCCTGCACTCTTCTCCACTCTCCTGCACTCTTCTCCACTCTCCTGCACTCTTCTCCACTCTCCTACACTCTTCTCCACTCTCCTGCACTCTTCTCCACTTTCCTGCACTCTTCTCTACTCTCCTGCTCTCTTCTCCACTCTCCTGCACTATCCTCCACTCTTCTCCACTCTCCTGCTCTCTCCTCTACTCTACTGCACTCTCCTGCACTCTCCTGCACTCTTCTCCACTCTCCTGCACTCTTCTCCACTTTCCTGCACTCTTCTCTACTCTCCTGCTCTCTCCTGCACTCTCCTGCACTCTCCTCCACTCTCCTGCACTCTCCTGCACTCTCCTGCACTCTCCTCCACTCTCCTGCACTCTCCTGCACTCTCCTGCACTCTCCTCTACTCTCCTGCACTCTCCTGCACTCTCCTCTACTCTCCTGCACTCTCCTGCACTCTCCTCTACTCTCCTGCACTCTCCTGCACTCTCATCTACTCTCCTGCACTCTCCTGCACTCTCATCTACTCTCCTGCACTCTCCTGCACTCTCCTCTACTCTACTGCACTCTCCTGCACTCTCCTGCACTCTCCTGCACTCTCCTGCACTCTCCTGCACTCTCCTCTACTCTCCTGCACTCTCCTGCACTCTCCTCTACTCTCCTGCACTCTCCTGCACTCTCCTCTACTCTCCTGCACTCTCCTGCACTCTCCTCTACTCTCCTGCACTCTCCTGCACTCTCCTCTACTCTCCTGCACTCTCCTGCACTCTCCTGCACTCTCCTCTACTCTCCTGCACTCCTGATCTCGGAGCACGGCGAGTCTTAGGCAACTCACCGCAAAAGGCCGCCGCCGCAGCCAGTAGCAGCAGGGCGAACTTTGCATCCGAAAAATGGAGCATTTTCAGTGCGATTTTCAGCCAGCCTAGTCGCCTCCGCTTGTTGCTCTGTCCAGCTCATAGCGACCAGCAGATAAATAGCCGCTGTTTGTCAGGCGGTTTTTCGGGTCGGCTAGAGTGCAATGCCATTTCTCTTCTGTCTGTTCTTTCTTTCCTTCTTAGACTCATTCGCCATCTTGAGCACGCTTTAGCTCACGCTTTATCGCCCTTCTCTTTGACCCATTGTCCGATTCCAGCATTTCCAGGCAGCAGAAAACAAAGGCTGGGTTAGGACTGGCATCTCAAGCTTTAGACTGGCCTGCTAAAAATAGCGGGCTGAATGACGCCAGCAATGAGACTGGATGGTTAATTAGCCTGCCCCGTCCAAGTCTGTCCGGTTGCACTTTTATTCGACTCATTTTGTTTCTGCTGAGAATTTCTTAGGCCAGCGGGTAGGGGCAGAGGGGAATGAGATAAGAAGATAATGAGCAGTGGACAAACGAGCGGTAGCCAATGAGCTGTGGGACAGATGGTCAGTGGGATAAATGAGCAGTCTGCTAATTGTCAGTGGGATAAATGAGCAGTCTGCTAATTGTCAGTGGGATAAATGAGCAGCCTGCTAATTGGTCAGTGGGATAAATGAGCAGTCTGCTAATTGGTCAGTGGGATAAATGAGCAGTCTGCTAATTGGTCAGTGGGACAAATGAGCAGTGAGACAGAGGGTCAGTGGGACAAATGAGCAGTGAGACAGGTGGTCAGTGGGACAAATGAGCAGTGAGACAGATGGTCAGTGGGACAAATGAGCAGTGAGACAGATGGTCAGTGGGATAAATGAGCAGTCTGACAGGTGGTCAGTGGGATAAATGAGCAGTGAGACAGATGGTCAGTGGGACAAATGAGCAGTGAGACAGATGGTCAGTGGGACAAATGAGCAGTGAGACAGGTGGTCAGTGGGACAAATGAGCAGTGAGACAGGTGGTCAGTGGGACAAATGAGCAGTGAGACAGGTGGTCAGTGGGACAAATGAGCAGTGAGACAGGTGGTCAGTGGGATAAATGAGCAGTCTGACAGGTGGTCAGTGGGATAAATGAGCAGTCTGACAGGTGGTCAGTGGGATAAATGAGCAGTCTGACAGGTGGTCAGTGGGATAAATGAGCAGTCTGACAGGTGGTCAGTGGGACAAATGAGCAGTGAGACAGATGGTCAGTGGGATAAATGAGCAGTCTGACAGGTGGTCAGTGGGATAAATGAGCAGTGAGACAGATGGTCAGTGGGAGAAATGAGCAGTGAGACAGATGGTCAGTGGGACAAATGAGCAGTGAGACAGGTGGTCAGTGGGATAAATGAGCAGTGAGACAGGTGGTCAGTGGGACAAATGAGCAGTGAGACAGGTGGTCAGTGGGACAAATGAGCAGTGAGACAGGTGGTCAGTGGGATAAATGAGCAGTGAGACAGATGGTCAGTGGGACAAATGAGCAGTGAGACAGATGGTCAGTGGGATAAATGAGCAATGAGACAGGTGGTCAGTGGGATAAATGAGCAGTGAGACAGATGGTCAGTGGGACAAAAAAGTAGAGGAAGAAATCACTGGGAATTGCTACGGTTAGAAAGCCTCAAAGCCATCAGAGACAAAGCGACGGCAAGCATTTAAATTTCTATATAAAAACTTCTACACTCGTAGTTTCCTACTTACAGTAGTTGCGAAAAAGGCTGCAGTAATTTTTCGCGCTTGTTAAAGTCGCAGTCGAAGCAAAAAAACACTTTAGAAAGTGTAAATATTACTGAAATGAGGTACTACTGAGGTATGATGTTTCATAGAAGTTTGTACGGACTGAGAATACAAAATATGAGGCGACACAAGACCAACTAAATGGTGGGAAAACTTGGAAAACTTGGAAAACTAGGAAAACTAGGAAAACTAGGGATATAAAAATGAGGTAGAATAACTGAAAAATGAGAATGACAAAGTCAAAATCAAAGGGGAGAGAAAGGGTGAGAGTGAATGAGAGGTGGAGAGAAAGGGTGAGAGTGAATGAGAGAGGAAGAGAAAGGGTGAGAGTGAATGAGAGAGGAAGAGAAAGGGTGAGAGTGAATGAGAGAGGAAGAGAAAGGGTGAGAGTGAATGAGAGAGGAAGAGAAAGGGTGAGAGTGAATGAGAGAGGAAGAGAAAGGTGAGAGTGAATGAGAAGTGGAGAGAAAGGGTGAGAGTGAATGAGAGGTTGTGAGAGAGGGAGAGAGTCAGTGAGCAGCTGGTGTATACGATGGTGCTGTATTTTTCAATATATTTCGCTGTCTACATTTTTAATTTCCTTCACGAGTGAGTCAAAGGAGTCAGGAGTGAAAACTATTTGCAGAATTAAATGTCTGTCCTAAAAGGCTCTCGCGTTCGCCTATTTCAATGGCTCAATTTTATTTGGTGCGTAATAATTGATAACTGTGCTATGTGGACCAGTTAGCTCCAGGAAATTCCCATCTGAGTCCTGTTGCTCAGCTCACAATATGGAGTCTCATTGTGAATGCGCAGCCCCAACTTCCTGTGAGACTGGACAGCTCAGTGCTCGCTCCCCATCCCCAGAATATTGGGATAAAAGGGGATGAGTAGTCAGGCTTATTGATATTTTTCATGATATCTGCAGAGACTGCCTGAGCCCATTGAGGTCCCACTGGGCAGAGATGCCTGCAAATAGATACTCGAACAAGGTGAGTGCACTGATATAATTACCTGCAGTCACCTTTACTCCACACCAACACCCACATTCACACCAACACCCACATCCACACCAAAACCCACATCCACACAAACACCCACATCCACACCAACACCCACATCCACACCAACACCCACATCCACACCAACACACACATCCACACCAACACCCACATCCACACCAACACACACATCCACAACAACACCCACATCCACACCAACACCCACATCCACACCAAAACCCACATCCACATCAACATCCACATCCACACCAACACCCACATCCACACCAACACCCACATCCACACCAACACCCACATCCACACCAAAACCCACATCCACACCAACACCCACATCCACACCAACACCCACATCCACAACAACACCCACATCCACACCAAAACCCACATCCACATCAACATCCACATCTACACCAACACCCACATCCACACCAAAACCCACATCCACATCAACATCCACATCCACACCAACACCCACATCCACACCAACACCCACATCCACACCAACACCCACATCCACACCAACACCCACATCCACACCAACACACACATCCACACCAACACCCACATCCACACCAACACACACATCCACAACAACACCCACATCCACACCAACACCCACATCCACACCAAAACCCACATCCACATCAACATCCACATCCACACCAACACCCACATCCACACCAACACCCACATCCACACCAACACACACATCCACACCAACACCCACATCCACACCAACACACACATCCACAACAACACCCACATCCACACCAACACCCACATCCACACCAACACCCACATCCACACCAACACCCACATCCACACCAACACCCACATCCACATCCACAACTATATCCATATCCACATCCACACACATGTCTCTATCCACACCCACATGTCTCTATCCACACCCACATGTCTCTATCCACACCCACATGTCTCTAACCACACCCACATGTCTCTATCCACACCCACATGTCTCTAACCACACCCCCATGTCTCTATCCGCACCCACATGTCTCTATCCACACCCGCATCACAGCTACACTGCAGTCGCATATCAGATGAAGGCCAGTGCTTCAATCTGAGTTGTTCTGTTATTTTCTAACAGCACTGCATTTCTCCACCTTCAATTGAATTTGACCCTGCATGAAACAAAGCCAGCGCACTGGATAATGAAAGCTGACTGGTGGCAGCGATGCCACAGGCTCGGACATTGCTACTTTTACTTGCAAGCGGCCCTATTCATTTGCCATTTGCCGAACAATGGCAGCCTTTAAAAAACAATTTTGTCCTTTTTTGTTGCTAATAAAATAATCTGTGCTCAGCTAAGCTGTGCTCAACGGTCCCTGCAGGTGATTTAGTACCCCCGGGCTCCACCACCTTGCCAGACTCCGAGTGGGGCCGCTTCAATGCAACGGGCAGGCACATAATTGCTCTTTGTCTTTCATTCTCGGCTGCCAAATGAATCGCATTGCGGGGAGGGCCTGCGCAGTGCTTTTTCTATTCTTGATTCACTCAAGAATAAGAAGGACCGGTGCCGACCCCATGTGGAGCCCCAGCGGAGGCCGTTGCGGAGCTGCGAGTTTGAGCAGTCTGTTTGCTTAGGGTTAAATAGGAGGTGGCCGGGGTGGAAGCGCCTCATGCTTCATTATCAACACCTGCCGCTGCAGCACAGGAGAGAAGTTTGTTGTTGAACAACTCCCGAATCTTAGCGACCCGCCAGCCATGGCTGCTGCCGATGAGCAAATTGTGAGTAGATACAGTAACGAAAGTTGACAATGTTAGACACAGTGGATAATTTAAGGCAGAGGACTTAAGTTTTGTGTTCAATTCCGCAGACGATCATCGCTGAAGATGCCGACGCGGAGGCAGCCGCTGAAGCCGCCACTGACGAGGATATTGAGGCCGATCCCGAAGCAACTCCGGTGGTCTCGGCGCTCGAAGAAGCGGCGGCAGGCGGCCTGCTGTTTTCGGACCGGTCGCAGAGGACGGCCAGCCAGCAGCACGCGCTGCCGCCACAGCAGGAGCGGCCCCGGCAGTCCCTCGCACAGCAGGCTGACACCGGCAGCGGCGGCCGTAAGAGCTCTGTCCGGATGTCGACGCAGCTGCTGCTGCCGCGGCAGCGCCGCGCCGGAGGTGGCAGCGGCGGAGGAGGCGGCAGCGGCGGCCCCAGCTCCGCTCGACCTTCATCGCCGAAGCTGGACAATTACCTGGAGGAGGTGCCGCAGCCCAGCCGGCCGCGCTTCTCCAGCTCCATGTCGTTGGAGGCGCAGTTCGCCATGATGAAATCCTACGAGAGCCGCCTGCGCTCCAAGATTCTGGCGACCAACCCGGAGTTCGCCAATGTGCTCCACGTGTCGCCGGACTTCCCGGTAGGCCTGAAGCGGCCCAGCGTCAGCCTGAAGCAGCGGCCGGCCACGTCGCGCGAGATGGCGCATGCCGCTAAGCCGGGTGCGGAAGCTGCAGCCGCCGCGGCCGCGGCCGCTTCCTCGTCGCAGCGGCGCAAGACGCAGCGCTCGCAGTCGCTGGCCCCGGAGCGGTCGCAGATCTCTGAGGAGACTCAGCTGGACCTGGCGCGTCGGCTGCAGTACGCGCAGTACCTCAACGACTACTTCGTGATCAAGCAGGGCGAGCCGTGCCTGAACTACGGCCTGCTGCGCGACAAGAAGGACTTTAATCCAATCAAGAAGTTCAACTGGTGGAGCAGCTGGTGGAGCCGGGACTTCCAGTTCCAGGAGGACGGGGCCGAGGACGGCGGCGAGAAGCGATCTGGGGCAGAAAGGCAGGAGGTCTGAGGTTCGCTGGCTCCGAACTGAGCTCAACGACGCTGACTAGAGTTTTTTATTAACGATGTGGCATTTTCCCGCCATCTTATTTCAGGGTTTCTGTAATTTCAATCCAGAATTTCAGTTTTTATTCTCCCTATTATCCTCGCGATTTGAGCGCCCGTAGCGACATTGACTTGCCCAGATGTAGCAATATTTTTCAAGAGTTTCCTACAGAATATTTAAGCTGAAGATGCGAGCTTTTTATTTTAAAAATTATGAAATTCCGAAATATACACTCTGCACTACTGCTGGAGCCTTCAGTAGCTCCGATTGCACCAGCTTCTCATCCAGCTGTAATTTTATATTTATTTATTTTTTCCTAGCTAAAAATTCTCTGCATTTTTTGTTAGAAGAATTTCCTATCAAGGGGATTTTGAGTGGGATACGGGACAGACGCCCATACAGGACCCTCGGCTGATTGACGTAGCGGCGACCAGCGCTGCATTTGTGCCCCATCCCCCAGGAAGGAACAATTAAATGGACGACTAACCAGCACCCACCCGCTAGTCTCTATGCGGGTGACTTTTTCTGCATAGCTGAACTTTTTCTGTGCCTACTTACTGCAGTAGTTTGCGCGCACCCCTACTTTTTTGATGCCATGGGTCAATCATTTTCGTGGGATTTCTGTGCCCCCAAAATGGAGCTCGCCTCTTGGATCCGACATTTTTACAGGAATTCCGTTAACATCAGCAATACAGCCCACTCACACACTCACTCACACTCACACGCGCACACACCTACACACACCCATACACACACACTCACAAACACACACACACATTCACACTCACACACACTCACACACTCACACACTCACACACTCACACACTCACACACTCACACACTCACACACCCACACACACCCATACACACACACTCACAAACACACACACACACATTCACACTCACACACACTCACACACTCACACACTCACACACTCACACACTCACACACTCACACACTCACACACTCACACACACTCACACACTCACACACTCACACATACTCACACACACTCACACACTCACACACACTCACACACACACTCACACACTCACACACTCACACACTCACACACTCACACACTCACACACTCACACACTCACACACTCACACACACTCACACACACTCACACACTCACACACTCACACACTCACACACACTCACACACTCACAAACACTCACACTCACACACGCACACTCACACACGCACACGCACACTCACACACACTCACACACACTCACACACACTCACACTCACACACGCACACGCACACTCACACACTCACACACCCACACACACTCACACACACACACTCACACACGCACACGCACACTCACACTCACAGGTTGGGTGTGTCAAATCTCCGAACACTCTCTGCTCAGCCGGCAGAGGATTCGCCGTGGATTGGATCCAGGGACTCAGAGGGCGTAATGTGTGGCCTCAGCTGCAGTTATAAAAAATCTCAGCCTATCCATCTTTATCTATTCGTTTGTGTCCTTTTACCTCGTCAGCGCTTTGCTCAATCTCTGTCTCGCTCCCTCTCTGTCCTGACTAACATTAAACTGAGGATATGAGCAATTGAGGCAGGGCCGGATTTAACCAAATCCCACTTCCCCTTGCGCTTTCTTCCACACTCCCGCTGCTCTCATCCCACCGGGCCCGCCACCCACAACGAGCCACGCCGGATGCAGCCGCCGTGCATTGTTGGAAACGAATGCGGCCTGGCACGCAGCTTCATGATGGATGGATAGATAGATAGATAGATTGATAGATTGATAGATTGATAGATTGATAGATTGATAGATTGATAGATTGATAGATAGATAGATAGATAGAGTTTTAACTGAATGAACAGAATGACTGCTACTGGCAGGTGGGGATGTCTGAGCGCAGGCCAACTGAGATGCGAACTCCCGACGTCTTGGTCAAAAGCCCATAGCTCTATCAACTGGGCTGCAAGCTCCCTATTCGGCAGGTAGATAGAACTATAGGCAAGAGTGCGCTAAGCGTCTGGGAAGGACAATCAGCCTCAATAATGTTTATTCAGTTGGCTAGTTTGTCGATTGCTGGCAGCGCCCGAAGGCCGGTCCTCGCTGAGCAAACTTTGCCCTACAAAAGCTAATATCGTCTGCGGCAGCGGCGGGTTCCGAAGAGCCGAAACCCGACTCGGCGGGGCTGGGGATCTCAGATTTGGGAAGTGGGGAACCGAGCATTCGAGCGACTCGGCAGTAAATCACGCTCCAATCATGAATAATTCAGGTGGCATTCGGTTTCGGAAGAATCTGTTCTGAATCGCAGACGGATTTGGAGAGCAATATGGCTTTGGTGCGACTCAGATTGCACAATCTTGGCCTTAGAAGTTATACACATTTTGAGAGACTACTGGAGCAGTTAATGTTCCCATCATTCCAGGATATGCCGTCTTATTCTTATACATTTCAGAAAGTTCACAAAATAATTGCATGTAATATCAATACGAGCAGATCACATGATTATCGCTATGAGCAGATCACATGATTATCGCTATGAGCAGATCACATGATAATCGCTATGAGCAGATCACATGATTATCGCTATGAGCAGATCACATGATAATCGCTATGAGCAGATCACATGATTATCGCTATGAGCAGATCACATGATTATCGCTATGAGCAGATCACATGATTATCGCTATGAGCAGATCACATGATTATCGCTATGAGCAGATCACATGATTATCGCTATGAGCAGATCACATTGTTTCTATGAGCAGATCACATTGTTTCTATGAGCAGATCACATTGTTGCTATGAGCAGATCACATTGTTGCTATGAGCAGATTACATTGTTTCTATGAGCAGATCACATTGTTGCTATGAGCAGATCACATTGTTTCTATGAGCAGATCACATTGTTTCTATGAGCAGATCACATTGTTTCTATGAGCAGATCACATTGTTTCTATGAGCAGATCACATTGTTTCTATGAGCAGATCACATTGTTTCTATGAGCAGATCACATTGTTGCTATGAGCAGATTACAGAGTGGCTATGAGCAGATTAAATAGTCTTTATGTGGATATCATGGCGTCATTCTTAACAGATCATGCAGTAATCGTGACCACATTGCTAGGGTTATGAGCAGATCTTGTCGCCATGAGCAGACAGCAACATCTCAAACTTATTTTCCTACATAAAAAACTCCAATTACCTACCCGTTTTGATGGCGAAAACTGCTTCCACAACTACAGAAATGTGATCTCTAAGCAGTGAATGAGATCCTCATCAGATGGTGGTGATGTTTGCCCTGCTTAGCAGCTGAAATGGGATCACTTCCCAGAGGTAAAAGTGCCAGCATCAGCAATCCTAACTAAAATGCGGACATGCAGTTTCAGAAGAGCTCTTTGCCAGATACTGTGAAGAAAACATCTGCGAACAGAAGCACTGACTGGCGCCGGGTAAGCCTAGGTTTGAATTGAATAATACGAGTCGCAGCAGCAGCAGCAGCAGCAGCAGCAGCGGCAGCGGCAGCGGCAGCAGCAGCAGCAGCAGCAGCAGATACGAAGATGAGGGGCTGCAGAGGGGACCAGAAACGAGGCAGAGTCAGGATGGCGACGAGATCAAATCAGGGGCAGAACATAAATACGAAATTTACACGCCGTCAGAAACAGAAACAGCGGCAGAAGCAGCAGCAGCAGTGCTCAAATATCCTCACAATCCCAGAGTCAGGAAAAAGGCTTTCATATCCGCGAGTGCCTCTGTCTGCCTTGCTTTCTGTCAGTTTTCTGAGCCAGCGTTCTAAAATCGCTCAGTGTGTGCATTAATTGAGTTTGAGCACAGTGCTCAGTGGAGCAACAGTGTTCTCAGTGCGTGAGTAGCGGCTTCACCGCTCTCTGGTGGCTATCAGGCGAAAATTCTTCTTTAACTGCCACTTGGCTTGGTGGCTGGCTAATTAATATTTAATGAGCCGCCGGACAGTGCAACAGAAACTTGAGGCCTTGTCCACACAGCGGACTCTGAGTCCGCGGGTCTGCGAGCCATGAGATATTGAGAGATTGGACATTTCATGTGTCGGTAGTGAAACTTGGCGAGCGAGTGACTGCGAGTGCAGCTGGGGTGCAGGACGCCGACAATGGGACAGTTAGCGCTACAGGGCCTGCAAGAGCGGAGCCACAGAGTCAGGTTAAGTGGGTTGCTGGACAATTTTGGCCTGGAGTGTGCTGATGGCTTCACCTCACTTAGGCGGGTGAGACTGGCATGCAGGTGAATGGTCCATGCTCATAATATTGATAATCACAGCCTCTAAAATGAAAGAAGATTGGACTGGACAGACCGCAGAATCTCGAGAAAAGAGGACAGTTGAAAGAGATGGGGGCGGAGAGAGGGGATGGGGCGGAAAGAGGAGATGGGACAGAGAGAGGGGATGGGACAGAGAGAGGGGATGGGACAGAGAGAGGGAATGGGACAGAGAGAGGGGATGGGACAGAGAGAGGGGATGGGACAGAGAGAGGGGATGGGACAGAGAGAGGGGATGGGACAGAGAGAGGGGATGGGACAGAGAGAGGGGATGGGACAGAGAGAGGGGATGGGACAGAGAGAGCGAATATATGAGGTGGGGACAGAGCAGAGACAATCCCAAGAAAGGAGCAGGAGCCGGCAGTTGGAGCCGGCAGACAAAGGAGCTTGGCAGAGAAAGGAAGCAGGCGGGAGGCGGAGGTCCCAGAATGCATTCAGCCCTAACCGCGGTGCCCCAGGAAGCCAGGTAGAGCTTATCAGCGGCCTGAGCAGTCTGAGAATTCAATGAGAACATGAGGGTGAGAAAGCAAGTCCGCAGCCTCAGAAGGCTTTCTTAAAAGCTTTTGTCTTCCTCTTCTGTTGTTCTACTCATTTAACTCACCATTTCCCCCATTCCCCAAAGAGTCCTGTGCCGATTCCGCTGGCCCAGTTAGTTGAGCAGTGCTCAGTGCCACCTCCCCAGCCTAAAAGAAGTACGCCAGTCCCACTGGGCCATGGGATGCGCAGCCTCCCACGTCTCCGCCCCACCCCAATGGCCAGGCAGGCCCGCCATAGGCTCAACTGCCCTCTGGCCTCTCTCGTTCTCAGGCACGCGTGCCAACCAGCCCCACTAGGCCTTCAGCGCATCAGGGCCGGGGGGTCATAATCCGATTCCGACACCCGATTCGCCCCATCAAGTCCTGCACCCCGCGCGATCCCGCCGACTCTAATCCCCAGCTGCACTGCTCAGTGCCGAAGTCAATAATAGCCCCGAAGGAGCTGGGAACGCGGCGCCATCGCTGACGCCAACCCTGACACTGAGACGGATTCAGAACAGCAGCTGACTTAACATAGCGAACCTGCCCCGGACCATCAGCACTTCTGGGCGTGAAGATGGCACGCCTGCTGCAGCGCATGATGTCTGATGCCACCGCTCGGATGGCCCAGGCGGTGCCCGGACTGCAGCGGGCCGACTCGCAGCCGGAGGCGGACGGCGGCGGCAGCGCCGAGCGACGGCGCGACCTTCTGTTGCGCCAGGTGAAGCGCGAGGTGGCGCTGCTGATGGAGGCCGCCTCGTCCGGCACCGGGGGCGTCTCACGAAACTGCCCGATTGTGCACTCTCTGTGCTGTAAGCTGCTTGATTGTGCACTCTCTGTGCTGTAAGCTGCTTGATTGTGCACTCTCTGTGCTGTAAGCTGCTTGATTGTGCACTCTCTGTGCTGTAAGCTGCTTGATTTTGCACTCTCTGTGCTGTAAGCTGCTTGATTTTGCACTCTCTGTGCTGTAAGCTGCTTGATTGTGCACTCTCTGTGCTGTAAGCTGCTTGATTGTGCACTCTCTGTGCTGTAAGCTGCTTGATTTTGCACTCTCTGTGCTGTAAGCTGCTTGATTTTGCACTCTCTGTGCTGTAAGCTGCTTGATTGTGCACTCTCTGTGCTGTAAGCTGCTTGATTGTGCACTCTCTTTTATATAAGCCTGCTTGATTGTACATTCTCTGCACTTTTCGAGTGAACTCGCTGATTGATTCTTAAATGCCCATGCACAGCACGAGTTGAAAGCTGCCTACTTTATGGTCTCAAACGACGTCCTGGGTTCGAATCGCTGCTGCAGCTCAGGCGGGTGGCGGCCAGCTGTCCCCAGGCCGTAGGGCTGCGCCTTGATAGCGGCGACGGCAGCGTCAGCTGCTCGTGGATTCGCCAGGCGCTGCTCTCGGGATGCCTGGCGGGCATTGTTGAGCATCTGGTGACCAACTGTCGACGCTTGTACGAATCCGACAGCATTGTTGGCGACGCATTCTACGGACAATTGCTGGCCTCGTTGCTAGGTAGGTTGCATTGCCCTTTGCTTTTCTTCTAAAAAAAGTATTTAAAAAAGTAGAAAAAACTACTAATCTAATAAAAAATTGCATGAATGTTTTTTCATCCAAAATGAATTTTGTTTCACCTTACTCATTTGTCCCTCTGTCCTCAGCACCCAACTCACTCCACTTCTCTCTGTGCCTCTGCCCATGGCACCCACCTCACTCCACTTCTCTCTCTCTGCCTTTAGCACCCACCTCACTCCACTTCTCTCTCTCTGCCTTTAGCACCCACCTCACTCCACTTCTCTCTCTCTGCCTTTAGCACCCACCTCACTCCACTTCTCTCTCTCTCTGCCTTTAGCACCCACCTCACTCCACTTCTCTCTCTCTGCCTTTAGCACCCACCTCACTCCACTTCTCTCTGTCCCTCTGTCCATAGCACCCATCTCTCTCCACTTCTCTCTGTCCCTCTCTCCATAGCACCCATCTCTCTCCACTTCTCTCTGTCCCTCTGCCCATAGCACCCATCTCTCTCCACTTCTCTCTGTCCCTCTGCCCATAGCACCCACCTCACTCCGCTTTCATTTGTTAAGTACCCAGTGATTTGTGTCATCCAAAAGCTTCAGCTCCAGCTGCGATAAAAATCAGATTAATTTTTGCTTCGAGACAATTCCAAGCTTGTTATTCCAGTTAAGCTGAATTTAATGAATTTATTGAGTCGTCACTTGAGTCCACTTAGAGTCGCATATTCCATATTTGCATTAGCACCATAGCACCATCTCAGCTTTTGTACCAGCCCGGCCCGTGTTTGTGCCGGCGTGACTTCTGAGACGCCGGGTCGATAAAATCCCAGCTCCGATTGATTTTTCAGAGCAAATTCGGCATTCAGGGCCTGGACTAGAAGGAAAAGTGCAGAAATGCCCCAACCGCCTGCCAGTATCTCCTGGGATTTGATTGGGGAGAATCAATCGGTCTTGAAGTTTGTCTGGGTGTGTCTGGGTGTGTTGCAAACAATCATTTGATCCCCAAATTTCATATATCTTACACAAAAGTCGTGGGCAGGCAAATCCCCAGCAATCCCCAGCAATCCCCAGCAGACAATCCAGCATGAGCTTTCTTTTTGAGCAGTCCGTGTGCAATTACGAGCTGTTAACAGCGCTGGACCATCTTTAATCGTCTGAGTTGGTCTAAGGCGACAGTAATCTTCCTAATCCAGTTAATCCTGAGGATTTAGATTGGCGAGATCATAACCGATATATCCTAACTCACTTGGATGGATCCTCAAAAATGCGCCCACAGCCACCCACCCCACCTCCACTGTAGAGGGTTCGTCTAGAAAAAGAAGAATTCATGAAACAAAAGAAGGCCCTTTGAGTTGGGAATTTAATTTTGCACCGGCCCGCGGCAGGTAAGTGGAGGGGGAAGGCCTTCACTCGCCTTTTCCCTCCTTGTTGCCAGGCTTATCCAGACCTCCTCATGCCCGATCTCAACATCCCTTGCTTTGTGCTTCTGCGCTTTCTTTTCGACATTTTGCTCCGACGGGTAGAGGGCAGAGGCAGGTGCTGAGCCATCTGAGTGTTTATGCTATGAGCTGCCTGAGCTGGGGGATGAATTCCCAACCTTGGGCTTTTTCTCTCCGATCAAGATGCTCTGGCGCGCATTCCCTTCACGCAGAGCTGCTCAAATCTCACTTATCAAAATTTTTAGTTGGACCTTGCGCTCTGGAGTTCCAGAAGCAGCCGCTGCGGCAGCCGCCACCGCCGCCGCCACCGACGCCGCTGACACCGATGCCTCAGGTCAGGTGGGCGACATCCGCGCAGGCCTCAGCAGAAGAGGTGAGAAAATTAATGCTGACCTGTCAGATGTCAGACTGATGACACAGGTGAGCAGTGGCAATGATGTCAGACTGATGACACAGGTGAGCAGTGGCAATGGTGTCAGACTGATGACACAGGTTAGCAGTGGCAATGATGTCAGACTGATGACACAGGTGAGCAGTGGCAATGATGTCAGACTGATGACACAGGTGAGCAGTGGCAATGGTGTCAGACTGATGACACAGGTTAGCAGTGGCAATGATGTCAGACTGATGACACAGGTTAGCAGTGGCAATGATGTCAGACTGATGACACAGGTGAGCAGTGGCAATGATGTCAGACTGATGACACAGTTGAGCAGTGGCAATGGTGTCAGACTGATGACACAGGTGAGCAGTGGCAATGGTGTCAGACTGATGACACAGGTGAGCAGTGGCAATGGTGTCAGACTGATGACACAGGTGAGCAGTGGCAATGGTGTCAGACTGATGACACAGGTGAGCAGTGGCAATGATGTCAGACTGATGACACAGGTGAGCAGTGGCAATGGTGTCAGACTGATGACACAGGTGAGCAGTGGCAATGGTGTCAGACTGATGACACAGGTGAGCAGTGGCAATGGTGTCAGACTGATGACACAGGTGAGCAGTGGCAATGATGTCAGACTGATGACACAGGTTAGCAGTGGCAATGATGTCAGACTGATGACACAGGTGAGCAGTGGCAATGATGTCAGACTGATGACACAGTTGAGCAGTGGCAATGATGTCAGACTGATGACACAGGTGAGCAGTGGCAATGGTGTCAGACTGATGACACAGGTGAGCAGTGGCAATGGTGTCAGACTGATGACACAGGTTAGCAGTGGCAATGATGTCAGACTGATGACACAGGTTAGCAGTGGCAATGATGTCAGACTGATGACACAGGTGAGCAGTGGCAATGATGTCAGACTGATGACACAGTTGAGCAGTGGCAATGGTGTCAGACTGATGACACAGGTGAGCAGTGGCAATGGTGTCAGACTGATGACACAGGTGAGCAGTGGCAATGGTGTCAGACTGATGACACAGGTGAGCAGTGGCAATGGTGTCAGACTGATGACACAGGTGAGCAGTGGCAATGATGTCAGACTGATGACACAGGTGAGCAGTGGCAATGGTGTCAGACTGATGACACAGGTGAGCAGTGGCAATGGTGTCAGACTGATGACACAGGTGAGCAGTGGCAATGATGTCAGACTGATGACACAGGTTAGCAGTGGCAATGATGTCAGACTGATGACACAGGTGAGCAGTGGCAATGATGTCAGACTGATGACACAGGTGAGCAGTGGCAATGATGTCAGACTGATGACACAGGTGAGCAGTGGCAATGGTGTCAGACTGATGACACAGGTGAGCAGTGGCAATGGTGTCAGACTGATGACACAGGTGAGCAGTGGGAACAATTAAAAATTAATATTTCATTCCAGAAACATTGCAGAGAACAGTTGTTAGCAGGTGTTTCTGAGGTACTGCCACAGCTTCAATTAAAACTTAAGCAGGGTATGAGCGATATTCCACTGCTTAACTGTAAAACACGCGCTGGGTCTGCCTGAAAATATTCATCTCCTCATCTCCTGCTCAACCCAAGCAGCAGAGGGTAATGAAGCTGGCTTGAAAACCTCACCCAGTGCCCTCTCTGTTGTGTCTCCCAAAGTGCTCTCACCTGGCCGATGAGCAGTTCATGCCGGAGGCTGAGCAGCCACTCCTATGCAGTCAGGAGGTGCTGCATCAGAGCGGCTGCTGGCTGCTGCAGCGCGGCTGCGTGACACCTGCACGCGACGGGGCGATCCGAGGCCTCCTGCTGCTGCTCAGGAACTCCACTGAAGGTGAGTTCATATGACTCACTCGACTCGCCAAACTTCCCAGTCGCGATTTCAATCCCAGAGTTTCTAAAGCCAGGAGAACAAATCTTTTCTAAGAAATCTATTTTTAGCCAGCGGAATAATCAAGGCTTAGAGAGATATTAAATTAGCGAGTACTCTAACCTACTCAACCGAGTCCTCCGCGCGCGAGTTCCAGGTGACACCTCGGAGACATAGGGTGAGTCCGATTTGTTTGACTGCGTCTCATTAATGAGCCGCGAACCGTGAACTCTCACAGCATTACATCTGCATGTGAGTGTGAGTGTGTGA